>JAMPIV010014601.1:375000-741380 GCA_024509875.1 Oreohelix idahoensis
TGCAATCACTTCTGTCTCCTTTATTTTTATACAGTGTTACAATCTTGGTATCTCGCATGTCTTGAGGAAAAGTTGTCTCTTCCCAGAACCGGCACAGCACCCTATGCAGGGGATGTAATAGCGTGCTCTTACAGCATTTGATTAAATCTGGAGGAATCCCATCACTGCCTGGTGCTTTGCCAGAGGCCAAGCTATTAATGGCCTTGCTGAGTTCCTCTAATGTTGGTTCGGCATCCAGCTCCTCCATAGTTGGCAGGCATTTGACAGCATCAAGGGCTGCAGGTGTAACGGTATTTTCTCTAGCGTAAAGCTCAGAGTAGTGCTCGACCCACCTCTCCATCTGCTTACCCTTATTGGTTAGCTTCTCTCCGCTGATGGTTTTTAGCGGTGCCGTCTTGATTTTTTGGGGACCAAGGGCTTTCTTTATATCGTCATACATTTGTCTTATGTTGCCTGTTTGCGCTGTGGTCTGGATTCCCTCACTGAGCTGGAGCCAATAGTCATTTGCACAGCGTCGGGCAGTTTGTTGAACTTTGCTTCTCGTAGCCTTCAGTATCTGTAGGGTTCCAGCACTCGGTGAATGTTTGTATTCATTCGCAGCACTGCGCTTAGCTTCAATGACAGGTGTCATCACATCTGATGAAGCATCGAAGCAGTCATTTGACTTTGCCATTTTCTTACCAAAGGTGGCAAGTGCAGTACTTTGAATGGTGTTCCGTAGATGCTCCCAGTTCTCTGTAACAGTATCACCATGTTGAGGGCTACTGAGCACTTTCTTGAAGGTCGCAGTAAATTGAGCGATCATGAGAGGGTCTGACATCTTGCTGGTATCAATGCGTGGTTTCCCTTCATGTCTAACACGATAGACTTTTCTTGGTTGTGCTCTGATTTTACAGCAAACCATGGAGTGATCTGTATCACAGTCTGCACTATGGTATGAGCGCGTGGAGAGCACAGACCTGAGAAGTGGCCTTCCGACGAGGAGCAGATCCAATTGGTGCCAGTGCTTGGATCGTGGGTGTCTCCATGACACCTTATGCTGGGGTTTTGTCTGAAAGTAGGTGTTGGTCACGCAGAGGTCATGAAGGACACACAACTCTGTCGCGAGAGGTTCAGATGTTATTAAAATGAAAGATATCCTGGACAAAAAGATGTATCAGATGATACCAGGATAGTGCCAGATAAGAGACTGGTCTTATAAGAAATACCCCCTTCTCTGAAAAGAGCAAGGGTGTATCGACAATCAAAGGTAGAGTCAAGCTGTATAAACCTTCAAGTATGATGATAGTGTTTGTTCCTGAAGGTCTAAGTGCTACCTCTCAAGATCCTCCCTTGAATAATGATTATTATATTTTTTATTGACTCTGCTAGGGGATTAATTAATTTACTAAATATGTTATATATATATATATATATATATATATATATATAACATATTTATATATATATATATATATATATATATATATATATATATATATATATATAATATATATAAATATATAAATATATAAATATATAAATTATAAATATATAAATATATAAATTAAATATAAAATATGTATATATATATAATATATATATATATATATATATATATATATATAATATATTTATATATATATATATATATATATATATATATATATATATATATATATATATATATATATATTATATATTTATATTTATATATATATATATATATATAACACCCATAATCTTAACTCAAATTAAATAATTAAGCAAGACTGATTATATAAATATATTTACAATTTATTGATTCTATACCGTTTCTCTTTTCGGTTAGGAAAATGATAAAGAATTTCAAAGGTTTTTACAAAATACAAATAAATACACATGGAATGTCATTTCCACAATACTTCAATATGATAAAGTTATATTTAAAATGTCAGTTACTTAGTTCACATATAGTTATCACTTTCGCTGGACTGTAAAGTTGATAATTTAGTTTAATAAAGTCCTTCATGAGTCATCACTCAAACTGTTTTTGTTACTTGTATTTTATTTATTCTACAATGCTTCTGGATAGGCTGACAAGTGAAATTGTGTTTCCACTTATCTGGTAAAATGAGAAGCATCCGACTATAGCCAGGATCACACAATGTCTGGATCTCCAGGCCGGGGAAAACAGGGTGACTAGTTCTATGTAACTTGAGAACGTTTGCACCACATAATCCCACAGAAGTGGATGTCTCGTACACACTTGGTAGTTGCAGGATAAAACCTATAATACAAATAATCACAACCCTTGTATGGTTTAGCACTATCCTATCCACACACACAATGGACGTAAGAAACAGTGTCAGACATTGTGCTAACAGTTGCACAGGACACTTTACCTCAGTACCACTCACAGCCAGTTCAATGTGATTTCACTTTCCTTGTAAATCCTACGTTAGATCCTTTTGTTCATGATCTGCTTCCATACAATGATTTGGTTTAATACAAACTACTAAGTGACACCTTGATTAATACATGTTAACAAATCCTGTCATCCTTTCTTATGTTCCTGATCAGTGTGTCTTTCCTTTACTAAATACTCCTTCAAATGCATTATTAAACTAACAGTCGTATTTTTGCCATCATCCTCAATTATTCTACACATTTCCCAATGCTGGCTTTCGTCTCTTAAAGTCAACACATGCTTGCGTTCAAGTCGGCAGCAAACTCGTCCTGTAATTTTTTTTCTTAACACATTCAACACACTTCATAACACACAAGTGGATTAATCACAGGAAAATTACATAATTATATACATATATATATTCTTTCTTACCCTCAGGCAATACACATAAGCTGTAACAGGCTGTTAATAGGTATCTAGGTCTGCTATGCAGATACAGTGGCAAAGTATTTGACAGCACACGTTTTGCCGCTCTCTTCTGTTCAGCAAGTGTTTGAAAAGGTTGTGGCCTAAAATCAGCCAAGTTCAAGGACTTTTATAGTACCGCACCCTCCCTCTCGGATGGCATGGGGTAAAAACGGCGTTAGGAATCTAAAATTGAAGTGATTTTTGCCTTCTTGTTCAATGTGCAATATTTTTAATATTTAATATCTCTCTTAATTCTGGGCCGATTTTGATCATTTAAAGCTAGAATTATACTGTGAATTTATCTCTACCTTTCTATCTAATAATGGTTTAGTTAGCAAAATGCATTTAAATCTATGCAGACTTTAACTAACGAAATTGGGGACTACCCTGATGTATAGATGTCAATTTAAACGATTTTTCTCTATAATTGAACTACTATTCGAGGAAGTCTTTGCATCCACCTCTCAAGTAACATTCCCGTTGTTGAAATATCTATATCTTTCCGTTTAAACATCTTTAGTTCTTAAGAAATTAAATAAATTCTTACTAGCATTTACACAAAATGGGCCTCTATGTTAAGCCTAAAAGGTTTCATTATACACACTAGAGAATGGAGCGTTTTCCTTGGCGATTCTATTGGTCCGTTTTCCTATAGTACTGCGTGCGGTAAATATGACCGTGGTGTAAGACAGACCAAAACACGACACACTCTAAGAGCCATTGTCCATTTTCCTTCATCTTGCCAGTACTAAACCTGCCCAGACATGAATGCCATGAAATATTATTGGCACCAACTCTAGCGTTAAAGTCACCAAGAAGAACAAGCTGTTCATGCCAAGGTATGCTATTGATGACTGCTGCTAGATTCTCATAGAACTCATCTTTAGCTTCTGAGGCAGGGTACAGAGTAAGAGCATACACACTGACAAGGGTGATGGGACCTGCGCTAGTTTGCAGGCGGAGCGTTAACAGGCGTTCTGATCCATTGTCACCTGGTTCAACCATTTTAGTTAGCGATTTTGTTACCGCAAAACCTACTCCGTGTTCTCTGGTTTTATTAAGGTCTTTCCCTTGCCAATAAAATGTGTAGTCCTTCTCACTCACCATTCCAGAGCCTGCTAGGCGCGTTTCCTGAAGTGCAGCTATATCCACCTGAAGTCGTTTAAGCTCATCATTGATTATGGCTGTCTTCCTGACATCATCTATGTCCTGTAAGTTGTCGGATAGTCCAGTCAATATAGTCCGGACGATCCAGCATCCCAATCTGAGAGTTTGCTTATTTCTATTATGATAATTGCTTCGTGCAAACTTTTCTGTACACTATTCGGGTTTGACTCTATAGCACCCATGCACCCAATGGGGAAAGCAGACAGTGGTGAGACAACACTTTATTGACTGGGGGCTGCCCAGCTTGAAGCGGGCCGTAGTTGTCCAGTGAGATCCTAGAACCTCTTCCACTGTAGGAAAGAGTCCCTGGCGCCATGCCCTATGCCAATTGGGCAAAATGCTTATAACCGGTAACTGCTACTTCCCTTGTTTTGCCGATACCTATAGGGTGATAATGATAGGGTGAAGCTGGAGTGTCCTCTCCAGGGCGCGAGTTTGGGCACAGTTATTTTGAGATCAAGCTGTTGCCCATGCAGTATGTTCCCTCCTCTCCACGCAGCCGGTAGATCCAAAGGAACGGCAGTAGCCGATACAGTTTGGTACCAGCCATGCCGCAGGAGTTGCCAGAATAATGTCGAATCAACATTAGACTGCCTTAGGGACTCCGACTCCGGATTTATCCTCAGGGTTTACTCCCGAAGCCAAGTCCATAAATGGATATTCCCGCAAGGCAGCGGCGGTTTGAATTCAGAGTTCCTTCTCTTAGATAAGATGCCAACCAAGGATCACGAGCATATATACTCGTATTTATATACCTGAAATATATATATATATATATATATATATATATATATATATATATATATATATATATATATATATATATATATATATATATACCATGATGTCAGCAACATCCTCTTTCTGCTCCATACGTAGCCTGGGGCTACTTCTGCTATTGGTTCCTTGTGAGGAAGCACGCACGAGGTGGCCACCAACTCTTTCAGTGGTGGTTTATGTGGCAATTTATTTTACATGATGAGCTGACGACAGCCTCATACACAACTATACAGTACTACGCAATGCATATGTAACAGGTAGTGTCGGAAATAAGAAAATTCGGTTACGAACATTTTTATGAAGGAAATTAAGGACTTGTAAATTTATAATCAAAGGGCTCTAATCCATGTAACAAGGAGAACGAACGAACTTTATTTTCAAAGGGTTGAGAATTGGGCACGGAGGCCCGTCTGACATTCTGCCCTTCCTTTCTCTCACCTTTCATACTCAATTCATTTATTCTCACATGCATTTTACATATCAATTTCAAGGAATTCAACGTTGAACAGTAAAATAAAATAGCACACTCATATTAACATTAACTACTTATAAGCATGACATAAAATATGTTGGAAAGTACAAACATCGTCATTAGAACCTACAGTTGACATTATAAGAAAGGATAATTCGATTGGGGGGGGGGGGGTGTAATCAGAACTCATAAAGTATTCAAAAAGTCTACGATTGTATGAATAGGGACTGAGGTTGTTTCTTAGGTTATGTGGAAGACAATTCCAAAGATGAGCAGCAGAGTACACTAAGCTTTTCTTGAATAAGTCAAGCCTAGGCTTGGGTACGTGCAATTTGTTTAAGGGTTGACTGCGTCTTTCATTGTATTTGAATATTGGCCACAGATATGCTGGAGCATTGCGTGACATGATTTTTTGAACAAATTTTGCTTTGTTAAACAGAAGGCGCTTTCTTAAGGGCAGTATTTGGAGATTTTTATATAGATCTACACACTGAGTTAGGCAGTTGTCAGAGACTAGACGCACTGCACGCTTTTTTAGTGAACGGAGTCTCTTTGTGTTGGACATTGAGGAACTATCTCAGATTGTGGAACAATAGTCAAGGTTTGCTTGTATGTGAGATAAATACGTGCGTCTTCATCTAGGAAATGTTTGGTTTTAGCTAACTGGTAAACTTTCTGTGCCGTTTGCTTGGTCAGTGCATGTACATTTATTACTGCTGGGTTTGAATAGGAGTTATTGTAAGAAACTACATGTTTTCTGTCTGACAGGAAGGATTTAATTATTGTCACCAGTTGATAGTTTACTTTTGATGCTTCTAGTTTTCTAATTAAAATAGCGTGATCTATCATTTCAAATGCCTTTTTAAAGTCTACAAAGACTGCCCCACACATGTTATCGTTGTTAATATGTGGGTGCCAGTCGTCTATCATCTTAGTTAGAGCAGTGTGACACGAATGTTTAGGTCTAAACCCCGACTGACTATCAATTCGCAAGTCGTTGTTAACTAGGTGTTTTAGTGTTATTTGATGTATGTGTTTTTCCAGTGGTTTGGATAGCGATGATAATAGAGAGATTGGCCTATAGTTACTAAAGTTACTATTATCGGAGGAACCAGGTTTGAAAAGAGGATACACCTTAGCGACTTTAAAGTGTGACGGAAATTAACTCTTTGCGATACATAGATTGTATATGTATGTTAGTGAATCACTAATAACTGGCGCAGCATAGCGCAGTATTCGATTACTGATTCTGTCAAGTCCTGATGAGTTATTCTCTTTAAGGCCTAGAAGATAGTTATACACTTCATTAACTGTCATAAATGGAATGTCGGATGGGATTGTACTTGTGCATTTGTTCTCACAGAATGCTAACAGTTGGCCTAGGTCACAAGGGGAATCTGGTATCGTAGATTTAAGACTAGTTTTTCTGCCTGAAAGTAAGTGCTGAAGTCTGTACAAGTAAATGAGGTAATGGGGGTTAACAAGTCTAGCGAACTTCGTTTGGTTGCTAGGGTGTTGATTGCTTTCCACATATCTCTACTGTTTGTTTTGTTCTGAACTAAGTTTTTAAAGTATGTTTTCTTTTCTTTACGTATTAAATATTTTACCTTGTTCCTTTTGTGCTCTGTATGTGTTAAAGCCCTTATTTTTGTGTGTTCGATCTCGCTGCCTCGTGGCTTCTAGCACTGCTTGTGTGATCCAAGGAGTTTTGATCTGTCGTTTCACACGTCCTTCTTTAGTTGGTGCGTGGTTATCAAACACACAAAGACAGATACGTGTCCAATGAGCAATGGCGTCATCGGGATCAGAAATCTGGTAAACACTGGCAAGAGGTGCAGCTCACAAATCATGTAAAAATAGTTCATGGTTGAAATTTTTAAAACTTCTAAATTTAATACTTATATGTTTATTTCTGGGAGCTTTATATTGATTCTTTGACCACATGCAACATATTGGATAGTGGTCACTCATTGCGACAATAAGAACAGAGCATTCTATAATATTTTCTGCACAGTTGATGTAGATGTGGTCGATTGTTGTGGATGATGTTGGTGTTACCCTGGTAGGCTGGTTGACTATTTGTTTTAAGTTGTAAGATAGTATAATGTTTTCCCACGTTTGGTTTGCGTTGTGCATGTTGTCGTGGAACGAGTTGTGTAAACCCACTACTTTGTTAAATCCCTATGTCGAGAGCCCAGCCAATCAACGCACAGTTGCTGAGCCGGAAAAAATTACAAGAAGTTACGCCAGGAAAAAACTTAAGCCCTGTTTTTTCGGATGTGGGTCGCGGCCATCTTGTTCACGCAAGATGGCGGAAGAAAACTGAATAAAATTAGGCTGTACGAGCATAAGACGAAACTGCAGGCAACCAATCAGCTTGCTCCGCCAGGAACCAACCAAACGCTTTCCTTAACCAGTAGAAGTTACTTTACCTGCCTATATAATCGGGCGAGATTTTATGCTAAAACACGCAACACCAGACACGAAGCCAGTGATACCGACCGACTGAAGAGAGCAGCTGTCAGCTTTGATTTATAGCTTACCTGAGGGCATTGACCTGCAGCCTGCTTCACTACGTCGAGTCAAAACCTGGCCGGTTAAAAATCTTAGAGGGTTTTATTCGTGTCATCAAACCTGAGGTCGTATGTCGTGTCAATCCAGCTGCCTGGAACGTCGCAGGAGCACAGTGATTGCACAGGATCAACCTCTTTAGTCCCCCTCAGTCTTTGGTGGGCTAACGAAACGACCATCAGCGGGTGTTTTGTGTCAACCAAACCAAGAAGGACAGAACTTTTAAGAGATGAGTACACAGTAGTACCATTTCTGTCAGCATTGTGAGCAAAAGCTAGTGTCAGTGACGAGAAAGTGAATTAGCGTAGCAAGAGACAATAATAAGATTATAGCTGATAAATTATACGTAATTAACAGCACAGCTGATACATGTACTATAATTGAATAACAGCACAGCTGATATAATTTTTGTTCCTATAATTGGAAAACTTGTTGTAATATATTTACATATCTATATATAGATAAAAGACATTTCATCAATGAACTGGCCGTAGAAGCTGAAAATGCTGCAAGAACTGGTAATAGTAGGTGCCTTTATCAAATTACAAAACAACTATGTCACCAGCCTACTGCTATGGAAACACCTGTTAAGGGTAAATTAGGGAATTCAATACCAACAGAAAAAGAACAAATGAAGAGATGGGCTGAGCACTTCATGGAGGTGCTAAACAGACCACCACCAACAGTAACACCTGATTTTAATAATGAAACACCCACAACCACCTTGCCAATAACTTGCGATGAATTCACGCTGGACGAGATCAAACAAGCCATTAAAAGATTAAAAAATTTTAAAGCTGCTGGAGTTGACGAAATTTCAGGGGAAATGGTTAAAGCAGTTAATGACAACAACCTCTTGGGAATTTTAGATATTATAAATGAAGTATGGAGAGAAGAACAACCACCAAAACAATGGAAAGACAGTATTATTGTAAAGTTACCGAAGAAAGGTGATCTATCAGACTGTAATAACTGGCGTGGTATATCTCTATTATCAGTACCTGGAAAATTATTATGTTGCATGATGTTAGAACGACTTAAATTGGATGCTGACGAAAAGATCAGAGAAGAACAAGCGGGTTTCAGGCCGAAACGATCATGTATTGATCAAATATTCACACTAAGAACAATTATAGAAGAATCAGTGGAAAGGCAATCGCCACTTATTATCACCTTCGTCGATTTTCAAAAAGCCTTTGATAGTCTACACCGCCCATCATTGTGGAAGATACTTACAATCTATGGTTTTCCAACAAAATATGTGAATATAATCAAAGCGCTATATGACAATGCAAAATGTTGTGTTAGAATAAATAAAGGGAATACAGAATGGTTTACAGTAGAAACAGGGGTGAAACAAGGCTGTATTATGTCACCACTACTTTTTGGAATAGCTATTGATTGGGTTATGAGAAACTATACCCACAATGAACAATTGGGTATAAAATGGACAAATGGAAAATTCCTGGGGGACCTGGATTTCGCAGATGATGTAGCATTCTTAAGTTCAACACCCAGACAATCCCAAGAAGCAGTAAATAATTTGTGTCATCTCTCGGTTAAAATAGGTCTCCAAATAAATGCCTCTAAAACTAAAGCTATGAACTTTTCTAACGAGACCTTTGATATCATCTTGAACGGGGAAAAACTACAGAAAGTTGAAAGTTTCAATTATTTAGGCAGTAAAATGACTCAGGGTGGTGACACAACAAGAGAAATCCATACTAGAATTGCTTTGGCAGCTAGCGCCTTCAATAGATTATCTAACATTTGGAAATTACGATCATTGAATAGACATACCAAGCTTCGTCTGTTTAATTCAAATGTTATCTCAGTGTTAACATACGGCTGTGAGAGTTGGAAAATAACAAAATCATTGGAGAACAAGCTGAATACATTCGAGAACAAATGTCTTAGAAAACTCATGAACATCAGTTGGAAAGAATTCAAGACTAATCGACAAATAAGAGAAGACTCTAGGCAGATTTATGTCTCCGACTATATAAGGAAAAGACGATGGTCATATATCGGTCATGTCCTACGAATGCAAAACAACAGAATACCACTATAGGCGCTCACTTGGGTTCCTGAGGGTAAGAGGAAAAAAGGAAGACCAAAAGAAACACTCAGAAGAACAATAATAAGAGAAGGAAGAACGTTGGGCCTAAATAATGTGCAAGAGCTAAGAAGAGTGGCGTCACAACGAACAACCTGGAGAGCACTGGTTTCTGCCTTATGCGCCGTGTTTGGTGCTTAAAGAATTTATTATTATTATTATTATTATTACATAAATATAAATATTTGTAAATCATATGTAAACTTAGAAACCCATTACATTCCATTTTTCAACATTCACTTTTCAGCACAAGAGTAGATAGTGTATATACTAAATAAATAATAAGGAAATTGTATTTGAACGACTTGTCAGAACTTTTTTAAAAGAAGGATTGAAAAATTTTTTTATCATTTGTACTAGACTAGTTAGTTTTATTAAAAAAAGTTCGAGTAGTCATCTCTTTGGGGGGATATTTACTGTCTTTGCTGTTTGGGTTGTTAAGTAGTCACTACCAAGTTGGTGAAAATCATTACATTTTGTTTCTGGTGCTGAATGGTGGGTTTTTTTTTTCTAATATCACAGTTAGTTACACAGCGGAGGTGGCAAGTTATGTCGGTCTCCTCTCTACTAATATTTCGAGATCAGATCATTCACAGCCGTAACTAATTTGTGATACCAGTAGTTCTCTCAGACACTGGGACTTCACCATTTTCAGCAGAAATTCTATTTCTGTAATTGTCAGTACTATACTGATCTTAAAGCCAAATAAAACCTCACGCCACACATGTCAATGTTGAAGTCACTTAGAAGAATAATTTCTTCGGCAGTGGTAAATACGTTGTCCATCATAGTAGTGAAATCTTCGTACCAGATGGTTCCTGCACTGGGTTTCCTATAAAGATACCCGACTAGAAGGTGTCCCTGACTCGGTATTTTTATTTTTAACCATATGCACTCGGTCTCTTCTGTCTCTAAATCGTTTCTGCGGCGATAACTAATAGAAGTGGAAATATATACTACAATACCTGTTTGTCAATTTCACTACAATTATTATTATTATTACATAAATATAAATATTTGTAAATCATTGCCGGATGTATGTAAACTTAGACACCATTACAATACCATTTTTCAACATTCAAATCATTGTTAAGTAAAAATCTGTTTTTCTTGTTTTTTTGTAATATCACAGTTAGTTACACAGCGGAAGAAGGTGGCTAGTCAGGTAGTTCTTTTTCCTTTTTGATCTGTAATTGTCTTGTTCTACTTGAGTCTCGTCGAACAGTTTTAAAGCCTTGTAGTGCAATATCATCACCTGATATTTTGTCATTTAAACGACTTTCCGAAAGTCCAAAAACATGATAATTTTGATTCTGAATTATGTAAGTTCAGGAAGCTTGCCTAATAGATGATAAATGCTTAGATGACCCAGCAGTAGGCCATCCTTAATTAGCCATTGTGTCTGGTTTGTATGCATTTCATTTTGGATAGGGGGGTTAAAAATATCAAAAACAAAAGCATTGTTTACACGAAAATCACGAATATTTAGACTAATTAACTTTACCAAGTGAAAGTAAAAATGTTAGTACTTAACTTACGAAACACTTGGCATAGGCAATACTAACAATTGCAATGGACTGAAACTGTCAGGAGTATTTGAATATAGTCACACAAAAGCAGGCACGCACAGTTTCACACCACAACATTCAATATCTAACAAAGTAATTAAAGGACAGAGAAAATACGAATTTGAAATAGTCAAAAATCGAACAAGTAAAAAACTTTTTAAGGCCTGTAGCCAATGAAATATGAGTGTTCCAAGAAAGTAACAAAGGACTTATTACTTTAGGCGTAACAGTAATCAACTAAATTACAGAGGAGAGACGGCTTTGGTCGCAGGGATTCAGTCAGTGAAAAGGTATGGATCAAGAGTAATGTTTTACGTCCCTTGAGGTAAAGTACTGAGTCAAGTTGTTTGTTATGTTTTCGCTAAACTGTGTTGCCTACGAGATCACATTTTTCGTGTATGGAATGAGATAGTGAGTTGTTGTTGAGACAACGTCTGCTCTAGAATGTTCGGGAATAGTCGTTGTAGTAAATCGTGGTTCAAAATTGAAATGTGATAGCGGTAAGAGCTAGAGTGGCTCCATCGGGATTTAAAAGCTTTATAGAATTTTGGAACTTTTAATTTCAGAAAAGAAAATTCTAGCTTCAATCACTCCCTAGCAAATCAGGTTTTGCAGCTAAAATTTCGCCCAAACTAAGTTTAAACGCTTAGTTTATTCTTGCTGTAACCAGTCACGAGGTAGGGTTCCTATTATTACAACTTTTCCACCTACACATCATGATAATTATTGACATGGCCGTATATGGAAAGTGTAACTAGTTATTGTCGTCGCTGGAAACAATTATGTCAAATGACCTGCCCTCATTCTCCAACCTTTCAATCTTTTCTTCCCATCTCTGTCGATTAAGACAAGAGACCGTGCCAGAAATAGTTATGTCATATCTCCCGGTGTCCTAATACTTAAAGATTGTTGCTATCAAGACAAACTTGGGAGTAGCATTTTTTGCTACAAATCATATCCGCAAAATTAAACATTATTTATCTGTACGGCAATTCATTTTTAATTCGACACATATGTTTTTCTCATACTTTTCACCAGAGCGAAAACAAATGCGTAATCCGAATGTCTGGGCCAGATAATTTAACTGCTGATAACAATATACACAATTTTACGTTCGTGCTAATCTATAAAAACACGCCAGGCTTGCATAAACCATCAGCCCAGTGGAGAAACGTGTGTCAATGCAGGATAATCGTCTATTTTATTGTTCGGCGCCTAGCTTAAGCGACCTTTCTACGATTAAAAAGATGGGCACGCCAGACGTGTGGCAAGCAGGTGAAATACTGGGTGTTTTTGGAGGAGGGTACGCCAAAAAACACCAGATGACTGGTAAATACTGGCGTAGAGGAGTGTAGCATACGGATTAACAGAAGAAAAAGACGAATGAATAGGACGTTTTGTGGCATGCTTATATAGCATGGAGCAACCACTTCAGCTGTTTCCCTGGCAGAAAGCTTGCACCAAACATTCACATGATCTTGCAGCAGAAGTTTCTGTGGCAATGTGTTTTACATGATGCGGTTGCCATAAATTAACCTCATATTAGTCGACTTGTATCACATGCCTCACGGTGCAGTAGGCCTATTCTTTATCTCACCAGAGACCCCCGGGCCACCCTCGGGACAATCACAATTCAGTGAATCCGACATTGTCGTATTGTCACCAGGGTTCATATTTGTTCATAGTCAACGTAAGTGTTAGTGGAACCCCCTAGTTCCAGGGTTCATATTTGTTCATAGTCAACGTAAGTGTTGGTGGAACCCCCTAGTTCCAGGGTTCATATATGGTCATAATCAACGTAAGTCTTAGTGGAACCCCCTAGTTCCAAGGTTCATATATGTTCATAGTCAACGTAAGTGTTAGTGGAACCCCTAGTTCCAGGGGTCATATATGTTCATAGTCAACGTAAGTGTTAGTGGAACCCCCTAGTTCCAGTTATTGAATCTTGACTGTTTCCTCAAATGAGATTAGTAGCCACGTAAAAGTAATGACTACAACAAAACAAAAAGCGCTACAACAAGAGAACATAAAGTGTTTTACTATAGTTTACCCACAAAAGTATTAGTTGCAGGGGTGGGCCGATATTACTTAGTTAGGGAGCGTGAAGAGACATTCATGTATTAATATATATTATCTGTATGGCTGGTGTCATACAGTATGGGTATATTATGTCTTGTTTACATTTCGAGGTAATGCAGGGAAACAAAAATTGGCGAAATCAACAGCTTGTATTTGGAAACAAATCTAACATTCCATTAGTATGACGTTAATCAAATAAGCTATAGCACGTCACGTGGTCAATGAATATAATTACGTTATTTAATTGTTGTCACGTGTAGTTGCCTGGGGGTCTCTAATGAGAAGAAGAAAAAAAATAAGCCATCTCAAGCATGTCGTAATAGGCAAGTAATATCAGGTTGGACATGGGGCTCAGCTTCGGCATATAATATACAATACAACAGAAACCATCCCCACAGAAGAATATGTTTGTTTTTTTGGTGCAAGGGGTCCAGCTGTAGTAGTGGATGGTCAAGCTGCAGTAGTGGATGGTCCAGTTGTAGTAGTGGATGTTCCAGTTGTAGTAGTGATGGTCCAATTGTAGTAGTGGATGGTCCAGCCGTAGTAGTGGATGGTCCAGTTGTAGTAGTGGATGGTCAAGCTGCAGTAGTGGATGGTCCAGCAGTAGTAGTGGATGGTCCAGCTGTAGTAGTGAATGGTCCAGTTGTAGTAGTGTATGGTCAAGCTGTAGTAGTGGATGGTCAAGTCGTAGTAATGGATGATCCAGTTGTAGTAGTGAATGGTCAAGCTGCAATGACCAAGTTACGGTCACAAGTAGCGGATGGTCCAGTCGTAGCAGTGGATGATTCAGTTGTACTAGTGGATGGTCCAGCTGCAGTAGTGGATGGTCAAGCTTGTGTAGTGAATGGTCAAGCTGTAGTAGTGGATGGTTCAGTTGTAGTAGTGGATGGTCCAGTTGTAGTAGTGGATGATCCAGTTGTAGTAGTGGATAGTCCAGTTGTAGTAGTGGATAGTCCAGTTGTAGTAGTGGATGGTCCAATTGTAGTAGTGGATGGTCCAGTTTTAGTAGTGGATGGTAGAGTTGTAGTAGTGGATGGTCCAGTTGTAGTAGTGAATGGTCAAGCTTTAGTAGTAGATGGTCCAGCTGTAGTAGTGGATGGTCCAGTTGTAGTAGTGGATGGTCCAGCTGCAGTAGTGGATGGTCCAGCAGTAGTAGTGGATGATCAAGCTGTAGAAGTGGATGATCAAGCTGTAGTAGTGGATGATCCAGTTGTAGTAGTGAATGGTCAAGCTGTAGTAGTAGATGGTCCAGTTGTAGTAGTGATTGGTCAAGCTGTAGTAGTGGATGGTTCGACAGTAGTAGTGAATGGTCAAGCTGTAGTAGTGGATGGTCAAGCTGTAGTTGTGAATGATCAAGCTGTAGTAGCGGATGATCAAGCTGTAGTAGTGAATGATCAAGCTGTAGTAGTGGATGATCAAGCTGTAGAAGTGGATGATCCAGTTGTAGTAGTGAATGGTCAAGCTGTAGTAATGAATGGTCAAGCTGTAGTATTAGATGGTCCAGCTGAAGTAGTGGATGGTCCTGCTTGTCATAGATTGCCTCCCCCGCTTTGCAGTAGTGGTCCAACAGTGACCAAAACTCAAGAGTATCTAATATTAGCTTCCAAGGTATCTACCTGCGCGCAGAATTATTCTTGGCAGAGATGTAGGTAGAAGGTTAATGACACTTCAAAGATGTAGATAGAAGGTTAATGACACTTCTACCTTAAGTTAACTTTCACAAGATATTTCCAGAAGTCACGAACAATGTTGCATTGGGCTGAACAATTGTTAACACATTATATCTGGTCTGTCGCCTTTTGTGAGAGGTAGCACTTAGACCTTCAGGAACAAACACTATCATCATACTTGAAGGTTTATACAGCTTGACCCTACCTTTTATTGTCGATACACCCTTGCTCTTTTCAGAGAAGGGGGTATTTCTTATAAGACCAGTCTCTTATCTGGCACTATCCTGGTATCATCTGATACATCTTTTTGTCCAGGATATCTTTCATTTTAATAACATCTGAACCTCTCGCGACAGAGTTGTGTGTCCTTCATGACCTCTGTGTGACCAACACCTACTTTCAGACACAACCCCAGCATAAGGTGTCATGGAGACACCCACGATCCAAGCACTGGCACCAATTGGATCTGCTCCTCGTCGGAAGGCCACTTCTCAGGTCTGTGCTCTCCACGCGCTCGTACCATAGTGCAGACTGTGATACAGATCCCTCCATGGTTTGCTGTAAAATCAGAGCACAACCAAGAAAAGTCTATCGTGTTAGACATGAAGGGAAACCACGCATTGATACCAGCAAGATGTCAGACCCTCTCATGATCGCTCAATTTACTGCGACCTTCAAGAAAGTGCTCAGTAGCCCTCAACATGGTGATACTGTTACAGAGAACTGGGAGCATCTACAGAACACCATTCAAAGTACTGCACTTGCCACCTTTGGTAAGAAAATGGCAAAGTCAAATGACTGCTTCGATGCTTCATCAGATGTGATGACACCTGTCATTGAAGCTAAGCGCAGTGCTGCGAATGAATACAAACATTCACCGAGTGCTGGAACCCTACAGATACTGAAGGCTACGAGAAGCAAAGTTCAACAAACTGCCCGACGCCGTGCAAATGACTATTGGCTCCAGCTCAGTGAGGGAATCCAGACCACAGCGCAAACAGGCAACATAAGACAAATGTATGACGATATAAAGAAAGCCCTTGGTCCCCAAAAAATCAAGACGGCACCGCTAAAAACCATCAGCGGAGAGAAGCTAACCAATAAGGGTAAGCAGATGGAGAGGTGGGTCGAGCACTACTCTGAGCTTTACGCTAGAGAAAATACCGTTACGCCTGCAGCCCTTGATGCTGTCAAATGCCTGCCAACTATTGAAGAAGCTGTATGCCGAACCAACATTAGAGGAACTCAGCAAGGCCATTAATAGCTTGGCCTCTGGCAAAACACCAGGCAGTGATGGGATTCCTCCAAATTTAATCAAATGCTGTAAGAGCACGCTATTACATCCCCTGCATAGGGTGCTGTGCCGGTTCTGGGAAGAGACAACTTTTCCTCAAGACATGCGAGATACCAAGATTGTAAAATTATAAAAATAAAGGAGACAGAAGTGATTGCAATAACTACAGAGGCATCTATCTCCTTAGTATTGTTGGTAAGGTTTTTACCAGATTCATCTTAATGCGACTTCACAAGTTAGCTGAGCGCATATATCCAGAGTCACAGCGTGGATTCCAAGCTGGTAGATCAACAACAGACATGATCTTCTCTCTCCGCCAGCTTCAGTAAAATTCAAGAGAGCAGAAAAGGCCCTTATATATCGCCGTTATGGACCTCACAAAAGCTTTTGACCTGGTTAGTAGGGATGGACTTCAAAATCCTCCTGAAAATAGGCTGCCTTGCTAAAATGCTGGAAATGATAAAGTCACTCCATGACGACATGAAGGGAACAGTCCAATATGCTGGAAGCACATCACAACCCTTTGACATACGAAGTGCCGTTAAACAAGACTGTGTTCTGGCTCCGACGCTCTTCGGGATCTTCTTTGCCTTACTCTTGAAACATGCATTCAGAGATGCAGTTGAAGGAATATGCCTTCACACTAGGTCAGATGACCGTCTGTTTAATCTTTCAAGGTTGTGTGACCGGTTGGCCTACTCCTACTACTTAAGCGCGAATAGCGCTACTATTAAGTAGAAAATTGTATTAGAGACTAGCTAGTTACATTAACACTTGTCATAAAGAAGTGACGTCATCAAATCTAGTGTGGGTGCAAACAGGTAATACCGGAGAAAAAAAAAGAAACAAGAGGAGAGTTGGTTTCCGGTTTAGTTTGGACAGCGGTAAGCAGTGATGCCACAGCTGGGTATTTCTTACTAGATCTGGGTTTTTGGGCTTCCGTCTGGGTATCTGGGTATTGTTTTTCCAAATCTGCATTAATCTGGGTATATTTGACAATTGACATTTACAATGTATGTATATTCTGTGCACTGAGATCTGGCATTATAAACATTATCAGAAATTTTTTATATATTATTATAGTTTTACGAACCAGATGTTGGCAATGTCAAACAAAAAAAGTAGTTGATTCACTGTTAGATCTCATTGAGGTGGAGGATTACATGTGTTGGCATGTGCTGTTAAGAAATTGTTGAGCACAGCATGAAATCCAGCTTAGTAACGTCATTGTTTTTTGCTGCAGACAACTGTGCCACTATGCATGGGGACTGCAAGTGGTTTACAACATCTGATAAAAAAAAGAGATTCCACATGTCTTTGTTCTCGGCTGTGTTTTCATTCATTTCACACCTGCTGCCAGCAAACCACCTACCATCTTGGCTTGAAATTTTCATAAAGAACACGCGTAGTAGTAAAAAGGATCTCCTCCAGTTTAATACAAATGTAGTTCAAGAAACTGAAGCTGTTGACCTGGTTAGTAGGGATGGACTTCAAAATCCTCCTGAAAATAGGCTGCCTTGCTAAAATGCTGGAAATGATAAAGTCACTCCATGACGACATGAAGGGAACAGTCCAATATGCTGGAAGCACATCACAACCCTTTGACATACGAAGTGCCGTTAAACAAGACTGTCCAGTTTTTCTGGCTCCGACGCTCTTCGGGATCTTCTTTGCCTTACTCTTGAAACATGCATTCAGAGATGCAGTTGAAGGAATATGCCTTCACACTAGGTCAGATGACCGTCTGTTTAATCTTTCAAGGTTGTGTGACCGGTTGGCCTACTCCTACTACTTAAGCGCGAATAGCGCTACTATTAAGTAGAAAATTGTATTAGAGACTAGCTAGTTACATTAACACTTGTCATAAAGAAGTGACGTCATCAAATCTAGTGTGGGTACAAACAGGTAATACCGGAGAAAAAAAAAGAAACAAGAGGAGAGTTGGTTTCCGGTTTAGTTAGGACAGCGGTAAGGTTTCATGCTGTGTTATGGTAGACATTTTAGGTAGAAAGTTTAATGTTGACATGTATGCTTTCATGGATGTTAATGCCTAGATCTGGCAGATGAAAACAGTTTATTAAATAGTTTTTCGGAGACCGAGAATACATGTGTTATGTGATTTTTACAGACAGAAAGGTCGAAAGCATGCAACCTTCTCACACCTCAACACTAAGTGACTAAACACGAACATGCTCAACAGTGAACTGATTTAGAATTCAGCGGGTCATTTGTAGGCTCGTATTGTCTCTGAACCTGTACAAATTAATAAATACGCATTATCAGTGTTGCCAGCATTATACAACAAAACAGTGTTGCCAGCATTATATATGAAAACAGTGTTGCCAGCATTAAATATGAAAACAGTGTTGCCGGCATTATAAATGAAGACAGTATTGTAAACATTATACAACAAAACAGTGTTGTCAGCATTATATATTAAAACAGTGTTGCCAGCATTATATAATAAAAGCAAATGGTGTCGCCAAGGTTGTGAGTCATCGTCCCCCATGCAGACTAGGTGTACAGGTGGATCTATGATAATTATCATTTTGTAGACTGTGACCTTTGTAAAGTAATCAACTCGGGGTTAACAGTACGGAACGCCTTTTACATCCAGCACTAACCTTTTCCAACAAATGGTTTAGCCCGTTCAAGCCCCCAGTTGGTGTAATCCAATGAAATTCCTCTTATAAGTAATAACTCTGTTTAGAGGTAAATATATGTCTAGGTATTTATATATATATAAATTATATATATATATATATATATATATATATATATATATATATATATATATATATATATATATATATATATATATATATATATATACACATATACATATACATATATATATATATATATATATATATATATATATATATATATATATATATATATATATATATATATATATATATATATATATATATATATATATAAAATATTCTGGCTACATTTGCTTTCATACATATAAAAAACTGGAGCGACTATGCTTGTTTAGTTTTAAAACCACATGTAACAATTTTAATAATACATTAGTCTTTAACAGTTAAAAGAAATATGGAAAATTTTGTGAAATTTAGATAAAGGTTTTCGTTACGGAGACGTAGGTAAGGATTTATCAAAAGTCCGTTGCTTTCGCCTATTTTACAAGAAACTTAACTCTAGCAGAGTCCTGCAGCTGTGGTTCATCAATTCTGTGATGACGAAAGCCTTCTACGCGTTCCCGTTGTCCGCCCACCAATGTTAAACTCTCAGAGGGACCTGTCAACAAGAAATGCGCAGAATATCGCATCTTCTGGAAACTGTGCATCAAGTCTGGCGGAACGAAGAGGGAAGACAACGGGCAAAAACTGAAGTCAACGCTCCAAATATTTTCACGGACACAACGCAACCAACGTCCTTTTCAGGACGAAGAAGAAGAAAAAACTCTCAGATAAATTTAATTTGAGCACGCACAACGTAACTTCGAGGAGATGGTTAACATTCACCAATATTACTCTGAGGATTAACGGGTAACATGTGTCTGGACAGTGAGAATATGATTTGTGCCTGAACTAACATAAACGAGTTACATACATCTCAAAAATGATATGCTATACTTGAGGCACACATGATATAATCATCACTCATTACTGCTCCAGTCGGGGTCCTGAGGTCACCTCTGCTTTTCGGGTTTCCGCACGACTAGTTAGAAGCAATCAGCAGCTCTTGCAGTAGTGGTTCATGCATATACTGTTTTCATATGTTGAGGTTGCCAGCCCCGTATATAGCCACTTAGTTAGAAACGTGTAAAATTCAAAGTAGTAAATAAATTGTTTACACTTACCCCATAATTTTGGGAATACGCAATCTCCTTGCACAGATTTAGACTGGACACAGCTCTGTATTAGAATCTTCGAAATCACTTAGGTCTGGAAATTAGAGTTAATTCCTCTGACGGCGGGGGTGCTGCGAAATTACTGGCCTGGGAAAACTTTTGTTTAATTCCTCTATGACTTGGTCTGTGAAATTAGAGTTAATTCCTCTGACGGCGGATGTTCTGCGAAATCCCTGGCCTGGGAAAACTTTTGTTTAATTCCTCTATGTGATCAAATTCCTAAGTTTCCAGTCTTGTATTAAAAATGTGGGTTTACTTGTAAATTCCTAAGTTGCCGAATACTCGATCTGTCACTTATAGTTTTGGAATTTCTAAGTCCAATGTCTCCTTTTTCTTTCTGGCTTTTAGGAGTCGCTAGTCTGACATTTGCGCTGCAGTGTGTGTACTGACTTTGTTTCACTACATTATATTTCACAATCCTCGGTTCAAATTCCAGCTGTGTTTCCGCCGATTTTCTCCAATGAGATATATTGTATATTCCGGCCTCTCAAATCAACCAATTCAATCGAATCTCGTCAGCAATAGGTGGGTAGGGGTGCCTCAAATTAAACAAATACCCTCACGTGTTTCAAAATATTAAATTTAATATCCACGCGTGACCTCTTCATGTCGTTGTGTCAGACTTCCGCCGGCTTCTTGTGCTATGTTCACAAACAAATGTTGTGCACTGATACTACCCCGATGCTATCGTATGCAAATCTTGAGTTTCCAGACAGATTTATCTGTAATCTCGATACAGAACGTACATCGGAAGCGATTATCTCATTATCTCCCGTCTTGTGCAAACATAGGGATAGTCGCTAGCCATCTGGGGTCAAATGTTGGACGGTCACGTTCAAAGGGGTCAGCTGGCTTATGTGATCATCACAATCCATAATTCTCGCCGTTTTTACGTCGGTCATATGTAAGGGATGCAACTGTGGTTGAAAGTTAGACATTAATTGTATTGTTTCCCTTTTATGTACTCTCCCGAAAATAGTAACACTCAACGAAGAAAAGTCGGCGTAGAACCCAGTTTCCTTCCGGAAACGGATTTAACTCATCATTTTGTTAAATGTAACCTTAAAATGTAAGTTTTTGATTGTTTCTTCAAGACAACATTTTAATTTAAAGTATTGCAGACTTATTATTATGAATGAAAATGATAAGATGGCTGCAAAACGAGCTGCAGATGCTAAGAGGAAGAGACTAATGTTTCAATCACAACGAGCAAGAGAGACTCTAAAAGAAGCAGCAATACGACGACAACATGAAGCGGCACATAGACAAGCACAGCGTCAGTCACAACGAGCAAATCAGTCTGCAGAAATCATGAATCTCAACGCGCTGCAGCAGCTTTTCGCATTCGTCAGTTGAGAGCATCACAACGGGCAAAGGAGACTTCAGAAGAAGCAACCGAACGTAGAGCAGTAGCTGCACAACAAGTGAGACGATCAAGAGCTGCACGTAGTCGAACAATTCCAAATCATGATGCCTTTGATGAGAATGCAGTTGCTGTACACAACTGCGGCCCAATGGATCAGGAATGTCAGTTCTGTCACTCAATTTTCAAGTAAAAAGATCAACCGATGGTACACTCAAATAATGCTGCCATAAAGGTACAGTGCTATCTGAGCAAGAAGGAGAGTAGAGACGTCCTTTTCCTCCGTATCTCAAGGATCTTTTGAGCAAACCAGGGCATCCACAACATCGACATTTTAAGGAGAATATCCGTTCCTATAATTCAGTCTTGGGCTTTGCATCCATGGGTGCCCAAATCGATCGCTTCGTTAGACGTGGACCATATGTGTTCAGAGTGCATGGACAGATCTGTCAGTTGATTTACTTCCTTCATTATTGACGGGTTATTGCTAGTAACGTATAATCGGCTGGCCGGTCTAATTACCTGTCGGAACGTGAACACATCTGGGATGGTAAACAAGATAAAGACAGTCCCTTAGCCGATACTTCCGTAGGGGAGTGGAGTGTTAAAGACTTCCCCCACTAGATTCAGCATAGAGAGTAAATAATGGTGCATAAAATATGCCACATAATAATGACAGGGGAGAGAAAAATAAGAAAATATCACTCGCAAGGGAATGTAATGCAATCCTGTAGGAGTGGACTTGAGATCGCACAACCGTATTGTCACACAGCTGCAATAGTGGATGGTCCAGCTGTAGTAGTGGATGGTCCAGCTGCAGTAGTGGATGGTCCAGCTGCAGTAGTGGATGGTCCAGCTGCAGTAGTGGATGGTCCAGCTGCAGTAGTGGATGGTCCAGCTATAGTAGTGGATGGTCCAGCTACAGTAGTGGATGGCAGTACAGTGTGGGTAGAAGCCACTTATTACTTAAATACAATTTACTGATTTCGCTTAATGGTATTTTCTTGACAACGATTTCCAGGAATCCTGTAGAGAAGTGATCTGTGACACAGGTCAACAGTTTGTGGCGGGAACATGTCAGCCAATGTTCTTGTCAGTTCGCGGCCTCGGATACGAGCTGTATTTTGGTCTTCGGCCAAAGGAACCCATAGACGTTTCAGGTAGGACATTGAATTATGACGTAAGATCGGATTGGTAGACAAGTAAAACATCTTAATTCTAGCACGCAACCAAGCAAAACGCCGATTGAATAATGATACTTTCTGTTTCATGACCCAATGACGGTCCCATTACTCCGGTGTTCGCTTCATTCTTTTCATTCACTTTTACCTTCAATGGATCTTTGTAGTCACAACATTTTTGGCGGCATTGGCTATAAAACCACGGATCAACGCGTCGAAAATAAAGGGTGGTGAGAAACATACAAACAGAGTAATTATTCAGTAATTTGACTAATTATTTGACAATCTTTTACCACAACAAGTTTTGTAAATGTACGGTTATCTTTAAAATTGTTGCCTTGATAGCCATTGCCATGAAAATATACTTTACGATTCTTTTGGTTGACATAAGCGCTACATAAAATTGACCATGAGCAAAGACGGGTTCTGGTAAGAATGCGGTAACATGATCAAATGATAGTCCCTGCGCTTTGCTGACTGTCATGTAAAAGTTAATACGAGGGGCGTTCAGAAAGTAATGCACCACATCGTTTTTCTCAGGAGCTGTTTATTCAAAAAGCATGAAATTTATACACAATATACATGGATATGTCATGTAAACATCGGTATTATTCAACATAATCCCCATCAACTTGTACGGCTTTATGCCAGCGCGAAACAAGTGCATGTATTCCTAGCCCGTACCAGATTTTGTCTTGATCATGTAGCCATTTCTTCGCTGCATGAATCACTCCTTCATCATCTTCAGACCTTGTCCCACGGAGTGAATCTTTTAGTGGGCCAAATAGATGAAAATCAGAGGGTGCCAAATCGGGACTATAGGGTGATGAGGTAGTACAGTCCAACCCAATTTGGTGATTGCTTCCCGTGTTGCCAGACTTGTGTGAGGTCGCGCATTGTCGTGAAGGAGAAGCAGGTCTGCTAGATTCTTGTGCGGTCGAACTCTGCGAAAACGTTGATTGAGTTTTTTCAATGTTCTAATGTAAGCTTGCGAATTGATTGTCTCTCCTCTTGGCATAACGTCCACAAGAATCACACCTTCAATGTCCCAAAAGACAGTGATCATGACCTTTCCAGCTGAAGGAATTGTCTTGAATTTCTTTTTTCGTGGTGATTGCGGATGATGCCACTCCATTGATTGTCTTTTTGTCTCAAGTTTAAAATGATGTGCCCAGGTTTCGTCACCTGTAACGATCTTAGCCAAAAAGTTCTCTCCATCAGCATTGAAACGCTCCAACAATTCAGAAGAAATTGCTTTCCTTTGCAATCGGTGGTCATTTGTGAGACTTCGAGGAACCCATCTTGCGCAAACGTTAGAAAATCCGAAAGTTTTTATAACTGCATTTGCACTACCAATGCTGACTGACAGCTGTAAGGCCAATTGTTGAGTAGTGATTCGCCTATCAGTAAGAATAATGCCTTCAGCGCATTTCAACATTTCTGCGTTGGTGGCTGTGGCAGGACATCCACAGCGCGGCCGATCAAGCAGCTCCGTATCTCCACTTCCTGATTCTTTGATTCTCTGAACCCAGCGACTGACTGTACTCCTGTCGACTTCAAAACTTCCATACACATCACATAGACGCTTGTGAATGTTCACAGCAGTTTCCTTCTCTGCAACGAGAAATTCTATCACAATTCGCTGCTTATAACGCAAGTTGCTAACACGCTCCATTTCAACGGTTTAGAGCAGCCGTATTATTTGGCCGGTTGCGGTGCAATTTGGTGCACGCAATTGGCACATGCCATATTTGAAGTGTGCAAAATTTCATGCTTCTATCTTCATTATTAGCTGAGAAAAACGATGTAGTGCATTACTTTCTGAACGCCCCTCGTATTACAGAAAACTGATTTCTCAACATGAAAAGAGGGTTACATGTCTTGGCTCTAACGTAAAGTGTAGAACGAAAGCTTGTTTGCCTTTTTTTCTTGCAGATGATGATTTCGGCATCAGTAAAGTTGTTTGATGGCCTTTACAACAAATCTTGTGCCAATTTAGATACCTTTATTTGCACCAAGAAGACCAAAGTATTGACAACAGACAAAGTAAAGACCAAACCAGAAATTGAAATTGATAACGAAGAACTGGAAAGTGTCAATGAATTCGAATACTTAGGATCAATCATTAACAGCTCTGGCGACTGTGCAGTAGAAATTAAAAGAAGACTTGCAATTGCTTCACATAAACTAATACAGATGAAAAACCTATGGCAAGGCACAAGCAAAGAAATAAAGTTACAACTGATCAGAGCAGGTATATTCCCAGTAGCAACATACGGCTGCGAGACTTGGACACTCAATAAAACAGCTGCAAAAAAGATTACATCATTCGAAATGAAATGCTACAGAAGGATGTTGAGAATACCCTGGACAGAAAAAAAGACCAACAGAGAAGTACTGCACTCACTAAATGTACAGGAACATTGGCTCCTAAATACCATCGCAATAAGGAAGCTGAAATTTGTCGGTCATATAAAAAGACATAATAGTCTGGAAAAAACAGTGATGGAAGGCATGGTCCCTGGAAAAAGGGGAAGGGGTCGACCTAGACGACGGTGGACCCACGACATCACAGAGAGTCTGAACTTGTCTTTGGCTGATGCAGGTCGACTTGCCCAGAATCGTGATGCGTTCAGAGCAGCTGTAATGGAGACAACGTTCTGGAAAGAATACGTCACATGATGATGATGATTTGCACCCACGTTTGCGAGCACCATGAAGAATGTACAGGTTTTGAGCTTCAGTATGTGCGGAGGCGTTCCAGATGAACATTCAGAAACTCAGCTAGGAAATCCACTGTGTTATTGGTATCTTCAGTAACCACGGAGTTAACGCTGCAATAGCTTTTTTTCCGAATCAGGGATAAGTTCTAAAAAGTTATGGTTAAATTTGGTTGCTGTGACATGTTTAGTTATGAGAATGTCTTTTGTTGTTATTGTTGCTATCCTTGATATCATAATCTGGTTTTTGCCTGTATCTGATCATTAAATATTGAATGGATGATGTTTTGGTCTCCAACAAACTCACCCCGAAGCGCTATCGAATAAATACCTAGCTAATCAACCCACTTATGTCTTCTTTTTTCCTAATTACAATACCCATTCGTTGAACTCATACAGAGATTGTTGACCTCTACATAGGATTCTGTTGAGTGTACAAGATAACTTCCGCTCAAACTACATCGAGCTTATCAGATTTACAGACGTTACAAACTTTAATACATCGTCATTTATCATTGTTTAGATATACACGTGTACAATGTGAATATGTGAAGGTAGAAAAGAGAAGTACATTGTGAAATTAGCAACAACAACAACACCAAATTACTTACTATAATAGAAAATCATATATATATATATATATATATATATATATATATATATATATATATATATATATATATATATATATATATATATATATACGCGGTATATATATATATTTTCTCTCTCTCTCTGTCTCTCTGTCTCTCTGTCTCTCTCTCTCTCTCTCTCTCTCTCTCTCTCTCTCTCTCTCTGTCTTTCTCTGTGTCTGTTAAGGAAAGAATAGAACAGAAAAAAACAGCAGACAGTAATTTTAATCTGTTTGCTAGTCGAGGAAAGAGGATATACTTGTTAGACACACAGACAGAAGCTACATTGAAGAAGAGACATAGACAAAAGGGATGTGAGGTTTTCATGGTTTGCTTCAATTGTCAATATTTGTCTGTGAGATTTTGTTTAGTTTAATTGATTTACTTGTGCTGTCAGTGTTTTTATATAAATATTTTGTTTACCGGTAGTTTTTTTTTTGGTCATGTGTGCTGTTATTTTTTTTAATCATGTGTGCTGTTACTTTTTGTATGAATAATTTTTTTTCTTTTTGTGTGTGGTTTACTTTTGCTGTCAGTGTTTGTAAATTGACGTTCTTTTTTGTGTTCTTGTTGATTTATTTGTATCATCGATGTTCACATAGTTCTGTCTTTATCGGTTTACTTATGTTGTCAGTGCATGTATATTGATGTTTTGTTTAGTTTTATCTGTTACTTGTGCCCTCAATGTTTGCGTATAGATATTATTTAAGATAATTGTATTGGCTACGTCTGTTGTGCATGTTTATATAAATATATCTTGTTTACTATTACCGGTTTACTTATTCTGTCAGTATTTCTATATTGATATCTTTTAATGTTATTGGTTTACTTGTGTTGTCAGTGGTTGTATGTTGATTTTTAATTTTTTGTTTTGTTTACATGTGCTTTGAGTGTTTGTGCTTTTAAAATTGTTGTTTATTTGTTGTTTACTTGTGCTATGAGTGTCTGTATATTGGTATAGTTAAACATCGTATCGGTTTATTCGTGCAGTGAATGTTTGTATATTGATTTATTTTTTATACTTTTTTTTTACTAGTAACGTTTAAAAGAGCAACAAAAACTGAGACATGAACACTTCAGTGGTTCCAAAACATTTTTCTCTGGGCCGCACTTTCGGAATGAAAATTTGCTCGCGCCACACCCAATTTTTGATTGAGAAGAAATATCTTCAAAAACAACAAAAAATCAAGCCTTGCAGTGATTTATTCATAACATAGACCACGACAACTTTATAAAATGATCTTGAGACATCCAGAAAGTGTAAATCAATACAGCTACATAAATACATGTTTCATTCACAAAATATACAAATTCAATGATAAGTAAGGGCTTGTTTTTGTCAGTAATCTTTATAATTTCCATTATTTTAACTATTTTTATTATTATTAAAACTTATTTGAAAGCAAGTAAATTATATTACTGAATCAGGAAACTTTTTGAAAATTCTACGGGTTTCTGTGCATATATTTCCCATATCATACAACATGTAACAAAATAAATAAGAAAATTACCTTCATATTTATTTTTGGCAAATGAATTTTTTGAAAATGTCACTAAATCCTTGATTGTCTTTGACTCTTCCCGCCGACTTGCCATCTGCTCGCGCTGCTTCAGCGTGGCGCACCGCACCGTGTAGGAACCACCAATCTAATGTATTAGGACAACCAGAAAAACCCTTCCATACCCCCACCCCCAACTAAATACGTCACTGAGTATTCTCAACATTCTTGTGTAAAACCATTTGTTTATGGATTGTCCGTGACTAGCTTCCATATAAGAGAACTGGTTCTATATGGCACTGAACAATAGATTCTTACTTGCATTTACATAGATATGTTGCATAAAATACTTTACATTTTATGGAATGCTGATTTTATCTGGACTATTTTACTCTTCACTTTCAATGTGCATCTGGCATCTAATGTTATTAAATTATTAGATCACAGTCAGGACTTCAATAAAGCCTTCGGTAGACGATATGGTTAAAATAAAATTCATGTTTTGTGACCAAAATTATTTCATCCGATAGGTGACCATGACATCCTGCATCGTCTGCCGTCCGAGGTGGAAGTGTATTTGGGTCAGACTTTGTTACACGGGAAAGTGAAACTTCAGGTAGTACAACTTGTCATTTATTTCTCTGCCTGCACATTTTCACATTCACTTACGAAAATTCATTTCCACTTTAGAATATTCATCTCTAGCTTCACTTCACATCCATCTGTAACTACTCAAGTCCACATCCACTTAATCTTATCCTCCTCCGCATCCACCTAATCATATCCACCTCATCATAGTCAGCCCCATCTCCATATATGCATGCACACCTTAATATACTCGACTTCATTTGCACTTATTTTTCACTATCATCCACTAAATAATTTTGACTGGTACACTGACAATTTTTAAAATAATTTCAAAGCTGAGGCAAAGCACTAAAAACATGGGCAGTAACCAAGTGGAAAACAAGGATACCTTAAAGCCCAGACAGAGCTCTCATAGATTCTCTGTCAGGCATAACTGTCTCGTGTATGGAAATAAGACGGCAGATAGACTTGCCAAAGAAGGAGAAAGCTAAATACAAAATGAAGTAGGGCACCATATGAAAAGATAAGTCGATAACAAACAATAACTTTAAAGAACAGTGACGGAGAGAACAGCCAAGGTCAACGTAACTTCTCCTGGCCAAGAAGAAATTAAGTGACACTATTCACTGGCAGCCAGCCACTGAGAACCCCAACACTATCCTTCAACCCAAGAAAGGTCGGACAGGCAGACTTTGTTCTTGTGTGGAAGATTATCAAGCAGCAGAACATGTCCTTCAAGACTGACGGCTCCATGACAGGAACATGTTGACAGCATGGTTTTCACCAACACCATTGAGAGACACATTATATCGCGATGGTAGAAATCTAGACCGCCTACTTTATGAGAGAAATAGATGTGGTTAAGTGAGAGACACCTAAGACAGACCACAAACTATTTGAGAGAAATAGATGTGGTTAAATGAGAGACACCTAAGACAAACCACAAACTTTATGAGAGAAATAGATGTGATCATATGAGAGACACCTAAGACAGACTGCTAACTTTATGAAAGAAATAAATGTTGTTGTATTAGAAACATCTGAGACAGACCACCAACTTTTAAAGAGAAATACTTGTGGTTATTTGAGAGCGAACGCAGAAAAATAAACAGTAGGTAAAGAATCTAGGGCACTCACAGTCACGTGGCGTCTTTTGCCAACTCTATCTAACTGTAAACATGGTCTTTCTCTGGATAATTTCTCTAATTTTTTTCCAGCTTTTGAAACAAGTGTTCAAATTGTTTCTAAAATACACCACATAAAACTTTTAGACATGAAGTGTGTGCAGTTGAAACATTTTTAAGATGTAATAGATGTCAAACATTTCAGCAGAAAGAATGCCAGCCCACAGTTTGAAACATGTGATCTTCAAAATTAAATAAAGAGGCATCATACAATATATGTAATATATTTTTATGTAACGTTCGAACTTCTAGTGCGATCCAGTAGAAGGTAATAATATTAGCTAAGATGGATGAGGTCAACTCAGAATATTTGTTCATTATGCGTATCTATGACAGACTATGACTGCTGATTCATTAAGCAGTTCGTACAAGGTGACTAATATGTAGCTGTGCACGAGGCTGGTAATTTCATCATAAAAACATATTGCTACTGTGACAGACAACTTAGCCGTCCCTGAATTTGTTAGAATGATGGTAAGAACCCTCTCATAACATCGGTACCCCTGAAGTGTTGGATGATATGGTACGACCCTTCGTAACGACCCCTTCGGATAACATCAGTGCCCCCGAATATTGTGGTAACTCTTCGTCAAACTGGATTTTTTTCACCTGGACTCATTAGCTATGCAACCTTTCCACGCAGATGGTCAACACGTTTGCTGATTAATATGTGGACAGTTTATCTACCATTCATTCTGGTCATCGCATTGATTTAAGGAGAGGTTAAATCACGCCCACGAATATCTCTTGAGCAATCATATGCAGTTATTTTCATTAACTTGGCCAGTGGGGGGCGTTGCCAACATCAAACGATAGTAGCGACCACGATCAAAGACACGGAAGAGATCTCGGGAAAGACTAGCGGCACGCTATCAAAGAGGCAGTAGTGGTCCCTGAAACGCGACGCAAGTTTCCTGCCGGTATTTCGCTTCTCGGTGTTAATCACAGAACGATCGCAGGGGGAGCGCACGGGAAAGCCGTCGCGAACGCACTGAGCGGAGATACAGAAGACCAGGGGCGGCATCTCTCTTTAGTCTGACGGTCAGATCCCCTAAAGTTTCCTGAGATCTAAAAAGGTGTCAATTTTCTCATGTCCCACTCATCTTACATTCTATGTTAAATATATACAGACCATGAAGAAATGCATGTTATCACTCGTTGGCCAGACCTTGACAGAAGCACTAGCTATATTTGAAATCGTGTTAGATTTTCCCCTGGATTTTCATATATATTTGCAGTGAATTCTATTCTGTGCAAAACGGTAAAATATAATTGTGTAAAGTGATCAGTGGTCTAGTTCATTCATTCTATTTCACTGGATTTTGTGTTAATTTAAATCTATTAAATTAAACCATCTCAATAGTTCCAGTTGTAAATGTAATGATATATCTATTATATTATTTCAAAAGATAATAGATGCTTAAATGCTTAAATTAAATTTTTAAAAGTCGCGAAGGAATTTATAACTAATTGAGTTAAGTCATATATATAGATGTGTGTTTTAACCATTTAAACTCGCGAAATGTCTTCTTAAATATATAATTAAATACGCGAGAGTATATTATAGTCTTAACGGAAAATTCATCGCGCTTTAGAATGTTATTTGATTTTTCGGTATATTACATGTCTTTTTCTTTCATACAGAGTGATCGTAACCTTTGCGATCCCAGCAATAAAGAAATCATACATCTTAAAACTTCCAGACATATTGATGAAACATTTTTTTAAATTTAATCTTGTGGCGGTCCGATGCGGCCTAGCTATCATAATTACATGAAAGAAAGCCTACCCAAGAACATTTAAATAAATCATCAAATTAAATTTCAACCTGTAAGATAAACTGGAAGATGAACAGTTGCCAGTAGCGATATTTTATTTACTGCTCTGTTGTGAGAGAGTACCTATTTACCTGACTGAGCCTAGTTTTTCCTCACTGGATTTAAAACTTAGCGGTCAGTTGCTGTCATCACGCCTTGAATGAATTTTACCACTAGCGGGAAAATTAAAGAGACCACTTCATTTTCACCCCTGTATCGAACTGTGTCAGTGCCATCCCATAGACTCCTTTTTTATACAATAAAACACAAGAACTCTTAGGCTTCAAGTCCGGCGATAAGTGGGAATATTTGCTATCAGCAAACCTCGCTACATCTGGGGTGGGACATCGAAGTACTAGACATTTTCACATGTCAAGAGTGTAATTGCTGTTTATATAATTCTATGGATTGTCTGATGCTGCAATCGGTAAGTGTGTGTGAGTATATGAGTGTGGATCCTCACGCGCGTGCATGAATGACAGGAGATTTAATTTTTTTGAAAACCATTTTGTTAACTTGCCTACCGGGTAATACATTTTCTGTATACCATGCATTGTTCCTTTAAGTGGGATATTTTGTTAACTCTGTGTTACGTGCAGTCTTTGATATCTTACAATATTATACATTGGTATACTTGTTATGTTCGCAAATATTTTGTAAACAAAATAGATACTTTTTAGTGCTTAAGGAAAAGTCATTTTTGAGTTACTTCCCTTGAAAGTTGTGTCGTCTCTTTCGATCGAACTCCGCGGATGAATCCAGTTTTACTGCGATTTATTCTTTGTTTGGGTAGTAATAGATTGTTCTTGCTTCAGAATATCTATGGCCTGAATTTATGTGTATTGTTTGTCTGTGTAGGACGAGTCTGTCTTATATCTGTATATCTTTACATACCGTGAACTGGGGGTGACTTTGCCCCATGGGGTGACTTTGCCTATTAAATACTGAAAATGCGAATGTGTTCATACTTGCATTTCTAGAGTTGTTTGCCTCGATTTTTCAACTCTTCATGAAAGAAGACATGTTTGGTGGGATGTTTTTGGTGTTTCTTCCCTCCTAAGCGCTGAGACACGAAAGAAGCAGCCCTGGTGTTCTTGACATCCTTTTTTTGCTGATTTAGGTGAGTTTGTACTTCTATTTGAATATTATACAGTTTATTTCCCTATGTACTTTATTCTCATGCATTTCGATCATAAAAAGGTTAATTATTTGTTTGGATAAGCTTTAGTCTCAAGTTTCTTAAATGCTTTCCTTCCACAGTCTGGGGCAAAGTCACCCCATTGATCTAGACTTAATGTGGTCTTAAACTTGCTTTTTCAATGTTGCACACTTTGGTGTTTATATATCTTTGTTTTTTTTTTTTTCTTCAGATCACCATGCCCAGACATCACAAGAGAAAGCCTGGTAGCAGACACTATAGAGACTATTCTGAAGGGGACAATTTAAGTTCACACATCAGTGCATCAGAGATATACAAGTGTGAAGAATTGAATATTGCTTTCATCCTGCTTCCTCCTAACTCCACAGACAAGTGCCAGCCACTTGATGTGTCTTTTTTTTTTGCTCCTCTCAAAAAATTATGGAGAAAGCTGTTGGAGAGTTACAAGCAAAAACACCCATCTTCTGCATCACTCGACAAGAAAGCGTTTCCAGCAATGCTAAATAAATTAATTGAAGGGATGGGTATGAGATCAGCCAACAGTTTGATTTCTGGGTTCAGAGCCTGTGGCATTCACCCCCTAGATGCAAACCAAGTGCTGAAAAAGCTGCCAAAGTCAACTGTCACTAGTGACACAAGCAAAGACCCACAAGGTGTTTCAGATGCTGTGCTAAACTATTTGCAGACTTTTAAATACTCGCCCAATTCAAATGGTTGCACAGGAACTGGCAGCAGGCATAAGAGGAAGAAAGTTTCTGTGCCACCAGGGAAATCGGTGAGTGCGGAAGACGTGCAGTCTGCTCAGTCTCAATCCTTGACATCTGCATCCCCAGCGTCAGCTTCAGCACCTGTTCAGCATCAACCTTCAACATCTGCTCAAGCACTGCAGTTGCAACCTTCGGCATCTGTATCTTACTCCCGGTCATCACCATCCGAGTTTGAACTCGAGAAAACAGATTCAGATTGTGAAGACATTCCATTTTCTGACACTGATGAGGAGTGGCTGCCACCAACGAAAACAGCATGTAAAAAACATTTTTGATGTGAACTGGTGGTGTGATCTTTTCCCCCCACTATAACAGATGTGTCTTTTTGTAACGCGTCGTAAATGATTTGATTAATTAATCAGTGAATGTAGAAAAAAATTTACTTGTTTGTATTTTAAGTATTCTTTGAAGCTTTTATATTACTATCAGGTATTGTGCATCTGATTTCCCTACTTTCAGGGTTTTAAAAGTGTTTTTAACTACTGGTACGTTACATGTTTTGTCTTTTAAAAAAAAAAAAATAAGGTATGAAGGCAAAGTCACCCCATTTTTACTTCACGGTATCTAAGTCGAACTATATGTTCTTTTGTCTCTAGAGAGGTCAAAGGCTGTTCGGCGGATGTGTCGCTAGAGAGGTGTATTTTGGCTTCGCCCTGATGATGGGGGCTGTGTTTTTTTCTATGTCGGCTTGTCGCCGGAAAAAGTGATCTCTATATTTATGGGGAAAGTGATAGTCGTCTAGACCTATCGTGTATGCTTTACCCCAGTGTTTATTCTTATTGCCAAGGAATGGCGGAATCATATTTCTGATACCAAGGTAATAAAAGACACTCTTTTGAACTCTCGTACGAAGCCACCGTTTTTCGATAGGTACGATTCGTACGTCTGAGAGGATACATTTAACTAGATGAAAAACGACTCTGATTCCTAGCAGCACTATATCCTGTAGAATGCAGTCAATTGTTCATGATAAAATCTACAGAGCAATGAAATGTTTAATGAATGACTAACTTTAAGACAGATTCATTATCTGTATCCAAACGTGAGTGACAGCTCACGAGAGAAGCCATCTTGTAACCAAACATTTAGTGACTTTCAAGAAGAGAAAAGGGATGCCCGTATTATTGCTTGATTAGTCCAGAGATCACTGCTACATATGAGAACCCATTGCTAGCGGTTCAATATAATTATATGGAAAAATCTGTGCTGGACATTATGTTAAGGAATCTTCGCTAGACGAGGTTAGGTCTAGAAGCCATCTTGGATATTGTTTATAATCTGACGTGCTTTGTCAGTAAACTTAGATGATATATATATATATATGGGCAATACTGAGTGCTTGGCTACTGACAGTCCAGTATACTATTATTCTACATGAGTGCCCATGTAACATTGCAAGACCATTTATCCACTGTACCATAATGTATTATGCCAACCTGTGATTTGTCACTATCTGTGCTGTCGAGTGTGTACGTCCAATTAAACTGTAGTAAAGGTACACAGTCGTTGGTGTCGATGACTTCCAGCCATACATGAGTGTGAGAAAAGAACATTTGTCAACACCACGAACTCTTCTTATCATTCGCATATTATACACTCAATCTATGTCTACACACCACTGCGTAGGTCAAGTTGACATTCCATACTCAAACCACGAGCAAAACAACAACACAGTATTTAACTCTGGTGATGTTCGAGTGAGCTTCAGATTTTTCAGCATGTCTCTTGCTCAGGGCAAGGGTCTTGTATTAAGAGTTTATCAACTGATGATGATGACGTCTGTCTTCCAAAAAGAGATCTTATCAACTGGTGGCCAGCTTTCTGGGTTTGACCTCGCAGAAGTTCAGAAGTCAACAGATTACCGATACCAGACCGTTTCCTGTGGCTGATACGACACACTTGCAGTATTGGTTTGCTCTTTGTCAACACTTCGTCACGTGACCTGTCAAGTGAATGCAGTATGTAGGTCAGCGTTGTTGACATTTTTACATTAGACATTACAGAGTTTCACAGAACAGTTGGATCAATTCTTGTCAATAGTAACAGGAAGACAGTATTATTGAACTAAGAAGTCCTATTTTCATCGATGGATCTTCTTGTTTTCTATATATGAACTTTAATATTTAAGGCCAGAATGTTTAATTGAATAAAGTGGCAGTTTGTTTATTTTCATAAAAATAACTTTGCCATTACTGTAAAACTGAGCCTATTGTGCAACACATACTATCATACACATAATTTATATATTTATGTTTACATGTTATTTGTTTGTATAGTATGTTAGTTTCTATGTCAGCGGGTTGTGTTTAGGTTGGGCGGAGTCCTCACAATAGAATATCCCACGTCATAGAGGGTCCGTTGTGGGCGTTTTCTATAGGTGCAATTTTCTTGATTGAAAATTTGCTGCGACAACTGTTGCTTTTGTGTTAGCTGTGAAGACTGTAATTATTGTTATTTTTGTAATATTTCTTTGTTCTTTAGTTTTGTTTTGATTTGTTTGTAATTTGTTGGTCTACCCTTTTCTATCTTTCAGTTCTATTCACAATTTATATTCATATACTGTGATGTCATTTGTGTTGTTATCCCTTGCAGATTCAGTGATTATTTTCATTGATTTCCCTATTTGGTTTATTTGATTTCTGCAAACGTTTTCGTATTGTCAGTCCTATTTGTACTTTATGTATTCTGTTGGTTGACATATGTTTTATATAGGTATATTTCATAAGACACTATTGCCTGTGCACTGCACTTGGATTATGGTATAAACCAGTACTTGATTATTATCACTGTTATACAAGACCTTATTAAGGCTTGTGACCCACAGATATTGGGATAGTGTGCTGATTAATCAAGTCATTAAGAACTTGTTGTATTATTATTGTTTCAAGTGATTAGTATTATTGTTAGACATCATGTCTACATTAGAATACTTCATTACACAAGGGAAATCCCTTGATAAAACTGGTCAACAATTAGAAGAATGGACGGTTGCTCAATATGACAAAGCATTAGCTGCTGAAGAGAGAAAAGCTGCTGCTGCTGCTGAAGAGAGAAAAGCTGCTGCTGCTGCTGCTGAAGAGAGAAAAGCTGCTGCAGAAGAGAGAAAAGCTGCTGCTGCTGCTGAAGAGAAAAAAGCTGCTGCAGAAGAGAGAAAAGCTCTGGCTGAAGAGAAAAGATTAGAAAGAGAAGCTGAGGCTGCTGCTGAACAAAAGAAATTGCAGATGCAGGTGGAGCAAAGGAGATTTGATGCTGAACAAAAAAAATTAGAAAGAGAAGCTGCTGCTGAACAAAAAAGATTAGACAGTGATGCTGAACAAAAAAGATTAGACAGGGAAGCTGAACAAAAAAGATTAGACAGGGAAGCTGAACAAAAAAGATTAGACAGAGAGGCTGAAGAAAAAAAAGCAATAAGAGAACATGAATTTGAGTTAGAGAAATTGAGATTGACAAGTATGAGTAATGTTAATCAGGCATCTAGTGGTAATGGTAAACCTTCTACTTACAAGGTTAAGGTTCCACCGTTCAATCAGTCCAGTGACGATATTACATTCTGGCTGGATAGATTTGAACATTCTTGTCGTACACATAATGTGGATAAATCACAATACGCTAATCAATTAGCAGAAAACTTGAAAGGTGAATCTTTGACTAGATTATGCCTTGTAGGAGAAGCAGATAAGGATAATTATGATTTCATTAGGGCGGCTTTGATAAAAAAATACCAGCTAAGTGAGGAAGGCTATCGCCTTTTGTTTAAGACGATGGTGCCTGAGACAGGTGTAGAATTCTCAGAATTCACTGCAAAGGCACGTCTCACAGTTGATCGTTGGATTGAGCTTTCCAAAACAGAAAAAAAACGTATGAAGGACTTATGGATTTGTTGCTCAGAGATAAGATTATGTCATGTGTTAACAAACCATTCCTTGAATTTATACATGAGCGTAAACCCAAATCTCTAAAGGAAATGGAAGAATATTGTTCCCAATATGTCACTGCACACCCCGACGTGACTTTTGGCAACACTAAGATTAAGGAGAGTATGCCAGTTGCTTCAGCAACACCATACAATCCCAATTATTCACACAGATTTCAGGGACCTCAAAACAGATTTGATAAAAAAGGTAACCATAATAGTTATCAAAACCAAGGTAACCAATCATTTCAGGGTTCTTCTTCAAAGAACTGGAGACGAGCTGATAGCTCTCGACACAGGGGTGGTCATAATTATAGGAATTTCCGTAGAGGAAGTAATTATAGAAACTATCCGGGTTATCCGTCTTGGAGTCAACAAGATCATAATTACAGAGATACTCATTATAATGAATATGATAATGGTAACCAAGGGAACTATGACTCAAACCCAAATAGGGGTTACAATAGAGGTAACAATAACTACAGAGGTGATAATAACCGAGGTAGATCTCAAAACAAAAGACATAAACCACATTTTCAGGCAAACTCTGCACAACAAGAACGAACGAACGAACGAACTTTATTTTCAAAGGGTTAAGAATTGGGCACGCAGGCCCGTCTGACATTCTGCCCTTCCTCTCTCTCTCATCATGTATACTAATATCCTTTCATCCTCACATTTACTTTAAGCAAGAGTCCCATGAAGCCTATAAACAGAGTAAAGATAATAATGATGCTAGTAATATGGCATGTGCCGCTTTTGATTTTGGGAGAGCATCTCAGTGCCCCCAATGCAAAACATTATTTGAGCCAACCACAGTGTCTACTTTAAGCTGTGGCCATCCTCTTCCTGCTCTTCCTGCATCAGTCGCGCCTGATGGAAGAGGTTCTCTTGTCTTACATAAGGGTTTAGTGAATAACAATCCAGTCTCTGTGCTATTTGATTCTGGATGCACCACAATTGGTGTTAGGCAGTCACTCGTAGATCCTTCCCGTGCCACTGGACAAGTAGTCAAATGTGTAACATTTGGCGGCACATTAGAGAAATACTCTACTGCTATCATTAGGATTGCTACTCCTTTCTTTACAGGAGATGTACACGCATGTCTTCTTCCGAATCCGATCGCTGACCTCATCATCGGTCGCATTCATGGAGTCAAAGAATGCACTCCGCAACAAATTTCCGCGTGGGAAAGGCAAAACATGCAGATTGCTAACGCTGTAGTCACTAGAGCTCAGGCTCTTAATATGCCTCAAACTTCATCTACTGAAGATAATGAAGTGCATAACCAAGATGATCCCTTGGTAATTTCTCGTGACTCGTTTATAAAACAGCAAGAAGATGATCCCACTCTGAAGAAATTCTTCATTCTTGCAACTAAAGGTGATCCGAATAAAGACACAAGTCGTAAATCGTGGATTACAAAGAAGAATGGCGTACTTGTACGTATGGTTCAAGACTCCATTACGTCAAGTCATTCTCAAATCCTGGTTCCCAAGAATTTGAGAGTTAAAATTTTGCAGCACGCTCACGACTCTCAGTGTGCTGGACACATGGGTTTTTCCCGTACTAAGTCAAGAGTCCTTGCGGCTTTCTTTTGGCCATTGGTAAACAAGGACATACGGATTTATTGTCGATCTTGTAAAGTATGTCAGGAAGTTAAATCCAAAGGTCCACGGCATGCTGCACCCATTCAGGCGGCGGACATTCCTATTCGGCCGTTTCAAAAAATGGTCATAGACATTATTGGTCCATTTAAGATCAAGTCTGCCAGAGGACATCAGTTTATCTTGACGTGTGTTGATATGTGCACACGTTGGCCAGAGGCTATTCCTCTGAAGAGCATTACTACTGCTGATATTGCAGATGCTCTTTGGCTTATATTTTCTCGTCTGGGGTTCCCCGGAGAGATATTGTCAGACCATGGCACCCAACTAATATCAGATACCATGTCTCAAGTAATGTCTACTCTGCAGATAGATAGATCTTTAAGTAGTATCTACCATCCAATGTCTAATGGTATGGTCGAACGCCTTAATAGAACACTTAAAAACTTACTAGGGAAGATAACTGAGGATCATCCTCAAGACTGGGACAGAGTTTTACCTGCGGCCCTCTTCGCTTACAGAGAGGTACCCAATGAACATAAAGGATTTTCTCCCTTTGAACTCGTCTTTGGCGCGCGTCCGCGCGGCCCTATGTCGTTGCTTCACGATCTCATAATATCTGACAATATTGACGATGACACAAAGTCATCCTACGAATATGTCATCGCGTTGAGACAAAAGATTATCGAAGCATGCAAATTAGCAACTTCTTCTTCTGAATTTGCGAAACAGAAGGCAAGGCAATTTGCCAATAAGAAGAGATGCTTACGACAACTTTGTCCTGGTGACAAAGCATTTGTATTACTACCTTGTAGGGAAAACAGACTACTTATTTCTTGGAAAGGTCCGTACGATATAATATCGAAAATTTCCGATGTCGACTATATTGTCAATATTGATGGGAAGCATAAAACCTTCCACATCAATATGCTTACTGAATTCCATGAACGTCCGGATTATTTGCAACCCATTTTCCAAGCAACGGACAATTCTCCAGTACAACATGGTCATTACTCATCACTGTCCGTGATACAGGATGAGGAAACAAGTTTTTCAGATGTAAATCTTCCTCTTCCAATGATCCCACTTCATTCTAGTGAATCATGGAAGAACGTTACTGTCTCTCCTGATTTGTCTCTAGGAGAACAGCGACAAGTTTCAACTATGTTGCAAACATTTCAGGATGTACTCACTGACATCCCTGGACAAACGCATGTCATTGAACATGACATTGTTCTAACTGACCATACTCCTATTAGGGTTAGACCTTATCCTATACCTATACATTTTCAAGCATAGGTTGAGAAAGAGTTGGATGAGATGATAGATTTGAAAATAATCGAACCATCCACCTCTGCATATTCTTCGCCGATGGTTATTGTTCGTAAAAAAAAGACAATAACATACGTCTTTGCGTTGACTATCGAAAATTGAATCAAGTAACGAAGTTCGATGCCGAACCTATGCCTTTACTGGAAGAGCTACTTACTCGACTCTCCAAATCTCATTTTTTCACTAAACTTGATTTGTCTAAAGGATATTGGCAAGTTCCTTTATCTGAACGCGCCAAACCTCTCACGGCTTTTTCAACACCTAGAGGTTTGTTCCAATGGAATTTTATGCCTTTCGGTCTTATGAACGCACCAGCTACATTCGTACGCATGATGCGCCGAATCCTATCTTATCGGTCAGATGTCATTGCATATCTAGACGACATCTGTCTTTTCAGCGATACTTGGGAAGATCACTATTCAGGGTTAGATGAATTGCTGTCTACTTTGCGCGAGCACAACCTGACAGCGAAACCCTCTAAAGCCTATATTGGTTTTAGCGAAATTTCTTTCCTAGGCCACCGAGTTGGTCATGGTTTCCTAAAGACAGAGGACCATAATACTAGTAAGATACTTAACATCTCGATCCCTAAGACTAAAAAACAGGTGAGAAGTCTGTTAGGTCTTATTCAATTTTATGGCAGATTCATTCAGAATCTATCCTCTATCATGACATCTCTTTCAACACTTCTAAAGAAAGGTTCGCCTAATATGGTCCACTGGTCTCAGGAATGCCAATGCTCTCTGGATAAGATTAAAACATTGTTTTCAACACCACCTATTTTAGTGCTACCTACTAAAGATAAGACATTCGTTCTTCGTAGTGACGCTTCATCCACTGGGATTGGAGCGGCACTAATGCAAGAGTACTCTGGAACTCTGCATCCTGTAATGTATATTTCCAGAAAACTTAATGCGGCAGAAAGGAATTATTCGGTTTTAGACCGTGAGCTATTAGCTATGGTTTGGTCGATCCTCAAACTACAGAGATTCCTTCTAGGCGCACATTTCATAGTAGAAACCGACCAAAAAGCTCTTACTGCTATACAGAGTAAGAATTTGAAGAGCTCGAGGTCTACTCGATATGCAATTGCTCTTCAACCTTTTCATTTCTCTGTGCGAGCTATTCGTGGATCAGATAATGTGATGGCAGACATTCTGTCAAGATGCCCACATGATTCCACATAACTATTAGGGCTTAGACTTCTTGATATGTCTAGTTCTATAGTAGTTCCTTTTCTATATCATGATAGATACACATTTGTAATTTAATAATATAATGATTGTATCACTACATAGCGGTTCATTGATGTTTATTCACCGCTGTGCTTTGATGATTTTTCTTCATAAATCATAAATTTAAGATATCTAATACGAAATTATGGTATGAATTTTTTAGGCATCGTGTAATTGCCAGAATTGTATTATACTTTGATGACACCTACCTGGAAAAATTTATTTGTAGAGAAATAATTTCTCTCAGTTGATGAGACACATTCTCACCAGTCGCTCCATAAGTCGACTTAGCCTCATATTAGGCGTTATATTTATTCCTGATATTTTCATCTGCGCATTATTCATGCGTTGTGAGCCTATTGTACGTTGCTCCTAGATGTATTTCAAAAAAAAAAAAAATGTTCCATTTTTTTTCCCCGGGAGGTGTGGTAAGACTGTTACGTGCAGTCTTTGATATCTTACAATATTATACATTGGTATACTTGTTATGTTCGCAAATATTTTGTAAACAAAATAGATACTTTTTAGTGCTTAAGGAAAAGTCATTATTGAGTTACTTCCCTTGAAAGTTGTGTCGTCTCTTTCGATCGAACTCCGCGGATGAATCCAGTTTTACTGCGATTTATTCTTTGTTTGGGTAGTAATAGATTGTTCTTGCTTCAGAATATCTATGGCCTGAATTTATGTGTATTGTTTGTCTGTGTAGGACGAGTCTGTCTTATATCTGTATATCTTTACATATCTAAGTCGAACTATATGTTCTTTTGTCTCTAGAGAGGTCAAAGGCTGTTCGGCGGATGTGTCGCTAGAGAGGTGTATTTTGGCTTCGCCCTGATGAGGGGGGGCTGTGTCACCACTTTTTTTTCTATGTCGGCTTGTCGCCGGAAAAAGTGATCTCTATATTTATGGGGAAAGTGATAGTCGTCTAGACCTATCGTGTATGCTTTACCCCAGTGTTTATTCTTATTGCCAAGGAATGGCAGAATCATATTTCTGATACCAAGGTAATAAAAGACTAACTCTTTTTGAACTCTCGTACGAAGCCACCGTTTTTCGATAGGTACGATTCGTAAAGTTCTGAGAGGATACATTTAACTAGATGAAAAACGACTCTGATTCCTAGCAGCACTATATCCTGTAGAATGCAGTCAATTGTTCATGATAAAATCTACAGAGCAATGAAATGTTTAATGAATGACTAACTTTAAGACAGATTCATTATCTGTATCCAAACGTGAGTGACAGCTCACGAGAGAAGCCATCTTGTAACCAAACATTTAGTGACTTTCAAGAAGAGAAAAGGGATGCCCGTATTATCGCTTGATTAGTCCAGAGATCACTGCTACACATGAGAACCCATTGCTAGCGGTTCAATATAATTATATGGAAAAATCTGTGCTGGACATTATGTTAAGGAATCTTCGCTAGAAGAGGTTAGGTCTAGAAGCCATCTTGGATATTGTTTATAATCTGACGTGCTTTGTCAGTAAACTCAGATGATATATATATATGGGCAATACTGAGTGCTTGGCTACTGACAGTCCAGTATACTATTATTCTACATGAGTGCCCATGTAACATTGCAAGACCATTTATCCACTGTACCATGATGTATTATGCCAACCTGTGATTTGTCACTATCTGTGCTGTCGAGTGTGTACGTCCAATTAAACTGTAGTAAAGGTACACAGTCGTTGGTGTCGATGACTTCCAGCCATACATGAGTGTGAGAAAAGAACATTGTCAACACCACGAACTCTTCTTATCATTCGCATATTATACACTCAATCTATGTCTACACACCACTGCGTAGGTCAAGTTGATATTCCATACTCAAACCACGAGCAACACAACAACACAGTATTTAACTCTGGTGATGTTCGAGTGAGCTTCAGATTTTTCAGCATGTCTCTTGCTCAGGGCAAGGGTCTTGTATTAAGAGTTTATCAACTGATGATGATGACGTCTGTCTTCCAAAAAGAGATCTTATCACTCTGTTAAAAACCCCTCCCCCTTTTTCATTTTCTTAGTAAAAGGAAGAACAATTGGGAATAACAGGATTTTTTCTACCACCCATACCTAATATTGTAACACCTCTTTCAGAGTAATTAAATTCACTGGTGGGTTACATTACCTATGTTCCTGATAATTATCTATCTTTGGACTGGGTTTATCTTTATCTAATACAAGCGGGAAGGGCTTAGTCGATACCAATCTTCTTCACCCCCCCTCCTCATCTTGTTAGTTGTATTTTCTGTACTTATGATAATTTTATGTAACACTTGATATTTGTTTGTGATTTAATTTTTAAGGTTAATAAACATCATAAACTTATTTAGTACTGTGTTGGAATACCCAAAGCCCAAATTTCCCCTATTTGTTTAATATAGTTTGTATTCACGTGCGTCTGTGTGTTTGAAGCACCAAATCGGTGTGAGCGCAGGTGTGTGTCTGGAGACTGGCAAATAATTGTTTGACCAGGAGAGTCTGAAGAGAAGATTGAGAGGAACGATTTGTCGTAAATAAGTCTGTCTTTACTCTCCCCAGCACTCTGTGAAGCAACTATTTACTCTCTACAGTTTCTATCACTGAGCTTTCATCATCATTCTCCACTCTAAACCGGACCACCATTTCTAAGACTCTTTCTCTCAAACTAAATTTACGACAGCTACAAAAACCTCAGCTGTAAAAACATGTGAATACTTGGTGGAGACTTCATGTAAGGGAGACAGCTAAAGTGGTGGTTGTATGCTCCATAGGTAGCGAGCTAGACAATGATGATGATGATGATTATTACGTGAACTGAAACTGAGCTCGCCACGTGACATCGGATTAATGAACAAATAAAAGGTAACATTAGACCACGTAAAGATGAAGAATCGGATTAATGAACAAATAAGAGGTAACATTAGACCACGTAAAGATGAAGAATCGGATTAATGAACAAATAAAAGGTAACATTAGACCACGTAAAGATGAAGAATCGGATTAATGAACAAATAAAAGGTAACATTAGACCACGTAAAGATGAAGAATCGGATTAATGAACAAATAAAAGGTAACATTAGACCACGTAAAGATGAAGAATCGGATTAATGAACAAATAAAAGGTAACATTAGACCACGTAAAGATGAAGAATCGGATTAATGACCTCAAATCAGAGTAATTTAACATTAGACCACTGGTAAAGGGAAGAATCTATGGATTAATAAACAAATAAAAGGTAACACTAGACCTCGTAAAAGATGAAGAATCGGATTAATGTTACAAATAAAAGGTATCTTGTTAGTTTAGACCACGTAAAGATGAAGAATCGATTGATGAACAAATGTTTGTAACATTAGACCACGTTAAAGATGAAGAATCGGATTAATGAACAAATTTAATTACTGAGTTGGGTACCCAAACAAATTAGACCTATTTTTGTAAAGATGATTCAATCGGTCTGGTTAATGAACAAATAAAAGGTGTTAGACCACGTGTGTGATGAAGATCGAATTAATGAAACAAATAAAAGGTTGACCACTAGACCTCTGAAAAGAGAAGAATGAGAGGAACGATTTAATGAAAAATAAAAGGTTACATCTAGACCTCGTAGCAAGATGACTCTCTAATCGGATTAATGAACTGAGCTTTCATCAAAGGTCCTCCACTTAAACACGTAAAGATTTCTAATCGGACTTTTCTCTCAAATAAAATGGTACGACATTACAAAAACCTCAGCTGTAAAAATGATGTGAATCGGACTTAATGGAGACTTAAAACGTAACATTAGACCACGTAAAGATGAAGAATCGGATTAATGAACAAATAAAAGGTAACATTAGACCACGTATATGAACAATCGGATTATGATGATGATTAAACGTGAACTGAACAACTAGAGCTCGCCACGTAAAGATGAAGAATCGGATTAATGAACAAATAAAAGGTAACATTAGACCACGTAAAAGATGAAGAATCGGATTAATGAACAAATAAAAGGTAACATTAGACCACGTAAAGATGAAGAATCGGATTAATGAACAAATAAAAGGTAACATTAGACCACGTAAAGATGAAGAATCGGATTAATGAACAAATAAAAGGTAACATTAGACCACGTAAAGATGAAGAATCGGATTAATGAACAAATAAAAGGTAACATTAGACCATGTAAAGATGAAGAATCGGATTAATGAACAAATAAGAGGTAACATTAGACCACGTAAAGATGAAGAATCGGATTAATGAACAAATAAAAGGTAACACTAGACCTCGTAAAGATGAAGAATCGGATTAATGAACAAATAAAAGGTAACATTAGACCACGTAAAGATGAAGAATCGGATTAATGAACAAATAAAAGGTAACATTAGACCACGTAAAGATGAAGAATCGGATTAATGAACAAATAAGAGGTAACATTAGACCACGTAAAGATGAAGAATCGGATTAATGAACAAATAAAAGGTAACATTAGACCACGTAAAGATGAAGAATCGGATTAATGAACAAATAAAAGGTAACACTAGACCTCGTAAAGATGAAGAATCGGATTAATGAACAAATAAAAGGTAACATTAGACCTCGTAAAGATGAAGAATCGGATTAATGAACAAATAAAAGGTAACATTAGACACGTAAAGATGAAGAATCGGATTAATGAACAAATAAAAGGTAACATTAGACCATGTAAAAATGAAGAATCGGATTAATGAACAAATAAAACGTAACATTAGACCACGTAAAGATGAAGAATCGGATTAATGAACAAATAAAAGGTAACATTAGACCACGTAAAAATGAAGAATCGGATTAATGAACAAATAAAAGGTAACATTAGACCACGTAAAGATGAAGAATCGGATTAATGAACAAATAAAAGGTAACATTAGACCACGTAAAAATGAAGAATCATTTCGAAAACTGATGAAGCTTTATGAAGTCCCCTTGAAGGTTATTAACCTAATAAAGAAAACACGAAGACGTCACATTGAAGAATTCTTGATGTCCGACAACTCAGAAAATGATTTCAGTTAAGAAATGGTATGCTGCACGATGCTTCATGTCTCTCATACTGGTTATAGACTGGATAATAAAAGCATCCACATCAGCCACCAAAAATGGAATCTGGTGGACTGACCAAACAGTTAGGTGATGACAATTTTGTCGACGGCCTGGCTCTTCTGTCCCATAACCGTAATCAGATGCAAGACATAATGACAATAAATAAATATTAGACAAACATAAAGCTATGTTTTCAGGCACTCGTAAGAAATAAAGAAGTAATAATAATAATAATAATAGCCCCTTCAGTCATAACTGACTATGGGAATGCGCCCCTGAGGTGGCAGCCCTCAGCTGCTTATTTTCCTGGTGCTCCTTTCGACGTTTTCTCCTCACCTCTGCTTCTTGTGTGAGCCTCTCTTCGCCCAGTCTGAGGTGGTGCCGTAAATAGCATCGCCACTTAGTGCGATCGGCAGCTTCATCCTCCCATGTTGCTGGATCCATGTCCAGTGCCCTCATATCTCTCTTGCACACATCTTTGAACCTCAGCTGTGGTCGCCCAACTGTTCTCTTGCCATCTGCTAATTGTCCGTAGAAGATATCTTTTGGGATGCGACCATCTTCCATGCGGCGAACATGGCCAAGCCAGCGAAGTCTGCGCTGTCTAAGCAGCGTATACATACTTTGAAGGCCAGCACGTGACAACACCTCGACATTCGTCACTTTATCTTTCCACGAGATGCCGAGGATGCGGCGTAGACACCGCAAATGGAAGGTATTGAGCCTTCTTTCTTGCTTAGCATAGGTCATCCAGGTCTCACTGCCATATAGGAGTGTGCTGGTGACGGAGGCATTATATACCGCAGCTTTGGTCTTCATTGTGAGTTTAGAGTTTCCCCAAACACGCGATGTGAGGCGGGCAAAGGTAGCTGCAGCTTTGCCAATGCGGCTGTCGATTTCTGTATCCAGTGAGAGTTTGTCATTGATGGTAGACCCTAGGTATGTGAAGTGGTGCACCACTGCCAATTCATAGTTATCGATAGTGATAACTGGTGCAGCACCCACATCCTGACTCAGCACATTCGTTTTCTTTAGCCTTATTGTGAGGCCAAAGTCCTTGCATGCTTTAGTGAAGCGATTCATCAAGCTCTGAAGCTCCTGTTGGCTTTGAGTGACGACTGCAGCATCATCAGCGAACAACAAGTCTCTTATTGTGACCCTTCTGATTTTTGTTTTTGCCTTCAGCCTTGAAAGATTAAACAGACGGCCATCTGACCTAGTGTGAAGGCATATTCCTTCAGTTGCATCTCTGAATGCATGTTTCAAGAGTAAGGCAAAGAAGATTCCGAAGAGGGTCGGAGCCAGAACACAGCCTTGTTTAACGCCACTTCGTATATCAAAGGGCTGTGACGCGCTTCCAGCATATTGGACTGTTCCCTTCATGTCGTCATGGAATGACTTTATCATTTCCAGCATTTTAGAAGGGCAGCCTATTTTCAGGAGGATTTTAAAGAGTCCATCCCTACTAACCAGGTCGAATGCTTTTGTGAGGTCTATAAAGGCGATATACAATGGTCTTTTCTGCTCTCTTGATTTTTCCTGAAGCTGGCGGAGAGAGAAGATCATGTCTGTTGTTGATCTGCCAGCTCGGAATCCACACTGTGCCTCTGGATATATGCGCTCAGCTAACTTGTGTAGTCGCATTAAGATGACTTTGGCAAAAACCTTACCAACAATACTAAGAAGAGAGATGCCTCTGTAGTTATTGCAATCACTTCTGTCTCCTTTATTTTTATACAGTGTTACAATCTTGGCATCTCGCATGTCTTGAGGAATAGTTGTCTCTTCCAAGCACTGGCACAGCATCCTATGCAGGGGATGTAATAGCGTGCTCTTACAGCATTTGATTAAATCAGGAGGAATCCCATCACTGCCTGGTGCTTTGCCAGAGGCCAAGCTATCAATGGCCTTACTGAGTTCCTCTAATGTTGGTTCGGCATCCAGCTCCTCCATAGTTGGCAGACTATTGACAGCATCAAGGGCTGCAGGCGTAACGGTATTGTCTCTAGCGTAAAGCTCAGAGTAGTGCTCGACCCACCTCTCCGTCTGCTTACCCTTATCGGTTAGCTTCTCTCCGCTGATGGTTTTTAGCGGTGCCGTCTTACTTTTATGGGGGCCAAGTGCTTTCTTTATACCGTCATACATTTGTCTAATGTTGCCTGTTTGCGCTGCGATCTGGATGCTCTCACTGAGCTGGAGCCAATAGTCATTTGCACAGCGTCGAGCAGTTTGTTGAACTTTGCTTCTCTGTAATAGTATCCCCATGCTGAGGGCTACTGAGCACTTTCTTGAAGGTCGCAGTGAATTGAGCGATCATGAAAGGGTCTGACAGAAGTAGAAAACTATATTTCTTACGAGTGCCTGAAAACATACCTTTATGTTTGTCTAATATTTATTTACTGTTTACAGGCCTCGGGTTTCCCTTCCTTATGTGTTATACATAATGACAATACTTTACGATAGGCCACAACAAGTGGATCTGACAATACACAGGGACAATACAAAGACTATGAAAATAAATGCAACAAATGGTGGCAAGAATGTTCTTGTAGAATTAACCTTATAAGATTTGGGGTCATATGTTTATTTTAGCAGCAAAATTATGTTGATTGAACAGATAATTGTATTAAAAAAAACTATACATAAGACAGTAGTAGTCTTGAATACATTGGTGAAAATATGGACATCAAAGAATTCAAGTCTAGTATAAAAATAAGAATGTTCTAATCAAAAATATCACAGCTGTTCTATGACATAACTCTAAAACATCAAGAATAACAACGGTGACAAACGTTCATAAATAGATGCTGGCCTAGAATAGTAGGATTGAAGTTATATAACATGATCACAGATGTGGAGCAGACGGCAAGAAGCAGACTAATACCTGTGGAACCAGAAGTGAGCAGAAGACGCTGGCGCTGGATAGACAATCAGTTGGTAGTAGTACAAGGCAGTCCTTATTCAGAAATCCCCAGGACAACAGATATAGAGGGAGAACAAACCACACACTAAGAAAGGAATTGTGACCAGACATACAAGGGATAAGAAGGAAGCAGAAAGACTTAAACCAGTGGTACGGGACGAAGAAGGTTTAGCGAAGTATTATTTATTGTGAACTGTAGTGCTTTGAATGTTTACACAGAAACCCGTCAAGGGTTAATGTTCTAGAAATATTCCAAGCCATTGTTTTTAGTCTGTGCTAACTTATATTTGCTTATAGTGACGTCACTTATATAACGGTTATTCAAGTGTAGTATCGGCCCTTTAGAGAGACGGCTGTGATAGATCCCTGATCTTGACGTTAGGGAACATTTCAGGTAAGATGCCATCATCTCTGTTGTCCTGTGACAGTTGGCACTTTGGTTATTGTCCATGATGTGTGGCCATACACTAGGACTGCATTGAGATTTGAGTTGAAATATCTTAATTTTATTTTGGCCTTGATTTAGACTCTGGTTTTTTATATAATTCCCAACGCAATAAAAGTTCCACTTTTATCATCTGCACCATTATTTTGTTATGGTCGCCCGTTCCTCCAATCTGTTTGCGTCGCTGCTAGCTGTAATGTATTAGTCTACATTCCGTAGGGGCCTGTCTATGGGTGTAATATGGCTCTCAGTTATTGTATGTAAGCCCATGTTCAGTGTCTTTTCTCTGCTGGCTTTCAGATCCAAGTGGCAAAAAGCAGACACTAAATCAACACAATAAAATAAATGAAATATAAAAATAAAATATAAATAAATAAAAGAATAAAGAAATAAAACAATTAAAATAAAATAAAAAAGACAGATGGCATACATACATAACTGAATATTACTAAAAACCTGTAGAGTAAACACTGCATATAACTTGAAACAAACTGGTAAATAGAGATGGTTACCAGCTCTTTAGTCATCATCAGCTGCCCTCTTCACATCAAAGGTTATCTGCAATAGATCTCTAACGTCTTCTGTATCTTGTCTTGATGGTGCACTCTGATAGACTCTGGTCTGTCCATCTCTTGTCTTGATGGTGCACTCTGATAGTCTCTGTCCTGTCTCTTGTCTTGATGGTACACTCTGATAGACTGTGTCCTGTCCATCTCTTGATGTTATCTTCCCATTTATAGCGCTGTCTTCCTCTTGTACGTTTGCCTTCAACTCTACCTTCTACTATTGTCTTCAGTAAGTTGTTTTGTATTTTTACATTGCCAAAATATGTCAGCTGTCTAATTGTCATCACCTTAATTAATTCTTTTTTTATTCCTGTGTTTTTTAAGACCTCTTTATTTGTTTTCTTCTCGTTACATGCAACGTGCATTAGTTTTCTATGTATCCACGTCTCAAAGGCCTCAGTTCTTTCATCTGATTGCTTATTCATTGTCCATGTGATTGCTTATTCATTGTCCATGTTTCTACACCATACAATAATGAAGAATATACAGCTCGCGTGAACCGAATTGAAAGATGTTTAGAATTTTATTTCATAAATATCATAATAATCTACCGAGATGTGGCATTAGCAAGAAGAAAAGAAAAATGTCATGGCGGGAGAGGATGGAAAGAAAAGGATTATTCAGTCTAGAAAATATAGTGTTGTGAAGGATTATTCAGTCTAGAAAAAATAGTGTTGAGAAGGATTATTCAGTCTAGAAAATGTAGTGTTCAGAAGGATTATTCAGTCTAGAAAATATAGTGTTCAGAAGGATAATTCATAGAAAAGTGTTCAGAAGGATTTTTCAGTCTAGAAAATATGGTGTTCAGAAGGATTACTCAGTCTAGAAAATATAGTATTCAGAAGGATTATTCAGTCTAGAAAATTTAGTGTTCAGAAAGATTATACAAACTAGAGTAATTGTGTTAAGGAAACACAAGAAACTGGACAGAACTCAAATATTAAATTGATTCAAGTGGCCTTAAAATTCAGAGTAACTTAGTTGCTCTGTCTTTGCCTTAAAAAGAAACAAATGCGTTTTTATAATACAGTAATTGTGATGTGCGTGATGTATTAGCGATGCTTATGATAATTCTGATGTTGGTGATGTATTAACGATGTATATGATAATTGTGATGTCGGTTATGTATTGATAATGTGTAGGATAGTGATGATGAAGCTGTTTTGACTTTATTGTAAGATATTTTATTTCTTTATTTCACATTTCTGTCCAGTAATTTCAAGTTTTTAATATTATCTGTCATAAATCAACAATGTGTTATTTATAGTATGCAGTACGCGTGCTTCTTGTAAATAGTCGTGCGTTACGTGTTATGTGAGCTGTGTGGTAGTGGTAACTCGTGTACGTTTAGCTCTGCTGCGTATATTGTAGTGATAGTGGTAATTCTTGTACGGGTAGCTCTTTTACGTGCGCTGTATGCAATGGTGACAATTATTTCACTTAAAGCTGTGTTACGTGTGCTGTATGTTCGAATGATTTGTGATGCATCTCTGCGTGTGATACGTCTGTTGTATGATACTGTTACGAGCTGTGCACGTGTTTGTATGTTTACGTGGTGGCAAAAGGGCGGAGAAGGTATTTTATGCAACTGACCACATATTAGAAATGCAGCTGACAACTCTTAAAATTATGTGCAGGGCTTCCCAGGTGAGACTGCCTGGCATACACTACAGCCTGCCAAACGACAGTCACCCCAAACACTCTCGGCTTGTGTCATCATCGTGTCTAACTCTCATCTGGAGCAGAGAAAAGGTTAGTTAATTTATTGAATGGCTGATTAGCTGACTGATTAATTGGTTAGTTGATTCAACGATTAATGGGTTAACTAGCTGATTGATAAATTAGTTGCACAACTGAATGACTGATTAGTTTAACAAGTAGACTGATGATGTAATTAGATGATTGAATGATTAATTGGTTGATTGATTGATTGATGAATCGGTTAGGTGATTGAATGATTAATTGATTTGTACAGTGGTTTAGTAAATAGTTGTTTGCTACGGTAGAATGTCAATATACAGACATGGAAGAGGCTACACTAAATTTGATATCAGAAATGGAACACTGGAGTCAGATTTACATATGAACAATTTTATTGACGAGGTGTTCCCGTTTCAACCGAGACACAAGGTCCTTCGGAGTGATAAAGTGTTTATAGGCTTTATCGTCCTGTACCTAGTGATAAAGTGTTTATAGGCTTTATCGTCCTGTACCTTTTTCATCATCTTCATATTTTATTTCTGTCCTGAGTGTGTTCTTACACCATTTTAAAAGTAATCTTTCTTAATCACGGATTTTACCAAAGTCCAACTTTGCTATTTCTTAAACCTTACATTATCTTTTGGGGCATACCTGGCCCGGTAGACATCATTGATAGCGCGGAAGACGTCTACATGGGGAATAAAAAGAATTTGTTTGATACTTGAATCCTCTATTTCAACAAAATGAGTGTCACCACATTGGGACATTATAGCACGCCAACTTGGCGATCGGCAACAAAGGGCTCGTGACACGCACAGGAATGTTGGTAGTCTACGACGACAGCGGCATGTTGTCTATATGAAGAGGAAATTGAAAGAGATTAAAGGGAGCTATCCTAGCCAGCAACGTGTCACAAGAGAGCCTCACTTGATCTGCAAAAAGAGGCAGCTAATTTCTGTATCCTGCGGCCAATCCAAAACTACGGTTTGTCTCGCAACCGAACATCCAGCACTGAGTTGAAAAGTTGGTTGCAAGAGCTCAACCACTTTGAGCGATTGACGTGAACCAAAATGGCACGCGACCATGCCGATTTAACATGGCAAGATGGACGCCTAGTTACTGGATTGGAGTGCGGAGCCGTAGACATGGTCCACGATTTCTCACATATTGGCAACCTCGAAATATAACGACAAGTTCGCCATAAGTCGGTATGGATTTTCCAAACATCGCGGAGCATTATTTAAAGAGTTTCCCTGAGCTTAACCTGGTCACAGCGTGTTCCAGAATTTCATTTCTGTATGGATGTATAATATTCAAACCTGTAGAATTTAATCTTACATATTGTGTGTTCTTAAGGAATGTGCGAAAGGAAGGGAGTTCTGCCGAAGTCTGAGACTACATGTTATGTGTTTGGCGTCTAACTGGAAAGAAGCTAGCTCGCTGAAGACTATTCCTGTATGAGGCCCTACTTTTGTCCGCCCATTTAATATAATTTGCTGTGTTTTTGTAGATAATTTCTTCACACTGATATTTCTGGTCTGTTTTATTTGTTTTCTTCTTTCCTGTTCAGTATATTCTTCTTCTTCTTCTTCGTTCGTCCTGAAAAGGACGGTGGTTGCGTTGTGTCTGTTTGCGCCTAAGCTGTGATATCTGCACCTTTCGGTCGACACATCCGACTTCTGCACTGCATTTTTTAAGGACCGGGTTTGCCATCCCATTTCGATCCATGCTCGCTCAGCCAGCCTGCACTGCTGCAGACTGTTTCCAGGACCACCACGTGGAGGTGGAGCACGGTCTTGATCAGCTCTGGTTCGCTGGTCCTGACGCAGGCAGTCAAGCTATGAGTCGCTGACTGCATTCACTATTGCTGCATCTTGGGGTCCCGTTCAGTATATAATGTGTATTTGTTAATTGAAATTGTTTAGAGTGTACACTGTGGCCTTTCTCAGTTCCTCACAAACCTTTTAAGAGAAAGGGTAGGCTGTTAAATAGGTCTGCCAGCCAAATTAACAAAAAACAAAAACAAAGAGTATTCATTCGTTCGTTTGTTCATTCCTCTGTTCTAAATTTTTCGTATTTGTTTCCTGCTGGTGACTGTGGTCGACGAAGAGTTATCGCTAAACGCCCCCTGTTTCTAGTCTACTGTTCGTTTGGGAACTTGACCCTTATACCATTTGCAAGTTTTTAAAACTTTCTAAAGCCGATAGACGAATGATAGTTTAGAACAGTGAATTGATCACTGTCATGATGGTACGGAGCTTTAATGTCCGCTTGTATGATTGGTTGATTAGTACGAACTCTATAGGTCAATGTGGTTTTAAAAATTTGCTGAAGTGCTGTTTTGATCTTACAGATGGCATAATGAGAGTTGGCACGACAACCCCTGATCCCACGACTTTAAATGAGGACCAAACCCCGTCCTACATCCGTGTGTCCAGTCTGCTCAGCTGTCCCCAAGTACAGCTCTTACCTCACGAGTATTCTATGGCCGGACCAGACAGTGACCTGTCGTTAACATGGGGAGTGGTGTTGACTGCCAACAGATATTTCATGGATTTAGACGGCAATGTGACAGTTTGTCTGGCAGACTTTGTTCAGAAACTAGACAAGAACAGAAGCAAAAGATCTTCGGTGGAAGAAACTTTGGCTATCGTTCTGTTAACAATATCGATTTTGTGTTTATTTTCTTGTTTTGTTGTGTTTTTAGCATTTGCTGTGTTAAGGTCACTTCCGGGCAAAAACAACATGGTTCTAGTTGTCTGCTTGTTCCTTTCTCAAGTCCCGATGCTCATTGGCTACCTCGTTGATGACGTAAGCAGAATGTGTGCTTTTGTAGGTGTTGCAGTCCACTACTTTACCTTGTGTGCTTTCTGCTCGCTAATCGTCTGTTCCTATCACGTTTACGCCATGTTTACAACTATGCATCTATCTAGAGACGTCAGGAGAGAGCGGAGGTTGATTGTTTCATATTTCTGCTTTACCTTCTTTGTTCCTGTAGCAATTATTGGCTCAGTCATTGCCATCTACGTTTCACATAACGTTACATGGCGCACATTTGGTTATGGGGGCGGATCATTTTGTCTTCTATCGTCTGTCATATCATTGTGGATCTCGCTTTTTCTACCAGTAGTAGCATCAGCGATTCTTGTTTGTGTTCTATTCTGCATGACGACGAATAGCCTTCATCACAGCAAAGATGTGGAAACAAATAAGACTGATGAAAAACATGTCAACTTTTATTTCAGAGCGTCACTGATGATCTCCCTTACCTGGATTATTGGAATAACAGGCATAGTTACGTCAGTGAGCCCACTCATGATCACTTTTATCATCTTACAGTGTCTGCTTGGAATATACGTGTTTGTGTCCCTTGTTTTGACTCCGAGAGTTACCAGACTTTTATCCGGGTCTTGCTGTCAGAGCAGACGGCCTCCACGAGGAAGAACATCATTAAACATGAAAATGGCGTCGTCCGACGACTGCCCAGTCAAGCCTCCGTGTATTTTAGGTACGGGATATAGGAAAAGAGATCTTAATGTATCAGGTAATGATTCAAAGCGGCATCCTATAGAACGATACACCAAGCGAAGCGAATTTATGGACTCTGCTGCGTAAAGTGTATATGTAACTTAGTAGCTGTTGTGTTGTCTTCATATTTCTCATATAAACGTTTTGAATGTTCACAGCTTCACGGGCGGAGTTACCGTGAAATGATATTTTCATTATTAATCACCCGATTTCAATGAAAATGCACATACTTAAACTACATCAATCACAGATACGCATGATGAAGAGTTTGATGGTATTACATACTTTGTTGCCATGGAAACGGCGAAGTATATTGTTCTATTTAATTTTGCTAAAGCTTTTTTATTTATTTAGCTATCAATACCAAATTTAAACCCCATATTTATTATTATATTATAAAACTTTTATCACATTGGACTTTTGATAACTTTAGTAGATCCTGAGATATAGAACTTTAAACTGTGTATCTAAAAATAAATAACACTTTTTTCAGAATGTTACAACATTATTTGCTGTAAGTCAATATTTTGATGAAATATCAAAAATGGGATCTATTAAAAGTTTTATTATCCTATGATACGTATTTGTGTCAAATCTCGTATTGATTGACTAAAAACTATGCAAGTTATAAGAACTTTAGTAACAAAAAACAAAGTTCTGAGAAAATCAAGATTTTCTTCTTAGGAAAAGCACAATTTCTGAAGAAAAAACTATTTACAAAATTAAAATACACCTACTTATCACGTGACCTGACAAATGATTTTCACATATTTAGATTCAGGAGAATATCAATTATGTGAGTACAGACTAATCTCAATTTTCATGTTTGAGTTGTTTTGACTTAAAATCTGGTGAGTCCTCTTAACAAGACTGAATTCTGGCGTGTATGACATTTTGTTGTCATTATTTCAGTTTTTGTCTCTACCTTATACCATCTCTGCTTTAATTATAAATAAATTAGATATGATGATTTTAAAAAAACGTGTATCATATTATTTACTGTTTTGTGTACACACACATTAAAAAACACACACACATACACATTTTTTATATTGTTGCTGAGCAGTGCGAACGTCATTGGATCAGGGCTGAGGAGAATACTCTGGCATTTGATATTGTCACATTAAGAAAACCAGTTGATAGCATTACAAGACAATCCTTCTTTTCTGGAATCGCCAGGGTAAGAGTAATATGTGGAGACAACAAACACACGGAGAAGAGAGCTAGAGACAGATGACAGAGATTATGAACACATGGGAAGAAATTAAACGGATGGCACGGGACAGGACAGGACAGAACATGACAGCGTAGCATGATTGTGTTCAGGACCAAAGCTCCATGGGAAACTGAAAGGTATTAACGATGATATATATATATATATATATATATATATATATATATATATATATATATATATATATATATATATATATATATATATATATATATATATAGTCACTTCGATTACGGAAACAACAGCAAATGGATTGATTTGCCGTTGCCCTAAAGACGCCAATAGGCGTGATGGGAAACAATGGCAAAGAAAACCTATCTGCTGTTGCCGTAAGACGCCACTAGGCGTAATGGCCACTGACTGCTTTGACGGTCGGTGGCTAAGGACGGAAGAAGAAGAAGAATATAAATATAAATATACACATATACATATATATATATATATATATATATATATATATATATATATATATATATATATATATATATATATATATATATATATATATATATATATATATATATATATATACCCAGTCGAATATCTCACTTAAGAGCAAGCGAATCTGACTTCGATTTCACGGCTGAATATTTCTGCAGACAAAGAGACCCGCTAATAACTATACGCGGGTATATATCATTTTAAAAAAACCACGCTATACCCCACCCTACGTCATCGCTTGGCGTCCCTCTTAAACCAATGGAATCCCTGCAAAAATTAATAACTGTGACCTCCGCCAATAATAACGTACGCAACTCGTGAGTCATGTTTGTTACTGCCCGCGTGTCCAAGATTGCGTCATGTTACATCGACAGCGTGAGCAAAATAACTTTTGATTCGTTCTTAGCGTAAGTTCAACGTACCTGGGTAATGCTTCAGCCCCCACCCATCGATTTACCGGGTAGGGATTATTTAACGTCGGAAAATTTTCACCCAGCCCAAATAATACTCACGCGCTGATATACAATAAAATGACCGCGATTAATTTAACAAAGAAAAGCCTACGTGATCGCAATTAATTTAGGGAAAGGAAGACTGGTGCAAATCTTAAAATTAAACCCGACCGTCATCCCTCCTGAAACGCAATAAATTACTTAGAGAAAAAGACTAAACTCAAATAATTACAGGGAGAAGAAGAATGGTCTCATAACAACATAAATAATTATCTAGAGAGGACTAATGGGGCTTATTGAAAAATAAAATCACAGTACCACAGCAGTCTTTTTACATGGCCAAAATATGTTAGCTGTCTAATTGTGATCTCCTTAATTAATTCTCTTTTCCTGTGTTTTTTAAGACCTCTTTATTTGTTTTCTTCTCGTTACATGCAACGTGCATTAGTTTTCTGTGTATCCACGTCTCAAAGGCCTCAATTCTTTCATCTGATTGCTTATTCATTGTCCATGTGATTGCTTATTCATTGTCCATGTTTCTACACCATACAATAATGAAGAATATACAGCTCGCGTGAACCGAATTGAAAAATGATTAGAATTGTATTTAATAGATATCATAATAATCTACCGAGATGTGGCATTAGCAAGGAGAAAAGAAAAATGTCATGGCGGGAAATGATGGAAAAAAAGGGTTATTCAGTCTAGAAAATATAGTGTTGTGAAGGATTATTCAGTCTAGAAAATATAGTGTTGTGAAGGATTATTCAGTCTAGAAAATATAGTGTTGAGAAGGATTATTCAGTCTAGAAAATATAGTGTTGTGAAGGATTATTCAGTCTAGAAAATATAGTGTTGAGAAGGATTATTCAGTCTAGAAAATATAGTGTTGTGAAGGATTATTCAGTCTAGAAAATATAGTGTTGAGAAGGATTATTCAGTCTAGAAAATATAGTGTTGTGAAGGATTATTCAGTCTAGAAAATATAGTGTTGAGAAGGATTATTCAGTCTAGAAAATATAGTATTCAGAAGGATTATTCAGTCTAGAAAATATAGTGTTCAGAAGGATTATTCAGTCTAGAAGATATAGTGTTCAGAAGAATTATTCAGTCTAGAAAATATAGTGTTCAGAAGGATTATTCAGTCTAGAAGATATAGTGTTCAGAAGGATTATTCAGTCTTGAAAATATAGTGTTCAGAAAGATTATACAAACTAGAGTAATTATGTTAAGAAAACACAAGAAACTGGACACAACTACATGAAACCACTGATTTTACATTTCTGATCAATTTACTAACCCAAATTTGCTGTATTATTAAACATGAGACAATTCAGAACCGGCTCCTAAGCAGTTGTTAACCCTAGGTGTAAAAACAAAAGTCGCACTCACTGTGATCTTGAGCTAGTGTTGTTACACGAGGTTGACCAAGCCTGGGACGGTCATTGGTGGTACCTGTCGCCCGAAATCGCTGGTTCAGCCTCACTATAGTGGACTGGTCACAATTGAAATGTCTGGCAACTTCTCTGGTCGCCATTCCACTGCTGAGCATACCAACAGCTTGCCATCGCTCTTGTGACGACAGTCGAGGCATGACAAAAACATTAACAGACTTTCTTTCGATGAAAACAGATAATGGCTTTTTACTCGCTGAAACTTGACTAATGCGTGTGCCAAATTTCAATGTGATTCGACTTTTAATAAAGCCAGGAAGCACGCAAAATTTGAAGTAAACATCACATCGACAGTAAAGTGGGAATACATGAACTTCATCACTTGCACACTTTCGGGGTTTGAAAATCGCTCACTTGCATAAACATTTCAACAGTGAAAACATGTCACGATTTCGATGCGTTTTTAACTCTTTAAGTCCCAATCGACTTTATAAAGGCTCAGGGGTTAGACGCGCTTGGCCCAATCGACTTTAAAAAGCCTTTAGTATATGTGCCTCTGTTTGAGACTGTTTCTAATTATAACTACCCACAAACCACCCAAAACGTCATTTCCAACTGCAAGTACATTCTTTTAAATACCGCACGTGTTTAAGCGTGAACGTGTTTCTGTTTTGAGATATTTATTTTAGATTTTTAAGCGATTTTTTTAAGCGCATATCCTCCATTTTACTTTGAATAACTAATCATTTTTTTTAAGTGCATATCCTCCATTTTACCTTGAATAACTAATCATTTTTCAATGAAAGTTTTTATACTTGTAGCACAAGAGTAAAGTACATCCAATTACCTTTAGTTTCATATACAACAACAAAGTTATTTATGCATATGAACATTTAAAAAAATTATTTCCAAACAACAACAATAAAAACGCACTGGGGTGGCCATTTTTGCTTGGGCCAAACCCACTTTTTTGCTTGGGACTGAAAGAGTTAATGGCGGCTAGTATCTTTTGATAATGTTTAGGATAGTGATGATGAAGCTGTTTTTACTTTATTGTAAGATATTTTATTTCATATTTCTGTCCAGTAATTTCAAGTTTTTAGTATTATCTGTCATTAATCAACAATGTGTTATTTATAGTATGCAGTACGCGTGCTTCTTGTAAATAGTCGTACGGTACGTGTTATATGAGCTGTGTGGTAGTGGTAACACTTGTACGTGTAGCTCTGTTGCGTATATTGTAGTGATTGTGGTAATTCTTCTACGGGTAGCTGTTTTACGTGCGCTATATGTAATAGTGGCAATTATTTCACTTAAAGCTGTGTTACGTGTGCTGTATGTTTGAATGATGTGTGCTGCATCTCTGCGTGTGATACGTCTGTTGTTTGATACTGTTACGAGCTGTGCACGTGTTTGTGTGTTTACGTGGTGGCAAAAGGGCGGAGAAGGTATTTTATGCAGCTGACCACACATTAGAAATGCAACTGACCACACATTAGAAATGCAACTGACCACATATTAAAAATGCAACTGACCACATATATATATATCACGTTCTACAAAGTACCACTTCTCATCTCCCCCTTGCGTAACATGGGCTCACAGTAAGATCCTCCTACATGCAGCCAACCTGGTATAAGCCAGAGTGACGTCTGGGGCTCAAGTGACGTCTGCAAGCTTAGTGTGCAATGCTGGGTTCTCAACATGTTTCACCACAGGGGGAATCTCTGGAAGTATGTCAATGATTTCAAGAGTCAATGAGGGTGTAATTAGCCTCACAGTCAGTCTCACTCCCACACATCTATACTATAGCATTGTGCTTAGCTGGTGATCATTTAAGGTGGACGCCAAATATGTCTGCATGCATATATTAAGACAGTATCGATTGCTAGTGTGGCCGTGGGTGCTGATGGTGTGTTTAGTGAGTTCGTATCACTGCCCTAAACAGTAGGCAGTTGGATGATGTTAAGTTACTTCTGAAGGCCACTGACGATTACAACAGCTTATGACAGACAGATGGTTGATGGTTTAAATATCTTGTAAACATACTTCACGCCGACAGCGGTGAACGTAATACGAGGTTTATTTACATGAGAAATTCAGCAACAGTTGAAATGAGATGTTCTGCCCAACCTTCCACTTGAGGCTGGTAACTTTTGTACAGCTAAATTTATTTCATGATGCAAAATTCTAAAACATCGTCCTTAGTCATTCTCCTTATATTTTCTTAGGCACTGTCACTGCTTCTGTATTTGTCTACTGACTCAGGTAGTCAAGGTGGTTATGGCTTGAGAACCACTGTTGTCGTTTTAAAACTTCTGTCGTAGCAATTATCTCAGTACTCGTTGTTCTTACTTCTGCTATTGCTTGCTCTGTTGTACTTCTATCTTCTTAACATTCGAGTCTTAGTGTGATTACTTGGTGTATCTTTAGACAAGACTGGCCTAACCGCCAGGGGTAATAATTCTACCAAATGTCTATTGTTTCAAACTTCTCAATGGCTAGCTGCTGCCTATTGTTTCTTCTCATTATTCTAACTGTTTATCTAATAGTCAAGATTCGATATACCTGGTCGTCTTGAGAAGGTGTACATTTTCTGCATTATGGGAACATTGTCTCTGGTCCTCAGAAATACTCATGACACAAACTGACATGTACGAATGTGACATGTGGGCGGTCGAGCGTCTACGTAAGTAGTTATGTATTTTCTGTGAACACGGAAGCAAGCCAGACTAGTGGCCTTCTCACGCGATGGTAACTCACGACTGTGCCCGTCACCTATAAAATAAATACTGGCTTACACACTTGGGAGACAACCCATATTTCTCAACTTGTGTTTAATGCGTCTGGATCTGAACTGCTTAAACCTAGAACCCCAATTTACCATTACAATTATTTACGAAGTTTCTAGATCAGACTTTGTCACGAACCGTTCACTCGCTTCTACAAAATCCCGTGCAAAACTTAGTTGTTCGCATTACACGAAAAACCAAACTCACTTTATCCCTCGATGGATGTAATTATAAATTATCGCCCTTTGCTTCCAAATCAACAAGTCATAGTTTTATCGTCTTCTAACGCAAACTCTAAACCTGCTAAATCAGCGTACGCAAATTTATGACACCGCAATTTCGAACACACGACTCCCTATTAACTAAAAACACGACTTTTTCTTAAGGGGAGCGATTAAGAAACTATCGCCATTTACTTACACTTCAACAAGTCATAGTCTTATCTCCCCTTCAGTTAAACCTGTCACTTTATGTATGCAAATTTCCTACACCAGATTTTCGACACTCGAACTTCCTGTCACACTAGTCAAGTATTATAATCATATCTAATAATACTGAAACCTCAGACCTAAGGGCCTTTTATATTTGGACATGCGCCCTAATATAACCATGTGCCCGGCACAAAAGATCAGTACAGTGACACTTATGTGTCATTAGATCTTTTGTGTGAAAACACAGAGGATCATTGGTGACACTTGTGTGTCATTGGGTCTTTTTGTGTTGGGACATGCGTTTATATTGGGCGTGAGCCAATGCGACTCATGCGAGTTAATGCGACCTCATGCGAGGAAAAAGATATGCGACCTCATGCGAGGAAAAAAAATGCGACCTCATGCGAGGGAAAAAAAAATTATATTTGGACATGCGCCCTAATATATTTGGACATGCGCCCTAATATATTTGGACATGCGCCCTAATATAACCGACTAGGTTGAACGGGACGCGACTCGCCAAAACGAGGCAAAACTTTATTTTTTTTTAAAAATCCTTGACAGTCGAAAACTAGTACTCTCGTCTTCATTTCCCCATTCAGCTGTTCATTTTTAGGAGATTTGCATCTTAAAAAGCCTCACACCCCTTTACAACATCAGAAGAGGCCTCACACCCCTTTACAACATCAGAATAGGCCTCACACCCCTTTATCGCATCTGAAGAAACCTCACACCACTTCACAACATCTTAAGAAGCCTCACACCCCTTTACCTCATCTTAAGAAGCCTCTGCGTCTGATTGACAGAGTGGTTAGAGCGCTGGTCTCTCGCGGTGCAGGTGTCGGGTTCGAATCACGGTACCAACACGGTCCAGTCTACTCAGCTGTAAAAAGGTACCTGACTTTGAGTTAGGGAAGGAAAAGGCAGCGCGGAATAACGGGGAATGGCGCGGAATAACGCAGTGATTGGTTGCTATACGGGCAACGTACTTGAGGCAGATCCCGATATCCTCCGTCTTGTATTGACGTGAGTTTTTCATGTGCTTGTCCTTAGCAAGGAAAGACACGGTGATAAAGAAATTATGATCATCTGAAAGATGAAGACGATATTCTTGATGAGCAATACCAAGAATCGTTTTATTTCAAATATTTAGCCAGAAACGGCTCGTTTTAAGTATCTCGCCTCCGATACTTAGTCTCCTACACGTAACTGCAGAGCTTCAGCTTGACCAGTTATGTCAGCTGGTAGTGCGTCCAGTTTACGCTAAGAGCTATTTGGATCGTAATTAACTCTATATAGATATATGCTCCAAGATTGTATCATGGTCACTGTTGTAAACCCATGTACCGGTACTCTACTGGTACGTTGCTGTAGAGCTTCCGTTAACCTTCGTGTGGTAACAGCTAGTACAGTCAGTCAACGTCCATGTTGATTATTATATATGCCAATGTATATACCGTACTGTCAAAACCATATCGATGAACTGTACTTGCACATGATGTCAACGTCTTTCTGTAATAAATCGTATCGTCATTCACGTTCAACAAAGAGTCCAGTATGCCTTACTTACCAATTGGTCAGTCTTATAACCCAATCGTTACTGTTACGTTTGTCTCGTCGTCATTATCCATAACGAAGCGACGGCCCACAACAACATTCGCACCATAAATCACCAATACAGAGACGTAGCGGTAACACACACCTTTACATCATCTTAAGACGCCTCACACCCCTTTACATCATCTTAAGACGCCTCACACCCCTTTACATCATCTTAAGACGCCTCACACCCCTTTACATCATCTTAAGAAGCCTCACACCCCTTTACATCATCTTAAGAAGCCTCACACCCCTTTACATCATCTTAAGAAGCCTCACACCCTTTTACATCATCTTAAGACGCCTCACACCCCTTTACATCATCTTAAGACGCCTCACACCCCTTTACATCATCTTAAGACGCCTCACACCCCTTTACATCATCTTAAGAAGCCTCACACCCCTTTACATCATCTTAAGAAGCCTTGCACCCATTTATCTTCTAGCTCGCAAAACATGCCAGAAATGCTTAAAAGATATGTTTTGGGAAAATTTTATTTACAGAATATGACACAGGTTCAGTATCTAATTCACGTTGTCAATGTTCTATCTTTCACAAATACATTTGAGTTATATGCATTACATATTGTTTATGATGATTCACGTTATAAAATATCTGGCACGCCTCGCACACCTTGAAGGTAAGTCTCACACCCCTGCTTAAGAAGCACTGTTCTAAGCTGAGACAAAATAACCGTGTACAGACCAACTAGTTATCATCAACGTTAAGAAAATAGGTTTAGCAATCCCTAGATTTGGAAATAATATTTTGTCTGTCATGATTAAATCACGACGATCAACATGAATTAAATTCTTGCCTCCTGTTTTATACCTAATACGTATGTAACAGTGAATCTGCCGTTGTTCTCTGGAAATATTCGTGTTCAAGTCAACAATGCAACTAGATTCGAGGAATTTTGTAAATGTTGTCATTAGACGTGCTCATATCGGTTAAACGGGGAAATGTACCGTACCAGAACATCTTTGTACACTTCAGTTCTTCTTTTTTGTATGCGATTTAAGTATATCAACTATAACACTGTCAGTAGGTACCGTATGTCAAATGTGTATGTAAGATTCCAAACTGTTTCTGGCTCTTATCTATCACTGTCGTGATTTTTGTTTTTTATTTACTTTCACGATTTACCTTCTGTAAAGCCAGTGTGACGGGGGGCCACACTTGACAGTCTAGCTGTGGTGCCATGATCGTGGTAGTTCCCAGTTCTTTCACCCTTCTTGCGTTTCAGATTTCATTTGTTCAAACTTGCGTACATAAGAACGCCTTGACATTATTAACACGTCTGTTATGACCTGTCAGGTTTTCTGAAACGTTATTCAGTCTCCCTAATAACCTATGTACAAATATGTGGTATAGATGCAGAGCACAACTTCCTGTTTGTTCATAAAAATTAACAGTTTCAATTCGTTCAGGACAAACAAATTATTCTCTTCTATTCTCCGACTGGTCATGGATCAGTCTACTTCAATGTCTCGTTTCTTATGTCTCTGCGTTCTTATTCTTCATAGCTGATTGATTATATGTTATACTTGGCTACCCCCAGGGGATGTTGATTTGTCAGCACCTTCCTATTTCGTTAGGAAATTTCTCAATAAACTTCACTGCTTCTCAAAATTGTCACTGGCCAACACGTGGCGAGGTTCTACCCTTTTTTGTGATGGTAAGAGTCACTTGATCAAATCTAGCTGTAATAAAAAATCAGTTCGCATTATTTGATTCTCTAGATTGTCACTTATTTAACATACCAGACGATTACTTCTTGGAGTCTTGATATGAGCTGGATTTGAACTGTAGCATTTCTAGGCTCTACGTCCTTCTCGATATCTGTTGCTCTATCTTCGTTCTCAGTCGATATCTGGTTACCATAGATCCGTGGCTTCTGATGAAGCCACGTACATTGACTGCTGACGACCTACTGTCTTGAACTACATCTTACTAGTCAAACTACTAGTGGGTAAGAGAGCCTCTCATGGTCTTACACAACCTTATATAGACCCCTATTTTGGGGACTACGTCTTCTGTTCACGTGACCATTAGTCTTCCGTTAGACTACCTAACCGGTAACTCTTAAGTCTATATGTCTCGATTATTTTACTGTCATGTCCCTTACACTGTTATCACAGTATTTCTACTTTGTTCTGTCACTGTCTTATTCCAGTGATACCAGTGATACCAGGCAAGATATGTGTTGATAAGTCTTCATTTTTTTGAAACGCATTCCTCTGTGTGTGGAAGTAATCTGCTAATGATTGGTAGAGTACTCCAGGTGTCTTTCAATCCAACTCTCTTTTCATTAAGAGCCTTACTTGTGAGGCGAAGGCTTTGTCAAATTTAATTTGAAACAATCAACATAAATACAAACTCTACCTTTTATATCTTGTTTGCAATGTTTTCAGTCTCTAAATGTTTGTCTACAGCATGTACAAGATTTTAATAAAAATCCATGATTGTGCTTGTTACCATTGCATGATTTTACTAGTTATCATCACATGAGTTTGTTGTTACTATCACATGAGTTTGTTCTTACCATCACATCAGTTTGTTGTTACTATCACATGAGTTTGCTTGTTACCATCACATCAGTTTGTTGTTACCATCACATCAGTTTGTTGTTACTATCACATGAGTTTGCTTGTTACTATCACAAGAGCCTGCTTGTTACCATCACATGAGTTTGTTGTTACCATCACATGAGTTTGTTGTTACCATCACATGAGTTTGCTTGTTACCATCACATGAGTTTATTGCTACCATCACATGCGTTTGCTTGTTACTATCACATGAGTTTGCTTGTTACTATCACCTGAGTTTTCCTGTTACCATCATATGAGTTTGTTGTTACCATCACGTGAGTTTGCTTGTTACCATCACATGAGTTTATTGCTACCATCACATGCGTTTGCTTGTTACTATCACATGAGTTTGCTTGTTACTATCACCTGAGTTTTCCTGTTATCATCATATGAGTTTGTTGTTACCATCACATGAGTTTGCTTGTTACTATCACATGAGTTTGCCTGCTACCATCACATGAGTTTGTTGTTACCATCACATGAGTTTGTTGTTACCATCACATCAGTTTGTTGTTACTATCACTTGAGCTTGTTGTTACCATCACATGAGTTTGTTGTTACCATCTCATGAGTTTGTTGTTACCATCTCATGAGTTTGCTTGTTACCATCTCATGAGTTTGTTGTTACCATCTCATGAGTTTGCTTGTTACCATCACATGAGTTTGTTGTAACCATCACATGAGTTTGCTTGTTCCCATCACATGAGTTTGTTGTTACCATCACATGAGTTTGTTGTTACCATCACATGAGTTTGTTGTTACCATCACATGAGTTTGTTGTTACCATCACATGAGTTTGTTGTTACCATCTCATGAATTTGCTTGTTACCATCTCATGAGTTTGTTGTTACCATCTCATGAGTTTGCTTGTTACCATCTCATGAGTTTGTTGTTACCATCTCATCAGTTTGTTGTTACCATCTCATGAGTTTGCTTGTTACCATCTCATGAGTTTGTTGTTACCATCTCATGAGTTTGTTGTTACCATCTCATGAGTTTGTTGTTACCATCACATGAGTTTGTTGTTACCATCTCATGAGTTTGTTGTTAACATCTCATGAGTTTGTTGTTACCATCTCATGAGTTTGCTTGTTACCATCACATGAGTTTGTTGTTAACATCACATGAGTTTGTTGTTACCATCTCATGAGTTTGTTGTTACCATCTCATGAGTTTGTTGTTACCATCTCATGAGTTTGCTTGTTACCATCTCATGAGTTTGTTGTTACCATCTCATGAGTTTGTTGTTACCATCTCATGAGTTTGTTGTTACCATCTCATGAGTTTGCTTGTTACCAGCACATGAGTTTGTTGTTAACATCACATGAGTTTGTTGTTACCATCTCATGAGTTTGTTGTTACCATCTCATGAGTTTGTTGTTACCATCTCATGAGTTTGCTTGTTACCATCTCATGAGTTTTTTGTTACCATCTCATGAGTTTGTTGTTACCATCTCATGAGTTTGTTGTTACCATCTCATGAGTTTGTTGTTACCATCTCATGAGTTTGCTTGTTACCATCACATGAGTTTGTTGTTACCATCTCATGAGTTTGAAATGATAACCACTAGCACAGAAGAGAAAACCAATGATGGTGAAGATGACATAAAGATGGAAGAACTGAAGGCAGCACTGGAGAAAATCAAGATGGGCAAAGCAGCAGGGCATGATGGTATAACACCAGAAATGGTTAAGTACATGGGAGCATCAGGCGACCTATTACTCTTAAGGGTCCTACAGGCAGCATGGTACAACAAGACCATACCAAAGGATTGGGAGATTGCCATCATAACACCAATTTTCAAAAAGAGTGCAATCGACAATGTGGAAACCATAGAGGCATATCCCTTCTCAGTGTTCCTGGTAAAATCTACTCTAGAATTCTAGAGCAGAGACTCCGACGCATAGCTGAGCCACAATTGGATGAGGTCCAGTGCGGATTCCGAGCAAACCGAAGTACTCAAGACCTAATCTTCACACTCAGACAGCTGAGTGAAAAGGCCCTTGAGTATAAGAGTGAGATCGATCTTTGTTTCATAGATCTGGAAAAGGCGTTTGACAGGGTCCCCTGGAGCAAACTTTGGGACTGTTTGGCAAGGAAGAACATTCCAGCACCTCTGATTCGTGCTATACAGAGCTTCTACAAGTCTTGCAGAAATTATGTGAGGACAGCAAACCATAAGTCAGAAGAGTTCAGGACCACCACTGGTGTAAGACAAGGTGATATCCTGTCACCTTATCTTTTCATACTCCTCATGGACGATGTCATCAAGGCAGGTAAGGAGAGAACAAGAAAGTATTCAGTGGGGTACTGGAAGATGAGACAGGTCTGTATTTCAGAACTGGCGTTTGCTGATGATGTTGCCCTGATTGCTAAATCAGAGGCACATCTCCAATCCAACCTGCAAGTATGGAAGGAAGAGCTGAAGAAGAGAGGGATGGTCACAAGCAGCTCTAAGACAAAATCCATGGTGATATCACGAGAAGAAAGTAGACATCAGATTAAGCTGGGAGAACAGGTCCTGGAGCAGGTCGACCACTTTAAATATCTCGGAGCTATTATAGACCGAAAGGGAGGCATCAAAGAAGAGCTGGCCACTCGAAAAGCAGCAGCTGGGAGACTTTTTCAGGCCATAAATTGAGGATTCCTCAGCAAGAGAGAGGTTGGTAAGAAAACGAAGATGGCTGTATACCGCTTCACCTATGTCCCAGTCTTGACATATGGAGGCGAGTCATGGGCAATGACTACAACCCACAAAAGCCAGATCCAAACCTCAGAAATGAGGTATCTGAGGAAGGTGGTTTAAGTAACAAGAAGAGACATGGTCCGCAACCAGACGATACGTCAAGGCCTAAAATCCCACCCCCTGCAGACCCAAGTAGAACAGTCCCAACTAAGATGGTCTGGCCATGTCTGCAGAATGGGAGAAGATCGGCTACCACGACAAGCATGGGAAACAAAGAGCCAGGAATCCAGACCCCCCAGGATGACCTAGAGTCCGCTGGGAGGACAACATTAGACAATCTTTGAAGGACCGAGGACTAGAATGGAACCAGGCCAGGAGGAAGACAGCCGATAGGATAGTCTGGCGCTCTCTCTTCCAAATCTCTACACCTCACCGTAGAAGGGGAACGACTAAGTAAGTAAGTAAGAGTTTGCCTGTTACCATCACATGAGTTTACTTGTTGCTATCACATGAGTTTGCTTCTTACCATCACAAGAGTTTGTTGTTACCATCACATGAGTTTGCTTGTTATCATAGTATAAGTTTCTATGCGAGTATTTTATCATCAACAATAAAGTTAAATTTGTGTGTGTGTCCCTGTTGGGTTGATGCCCTAAGTATGGGCAGAGTGCTTAATGGGTAATCCGGCCACGCTGCAATTTAAGGAACAAGTAAACGGAATGATCAAAGGTACTCTAGGCAGACAATATTTACAAATGAACAAGGAAGAGATATTTGTTTTCTCTTTTTGTTCCTTATGGAGATTTAGCACCGCCACTCGCAGTTGCACCCCCCTCCCTTTACGTGTAGCCTGCATGAAAACATTCATGTGTTGTTGCATTAGTGGTTTTTGTTACAATTATGTTTTACATAACGAGAAACCACTTCTGAGAGATCACGTGTTTTTATGTAGGTTTTCTCAAGAGGGTCATGTCCAGTGGAGGATCTAAGGTCTACAAGGAAGCGACAAAGATGATAATAATAGTAATAAAATTAATAACAAACAGTTAGAGCACACACCATCTGAGCAGAAGAAAATTAGAACATATGAGAAGAACGGGATGGTATGACGGCAGTAGTGGTAAATACAGAGACACAGAGAAAAAACTATCGTAGATTGACTTCTAATAGGGCATAGGACCAAGTCACTAACATATGCAACATCAAAGGCCCAGTGGTGTAGGCAGAAATGATCGCCTAGGCTTCCCGTCACGCCACATGTTGGTGGTGATGATGATATTCAAACAAGAAAATGAACGGTAAAATTGGACGCCTGAATTAATTCTGTAGCTTCTGATAATGACAGAGCATATGGAGGCATAAGACAACTTTTGCTGGTTATGTTTTCAATTATGGGTAATGTACAAGCAGCTGGATGAATGAATTAAGGCCCTTGACATGTGGATGTATATAAGAATTGGTGCGTGTGATGGAGAGAGAAGAAAACAAATGAAGAGCAAGGAATGAAAATATAAATGATAAATGAGATCGTCAGACATATATTTTGGCCATAAAAACGACATAACACCTAACTGAAAGCCAGATTACATGGAAGAGTCGAAGACAAACGTGCAAGAAAAAGACAGTGATATAATTGGGAAGATAACATTAAGAGGTGGACTGGAAAGAGTAAATAATAGCGTACGATCAAGACAAGAGATAGAAGACGTTGGGTACTCATTGCTGTCGATCTTTGATGTCCAGATGACGGCTGATGTGATGTGAACACGTATGTGAGATATTGGTGAAATTTTCTTACCACTTAAACAAGAAATATTAAATCTTGCCTCGTTTTGGTGAAGCACGTCTCGTACAACCTAGACACATGATCAGTCGGTTATATTAGGGGGCATGTCCAAAAATATAAAAGACAGTATGATGTGGTGATTTGATTTTTCTAAACACTCACACTAGTTGGATATGATGGACATTGGAACATGTGTCTGGCGTAATCGACTATCATTTTAACAGTGGGCGACATCGGTGACATTTTCAAACCATGCACTGTGGTTGATTCTGAGACATCGGAACTTGTTTGGCATAATCGACGTGTATTTATGCACGTGTGTTTAAACCACGTACTATCATGTACAATGAAGTCCTGGATACAGGACAAATAACGCATTTGCCTCAACAGGGAGCACCAGTTGATCAATGATTATAAAAAGTTCATAATGATGCAAGATGAACAGGAGACTGGGAAATTCATTGGCGTTGAATAGTTCACACATTAAGGTAACCAGATGAAAGCTTTACAACGGGTTCCTTATCCACGAGTAAAATAATAATACGAGAAACATGTGGAGAGAGAATTAACCATGGAGAAGGGAATTTCTAAAAGAATAAAGAAGGCACAAAGTCCTTGTGCGAATGATACAGAATATGAAGTCTTAGCATGAAATTGTTTTTGATTAATGAGCCTCATACTCCCCTCTTCCACCTACGAACATCTACATGGATAAATGATGATATTCTAGAGAATACTGGCGCTTATTGTATGTACGGAAGTATGGACACTTACTGGGCATCCTAAAGTGGCACTGAAGAAGATCCACAATAGAATTCTTCAGCTCCGCTAGAAATATGAGGTAATGGACCTGGGTGGAAAAAACGCATTGCTCATATAGTTGACTATATTACGTGGATATAACCAACAGGTCAATAACAACTGTGCCATGGGGCTCGAAACGTCACTCCGCCTATTTAAAATCAATAACGTCCAATACGGTTCAATCCAAAATAATTATTTTAAATTTCAACGATTGGAACCGCGGTAGCACAGTGGTTAGTGCACTTGCTTCCTAGCTCAGTGGTCCATGGTTCGATCCCCAGTTGAGGCAGGATTTTTTAGACCGCAAACGGCTCCGGGGTCGACCCAGCCTCATGAATTGGGCACCAGAACAACTCTGGGAAGGTTAAGGCGGCCGGCGTGATGCTGACCACATCACCCCTAGTGTGCCGGTGGTCAAGAAAATACGGGCCTAACACCGTATTCCCAATATGCCTCAATGGGCGTGTAACGGATCCTTTACCTTTTTTCTACCCTCCCATTTCAACTATTGAGTGCTGTAAAGTTTTAAATTTTATAAAAAGCATAAAAGTATGCACATTAAAATTCGTTTAAAATTAGCATGTTATTACTTACAAAAAGAAGCAAACAAAAAACAAACAAACCTATTTTCATTACAATGCCACTAAAGCAAAAATTACCGGTACTTTAAAGTGAATATATATATATGATAATCTCAGACTTAATGGTCTTTTATATTTGGACATGCGCCCTAATATAACCGACAAGGTTGAACGGGACGCGCCTCGCCAAAACGAGGCAAAACTTAATTTAAAAAAAAACAAAAAAACTTTAAAGTGGTTTTGTGGGAACGTAATCTCACAATTTATTTTCTGGCTGTTTCCCTTTGCTAAAATATATAAATCATGTACCTCCTCTGAAGAATCCGCAGGTGTTTCGTAAATTAGTGCCCTGGGGGAACCCATGAAATAATTTATCGTGTCAGGATCCCCAGTTGACATGCCCGAATAGTTTTTTCAAATAGGAGTGTGGTTTTTATCTATACGGACCGCTGTGTACTATTGTCTATGCTGTCTTATTGTTTTTTGCAATTTAGAAAGAAAGAAAATAGATTTCTAGATGACCTACGCCAGCTGATGCGGTGGTACTTCAAGAAGATGGAGAACAAGGCAAGGGGTCAGACAAGATGGCTTGTTCGCCTTGATCATCTCTGATAGCTACTTTCTTCTTGGATGGATATCTGTGCTATTGCCTGTCACATGCGGTACAACTACGTGATATATTTCCATCGGCAAGGTTTCAACAGCATCACGTGTTTACCGAGTCACACATCTATGAAGGTGACCCTCTGGAAGTGATATAGGTATTTCATTATTTGCCTTGCGGAGCTCGTAATGACGTCTCAAGCATTGTTTAAGCAGTCTTGTCGACTCGTCCACGTCAGTCGACTTTGATTCGAGTCGAACTCAAGTCACCAAAGCGATTCGATACGAGACTCGACTCGAAGGTTAGACATTACCGACTCGACTCGTGAATTGCCAAGTTTGGTAAACAGACTCGCCGTCCTTGTTTACAAAGTACTGTTACGTAGAAAACGGAAATTATTTTACTTAAATCGGCTTCACCCAGACATTACAGCGCATACTAGAACTACATTGTGCAAACACAACATTTACTCCAACCAAACAGACATAATGGACAATATTGTTAGACACACATGGTCTGATTCTGAGCCCGAACTTTGACATACCTGCACTATCTAAACACAATCACCTGGACTTGTTATATATATATATATATATATATATATATATATATATATATATATATATATATATATATATATATATATATATATATATATATATATATATATATATATATATATATATATATATTCCTTGGGCCAGACGGAGAAAAATAATCGACAGGCAAAAAGCACAAGTTATTAAAACAACGAACGTGAGGTTTATTGCTGGGCACGTGCATTGTTCCACAAATTTTGTTGTATGCTTGGGGCAAGTATGGTTGGGGCAAGTATGGTTGGGGCAAGTATGGTTGGGGCAAGTATGGTTGGGGCAAGTATGGTTGGGGCAAGTATGGTTGGGGCAAGTATGCTTGAGGCAAGTATGGTTGGGGCAAGTATGGTTGGGGCAAGTATGGTTGGGGCAAGTATGCTTGGGGCAAGTATGGTTGGGGCAAGTATGGTTGGGGCAAGTATGGTTGGGGCAAGTATGGTTGGGGCAAGTATGGTTGGGGCAAGTATGCTTGGGGCAAGTATGGTTGGGGCAAGTATGCTTGGGGCAAGTATGGTTGGGGCAAGTATGGTTGGGGCAAGTATGGTTGAACAGATAGAATTTGTAAAAAAGAATACTTAAAAATAACTTTGATTAAAAAAATAGTGTAAGTAAATAAAATATAAAAAAATAGACATTATTATTTTTGATTCTGACTTTTGGTAGTTGATGTGATTGTTCGATAATGTGCGGCTGTGGCTATAAATAGTTTTACATAAAAAATTAGTCTGGACTTGAGACTTGCACTAAGAGACTTGAGACAGTTTTTTTTAGACTTGTTAGGAAAGACTTGACAACTATGTGTGAAAGTAACACGATATTTGAATGTCTGAAACTGATGCTTGTTGCGATTCAGAATGAATGCCTAACTCTGCAAAGTTGCATTAGTAAATGTTTACATAAGGGTTTCTTAAATTTTTTTTAAATACCATGAATCCATTTGATTTTGTCACGAAATGACTGTGCTTTCCATTTTATTATCGTGTTCTAGCTATCTTCTTCCCCATGGTGTACCTTCATCTATTCTTTCTATCCCATATTTTCTCTCATATTGAACGCATGACTCAGTTTTCAAGTTGTTATTTTGCCTGATCTACCGTGGGTAGAGATAAGATTAACAAACCAGCTGAGCAGGCAGATAAAACGGCCTTACCGATGTTTAAACAAACCTAGAAGCATATCTCACTCACATCAATCTGGGCGCCCTTACTTCTTGTATTGACAATCGGGAGATAACCAGGAATTTGTCGGCAGGAAAGCTACATAACTTACCGGGGGATGGGTACTTATGGTTGTCAACGTTTATAATAACTAATTAAAGTGAAAGATTGTTATGAATTACAGACTAGACTCATCTAAAGGTGGAAGTGCCAATACCTTTATGGGAGGAGTTTGAAGTTACCTGTGTTCTGTGGAATTTCAAGAGAGAAGTGGGGTAGGGAGGGGGGGGGGGGGAAGAGGGTAGAGTGGGGTAGGAGGAGGGAAGAAGATATATGCTAAAGTCAAACATTTAAATTCGCTTGGTCTAGCCAAAATATACTACTCGTCAAAAGTCAAGGGCCATTTAGAAAAACCTTGGTTGAAACCATAAAACAAATCTGATATAAACGTAATTGGTATCAGTCAAAACGGCATTTATTGAATACCAAATTGACATGTCACGTAAAGAAATGGAAACACACATTCAAACGCAATGAAGCTGTGTAGTGTGTCACCCACCTTTTCAAAAGTCACACAATAGCTATTGGACAAATAGACATTTCAAAATCGGTTATGACCACCGTTTTGCAGCAAGGCATTCAAGACAGCGTAGACGCATCGAATCTACAAGGGTCCGAAGAGTATCCCGAGGAACATCTTGCCATTCCTGAAGCAGAAATGCAGTCAGCTGTGCAACATCCATTGGCAGGGGGTGATTTGTTGACAATCTTCGACCAAGGACATCCCAGAGGTGCTCAATCGGAGAAAGGTCAGGCGAATGAGCTGGCCACGCCATCCTGATGATCCCATGTTGCTGAATAAACTCATTCCCCACACGAGCACGATGGGGTCGAGCGTTATCATATTGGAGGATGGCATTACCACCTATGGCCTCCAGAGCAGGCTGAACAATTGGTCTCAAGATTTCGTTCTGGTATCTTGGGCCGGTCAAGTTGCCTTGGATGATGTAGAGTGGGGTCCTGCCGTGTCTGTAGAAGCCTCCCCAGACCATGACAGAACCCCTACCATAACGATCCACCTCTCGAATTGTGTCATCAGTAAATCGCTCTCCTGGTCGTCTCCAAACTCGAATCCTGTCATCATTGAATGACACAGTGAAGAGAGATTCATCAGTGAAGAGAACTTGACTCCATTGTTGCCGTGTCCATCGGATGTGCTCGCGACACCAAGCAACACGGGCTCTGCGATGAGCAGGAGTAAGAGTGATTTTGACTGCAGGACGTCGAGCAGCCAGTCCAAATTCATGTACACGTCTGCGAATGGTGCTTTGACTGACATTAACGTTTACAGTTTGTCTCAGCTGACATCTTAGAGTGGAACAAGTCACTGTTCGATGACGCAGGGCTGACAACAAGAGGTACCGGTCATCATGTCTATTGGTGCATCTAGGGCGACCTGGCCAGTGGCGATCCTCCACACTTCCTGTGGCCTGAAATCTCTCCAAAATTCTTTGGATAGTAGAGTGTGACACTGCAAGCCGTCTAGCAACCTCACGGACAGATAAACCACTTTCAACCCACGCTATAGCCCTCATTCTTTGTAAGGTGTCAAGACTTCTTCTCGGTGGCATGGTTTTTGCAAGTGATGAAACTACCCTAAGTCTGCTGATTGTAAAACAAATTAAGAGTGAACTCTGTTCACGAAAAGTTGCCACTGCACGTGGAATGTCAATCAGCACGATTACTTCACCTGTTTGGTTGTACGGAAGTTTGAAAAAAAAAACAGATTAAAAATGTGAATTTATGGTCAGCAAACCAAATTGCACGTGATCACCATGGTTGTCGGTAAGTTGTTTTTATGCTTAACGTGCATAGAGGACTGTCAGAGGAAGATATTGCACCCATTTTTACTAAAAACTTCCTTCATTTAATCATTCTATGCGCTTATATAAAAGTGTATTGAAAATAATAGGGTGGCCCTTGACTTTTGACGAGTAGTATATATTAACTAGGCTACGTTTGAGTGGCGAATTTCACCGCGTAAAAGCTGGGGAGCATGGGCGAAATCCCCTTATGATGTAGCAGACTCCAGCACTGTACTCCATTGAGTCAGGACGACACCTTAAGACTAGCCAGGACTAAAGAATATAAGATTTCATTAAATAGGATTTGACCAAGTATTAAGGATCTTCTGAAATTAACCAGCATGAAAACTCGACTTTATAGTACTGGAAACCACAAAGTATTTGGAGCCTATAAACTGGATAATAATGGGATTCTAATTAAAGTAATACTCGACTGCCTGTAAGACGGCCCCAAAACCTATGGACCGACATTATTTGGAAGTCCTCCTGTGCCAGACGTCTGTAGAAAAATATAACCCGATACGGGATGAATTGTAACATACATTTTATTTTTTTATATTTTACATTTGACATGTTTAACTCGCTGGTGGTTGTGCAAGTTCATAGGAGGCTGGCAAAACCTCAGCATATGAAAATGATAGAGTCCTGAACCACCACAGAAAGCGCTGGTGACTGCTTCATGCCGGTTCTCTCACAGGGAACCAAAAGCAGAGGTAGCATCAGGCTCAAAGTGGAGCAGGGAGAGGATGATGATGACGTCATCGTGTACATGTTTATTATATTAAACTTTTAATAAGTTTATATGTATATTTAAACATGTGTAAACCAGGCAAAAGTCGTTTCCGCTGTACAGTCACTTTTTTTAAATCAAATTAACTGAGAGTAACGATGATTGTTCATCCAATCCACTGAGTTTATGATTTATGCTCAGGGAGGGTAAAATAACTGGAAAAAAAAATTGTCGGTGGAAGTGACAACGGGAAGGCGCCTGACCAGTGTCAGAAAACCAATTCTTAGCAGATACATTTATTTCTTCTAAAGTTTGTAGTACAAGTTGGGGATACCATTTTGTGGTACAAGTTGGAGATACCAGTGTGTAATACTAGCGTTATACGAGTCTGTGGATCAAGAGCTTGTTGTATACGCTAGAGGCATGCCTTTGACGGGTTGTGAAGATCCTTGCCTTGACGTTAGGGGAGGTTACCTCTGCAACTATGCCTGGGACATGCCCTCACCACAGAAGTCTACAATTAACGGAGCAGTCAACAAACCAGTCCAACATCTAGCCAGATAAGTGATTCTAATCCGGCCAAAACAAAATAATTCTTACCAGCAATTCAAAACACCCTCACAAGTTTTCAATGAGGAAAAACTCTATAGTGTAAATTCCCTCACATAGCTAATGTATTTATTCATGTTACGACTTAACTAATTATTAAATTTGTTGTATGTATTTACAAATTAATAGTTGAGTTACTTATTACAGAGAGACGTGCACACGTACGAATCAGTGATCTTAAATATGAATACAACATTGCCACTAAAGTAATATTTTACTGAATAATTCAGTTGGGGACTCTGAAACGAGCTAATATATCTTTATCCTCATATAAGGGGTGGGCAGATACAAAGTTCACGACCGCTTGGAGAACCTCAGTGTTGTGCTTGATTTCTGAAATATCCTATGAAGACTTCCTAAAATAGAAGCACTAACCTTCTATTTACAACTCTGCCGAGAGTAATCTTGAGCAAAGTTAGATACCTTTAAAGACCCTCACTGTATACTCTAAATTTTGGCCATTGTTGGATCATCACTGCAGAGCACGGGAGACAACCCGTGACGGATTGTCTGATGAAAGTTATGGACCCCTTTGATTGTTCGAAGTAGGTTATGGACCTTTTTTTTTTTTTTGTCAGATGAAGGCTACGGACCACTTGTTAGGAAAAAATGTACATAAAAGCATAATAAAAACTTGACATTTCAAACTTGAGGTTATCTACACGGACCCCTACAATCAGTTCATGGACCGCCAAGTTGTCAGTGGACCACAGGGTGAGAAACCCAGCCTCACAATGTTCTGCCCATCTGCTTTTGGCTTTACTTCGTGTATCATTTTATGTCTGTCCTTTTGTGTAGGCATTGATCACTATGAGGGAAGTCAATTAACTGGGAACTTTATTCCATCACGAAATTCTATTTACATATCAAATAGCATTGCTTGTTTTCCCCCCATGTTTTGCTATGGGTGACGATGCTACATTGACTAATAATGGGCACAGCGTGGGTCAAGGTTGTTGGTGACTTTCTCCTCATCGTTCCCTGTGGAGCATGCAATAAACACTGTAGATGGTTCCCTTGCAGGAAGCTGGCATTAAGACAGTCATGTGCTCTTGTAACCATGGTTTCTGTAGCTATTTGTTTGACATGATGAGGTTGCCAGCCTCATATTAATCGCCTCTTATGACATGCATGAAGGAGCTGTTGACCTATTTTCTCCCATTCTTTTCTGAGACTCCTGTGGACTATAGGAGGTGTCAAGGTCATCTGTCAAAATAACATTCTATGAACGATAACCTTCAAGAAAATTAATAACACAACTGAATCAGTCAACAATGACAAACTTCTTTATTTTCAAGGTAAAGCCAGCAAACTTTCTGAGTTCCGACCCCTCCATAGAATCCGTGATCCTTAATCAACTCCAGGAAAAAACGTAAATAAATAAATAAACAGAATAAGGAAGTGATTACAGAGGTACAATATGTAACCATTAACTTAATATTGTACTGGCTAAAGTAATTAGTGGGAAGGATGTGGCTGATGAGTATTAACAATGGCTCAGAGGTATGGCGTCCACCTCGTATTCAAGAAGTACCGGGTTCGAATCCCAGTTGGGGGATTATAATTTATTGAGAAATTTTTTCAGACCCTGTGGTCCTAATTAAGTCATACTCCTCCCTGGTCTCATGTGTAGTGAGGTCGGAAATATTTGCCTTCTCGGATAAGGGCGAACAAATAGGACGTCCCGTGTGCAAGTTGCGCACGTTAAAAATCCCACGGCAGTTGGAAATCGTAAAGAGAATCATTCAAAAGCAGAATCATGTACCCATTTACAGTTGAGTAGAATGGAGAGTGACGCTACCAGGTTTAGATAAAAGTCAAAACTCACGAGCAGTCGTGATAACATCTGTTATCATATTCTCATGTCAGCTACTAAGGTCTGTAATATTTAGCACAACACTTTCATTAATAACATCTGAGACGTTGTTATCACTATGACATTAATTGTACCAATAACACCATAGATTTGTTAATACAACATTACTATCATAACCATGACAACTGTATCGCTAACAATACAAATAATTTTGTGACAGTACCAATGACGTTTGCGTCATGATTAATATCCGGGTCATTTACGACATGTGTATATGTGTGTGTATGCGCGCGGGATTGCTTAATTTATGTATCACGTGTGACCAAAGGAGAACAACATTTCTATAATTTGTTTCCTGATCTTCTTAATTTGTCTCATTCTTCTTTTTTTATTCTATTCTTTTTATTTATTCTCTTCTATTCTTTTTTTATTATCTACTATTTTCTTCTTCTGTTCTTATATTTACTCTCTTCTTTTTGTCCATGTTCTCTTCTAATTCTCTTTCTTCACATCTTCAACTTCATCTCTTTGTTCACATCCTCAACTTCATCTCTTTATTTACATCCTCAACTTCATCTCTTTATTTACATCCTAAACTTCATCTCTTTTTTCACATCCTCAACTTCATCTCTTTCTTCACATCCTCAACTTCATCTCTTTGTTCACATCCTCAACTTCATCTCTTTGTTCACATCCTCAACTTCATCTCTTTGTTCGCATCCTCAACTTCATCTCTTTATTTACATCCTCAACTTCATCTCTTTATTCACATCCTCAACTTCATCTCTTTCTTCACATCCTCAACTTCATCTCTTTGTTCACATCCTCAACTTCATCTCTTTCTTCACATCCTCAACTTCATCTCTTTGTTCGCATCCTCAACTTCATCTCTTTATTTACATCCTCAACTTCATCTCTTTATTCACATCCTCAACTTCATCTCTTTCTTCACATCCTCAACTTCATCTCTTTCTTCACATCCTCAACTTCATCTCTTTCTTCACATCCTCAACTTCATCTCTTTGTTCGCATCCTCAACTTCATCTCTTTATTTACATCCTCAACTTCATCTCTTTATTTACATCCTCAACTTCGTCTCTTTGTTCACATCCTCAACTTCATCTCTTTTTTCGATTCCTCGACTTCATCTCTTTGTTCACATCCTCAACTTCATCTCTTTGTTCACATCCTCAACTTCATCTCTTTGTTCACATCCTCAACTTCATCTCTTTGTTCGATTCCTCAACTTCATCTCTTTGTTCACATCCTCAACTTCATCTCTTTGTTCACATCCTCAACTTCATCTCTTTGTTCGATTCCTCAACTTCATCTCTTTGTTCACATCCTCAACTTCATCTCTTTGTTCACATCCTCAACTTCATCTCTTTGTTCACATCCTCAACTACATCTCTTTGTTCACATCCTCAGCTTCATCTCTTTGTTCACATCCTCAGCTTCATCTCTTTGTTCACATCCTCAACTACATCTCTTTGTTCACATCCTCAACTACATCTCTTTGTTCACATCCTCAACTACATCTCTTTGTTCACATCCTCAACTACATCTCTTTGTTCGATTCCTCAACTTCATCTCTTTGTTCACATCCACAACTTCATCTCTTTGTTCGATTCCTCAACTTCATCTCTTTGTTCACATCCTCAACTTCATCTCTTTCTTCACATCCTCAACTTCATCTCTTTCTTCACATCCTCAACTTCATCTCTTTGTTCGCATCCTCAACTTCATCTCTTTATTTACATCCTCAACTTCATCTCTTTATTTACATCCTCAACTTCGTCTCTTTGTTCACATCCTCAACTTCATCTCTTTATTTACATCCTCAACTTCGTCTCTTTGTTCACATCCTCAACTTCATCTCTTTTTCGATTCCTCGACTTCATCTCTTTGTTCACATCCTCAACTTCATCTTTTTGTTCGATTCCTCAACTTCATCTCTTTGTTCACATCCTCAACTTCATCTCTTTGTTCACATCCTAAACTTCATCTCTTTGTACGATTCCTCAACTTCATCTCTATGTTCCTATCCTCAACTTCATCTCTTTGTTCACATCCTCAGCTTCATCTCTTTGTTCACATCCTCAACTACATCTCTTTGTTCACATCCTCAGCTTCATCTCTTTGTTCACATCCTCAGCTTCATCTCTTTGTTCACATCCTCAACTACATCTCTTTGTTCACATCCTCAACTACATCTCTTTGTTTCCATCCTCAACTTAATCTCTTTGTTCGATTCCTCAACTTCATCTCTTTGTTCACATCCACAACTTCATCTCTTTGTTCGATTCCTCAACTTCATCTCTTTGTTCACATCCTCAACTTCATCTCTTTGTTCACATCCTCAACTTCATCTCTTTGTTCGATTCCTCAACTTCATCTCTATGTTCCCATCCTCAACTTCATCTCTTTGTTCACATCCTCAGCTTCATCTCTTTGTTCACATCCTCAACTACATCTCTTTGTTCACATCCTCAGCTTCATCTCTTTGTTCACATCCTCAACTTCATCTCTTTGTTCACATCCTCAACTTCATCTCTTTGTTCACATCCTCAACTACATCTCTTTGTTCCCATCCTCAACTTCATCTCTTTGTTCGATTCCTCAACTTCATCTCTTTGTTCACATCCACAACTTCATCTCTTTGTTCGATTCCTCAACTTCATCTCTTTGTTCACATCCTCAACTTCATCTCTTTGTTCACATCCTCAACTTCATCTCTTTGTTCGATTCCTCAACTTCATCTCTTTGTTCACATCCACAACTTCATCTCTTTGTTCGATTCCTCAACTTCATCTCTTTGTTCACATCCTCAACTTCGTCTCTTTGTTCGATTCCTCAACTTCATCTCTTTGTTCCCATCCTCAACTTCATCTCTTTGTTCGATTCCTCAACTTCATCTCTTTGTTCACATCCACAACTTCATCTCTTTGTTCGATTCCTCAACTTCATCTCTTTGTTCACATCCTCAACTTCGTCTCTTTGTTCGATTCCTCAACTTCATCTCTTTGTTCCCATCCTCAACTTCATCTCTTTGTTCGATTCTTCAACTTCATCTCTTTGTTCACATCCACAACTTCATCTCTTTGTTCGATTCCTCAACTTCATCTCTTTGTTCACATCCACAACTTCATCTCTTTGTTCGATTCCTCAACTTCATCTCTTTGTTCACATCCACAACTTCATCTCTTTGTTCACATCCTCAACTTCATCTCTTTATTTACATCCTCAACTTCATCTCTTTATTCACATCCTCAACTTCATCTCTTTCTTCACATCCTCAACTTCATTTCTTTATTCACATCCTCAACTTCATCTCTTTCTTCACATCCTCAACTTCATCTCTTTCTTCACATCCTCAACTTCATCTCTTTCTTCACATCCTCAACTTCATCTCTTTGTTCGCATCCTCAACTTCATCTCTTTATTTACATCCTCAACTTCATCTCTTTATTCACATCCTCAACTGCATCTCTTTCTTCACATCCTCAACTGCATCTCTTTCTTCACATCCTCAACTTCATCTCTTTCTTCACATCCTCAACTTCATCTCTTTCTTCACATCCTCAACTTCATCTCTTTGTTCGCATCCTCAACTTCATCTCTTTATTTACATCCTCAACTTCATCTCTTTATTTACATCCTCAACTTCGTCTCTTTGTTCACATCCTCAACTTCATCTCTTTATTTACATCCTCAACTTCATCTCTTTGTTCACATCCTCAACTTCATCTCTTTTTCGATTCCTCGACTTCATCTCTTTGTTCACATCCTCAACTTCATCTTTTTGTTCGATTCCTCAACTTCATCTCTTTGTTCACATCCTCAACTTCATCTCTTTGTTCACATCCTCAACTTCATCTCTTTGTTCGATTCCTCAACTTCATCTCTATGTTCCCATCCTCAACTTCATCTCTTTGTTCACATCCTCAGCTTCATCTCTTTGTTCACATCCTCAACTACATCTCTTTGTTCACATCCTCAGCTTCATCTCTTTGTTCACATCCTCAGCTTCAGCTCTTTGTTCACATCCTCAACTACATCTCTTTGTTCACATCCTCAACTACATCTCGTTGTTCCCATCCTCAACTTCATCTCTTTGTTCGATTCCTCAACTTCATCTCTTTGTTCACATCCACAACTTCATCTCTTTGTTCGATTCCTCAACTTCATCTCTTTGTTCACATCCTCAACTTCATCTCTTTGTTCACATCCTCAACTTCATCTCTTTGTTCACATCCTCAACTTCATCTCTTTGTTCACATCCTCAACTTCATCTCTTTGTTTTCATCCTCAACTTCATCTCTTTGTTCGATTCCTCAACTTCATCTCTATGTTCCCATCCTCAACTACATCTCTTTGTTCACATCCTCAGCTTCATCTCTTTGTTCACATCCTCAACTACATCTCTTTGTTCACATCCTCAGCTTCATCTCTTTGTTCACATCCTCAGCTTCATCTCTTTGTTCACATCCTCAACTACATCTCTTTGTTCACATCCTCAACTACATCTCTTTGTTCCCATCCTCAACTTCATCTCTTTGTTCGATTCCTCAACTTCATCTCTTTGTTCCCATCCTCAACTTCATCTCTTTGTTCGATTCCTCAACTTCATCTCTTTGTTCACATCCACAACTTCATCTCTTTGTTCGATTCCTCAACTTCATCTCTTTGTTCACATCCTCAACTTCGTCTCTTTGTTCGATTCCTCAACTTCATCTCTTTGTTCCCATCCTCAACTTCATCTCTTTGTCCGATTCCTCAACTTCATCTCTTTGTTCACATCCACAACTTCATCTCTTTGTTCGATTCCTCAACTTCATCTCTTTGTTCACATCCTCAACTTCGTCTCTTTGTTCGATTCCTCAACTTCATCTCTTTGTTCCCATCCTCAACTTCATCTCTTTGTTCGATTCCTCAACTTCATCTCTTTGTTCACATCCACAACTTCATCTCTTTGTTCGATTCCTCAACTTCATCTCTTTGTTCACATCCACAACTTCATCTCTTTGTTCGATTCCTCAACTTCATCTCTTTGTTCACATCCACAACTTCATCTCTTTGTTCACATCCTCAACTTCATCTCTTTGTTCACATCCACAACTTCATCTCTTTGTTCGATTCCTCAACTTCATCTCTTTGTTCACATCCACACCTTCATCTCTTTGTTCGATTCCTCAACTTCATCTCTTTGTTCACATCCACAACTTCATCTCTTTGTTCGATTCCTCAACTTCATCTCTTTGTTCACATCCACAACTTCATCTCTTTTTTCACATCCTCAACTTCATCTCTTTGTTCACATCCACAACTTCATCTCTTTGTTCGATTCCTCAACTTCATCTCTTTGTTCACATCCTCAACTTCGTCTCTTTGTTCGATTCCTCAACTTCATCTCTTTGTTCACATCCTCAACTTCGTCTCTTTGTTCGATTCCTCAACTTCATCTCTTTGTTCCCATCCTCAACTTCATCTCTTTGTTCGATTCCTCAACTTCATCTCTTTGTTCACATCCACAACTTCATCTCTTTGTTCGATTCCTCAACTTCATCTCTTTGTTCACATCCTCAACTTCGTCTCTTTGTTCGATTCCTCAACTTCATCTCTTTGTTCACATCCTCAACTTCATCTCTTTGTTCGATTCCTCAACTTCATCTCTTTGTTCACATCCACAACTTCATCTCTTTGTTCGATTCCTCAACTTCATCTCTTTGTTCACATCCACAACTTCATCTCTTTGTTCGATTCCTCAACTTCATCTCTTTGTTCACATCCTCAACTTCATCTCTTTGTTCGATTCCTCAACTTCATCTCTTTGTTCACATCCACAACTTCATCTCTTTGTTCACATCCTCAACTTCATCTCTTTGTTCACATCCACAACTTCATCTCTTTGTTCGATTCCTCAACTTCATCTCTTTGTTCACATCCTCAACTTCGTCTCTTTGTTCGATTCCTCAACTACATCTCTTTGTTCACATCCTCAACTTCATCTCTTTGTTCACATCCTCAACTACATCTCTTTGTTCACATCCTCAGCTTCATCTCTTTGTTCGATTCCTCAACTACATCTCTTTGTTCACATCCTCAACTTCGTCTCTTTGTTCGATTCCACTTCTTTTTCTCCTTCTTCCCCCCTTCTACTTTTCTTTTCATCTTCCTCATTTTTCTTCTACATTTTTTTCTAGTACATCTACTTCTCTCCCGCCCCTTATTCTGTTTCTTCTTTTTTTTTATCTTTCTTCTCCTTCCTCGTTCCTCTGTCTTGTTCTTTTAAACCTTCTCCTCTTCTTCACCTTCAGAATGTAAGACGGGCATACGTGTTTAGTTATCGACACTTTTAAGCTAAAGCTGGTTGGTTGTTTAGTTAGTTAGTAATTGGTTGGATAATTAGTTAGTTATTTAGTTAGTTAGTAGTTCGTTAGTTTAATTAGTTAGTTAATTAGTTAGTTAGTTAGTTCGTTAGTTAGTTAAGTAGATAGCTAGTTAGTTAGCTAGTTAGTTAGTTAATTAGATAGTTAGTTAGTTAATTGGATAGTTAGTTAGTTAGATAGTTACATAGTTAGATAGTTAGTTAGTTAGTTAGTTAGATACGCTCATAATTACTTAGTTAGTTAGTTAGTTAGTTAGTTAGTTAGTTAGATAGTTAATTAATTATATATTTAGTTAGTTAGCTAGTTAGTTAATTAGAAAGTTAATTAGTTAGCTAGTTAGTTAGTTGATTAGATAGTTAGTTAGTTAGTTAGTTAGTTAGATAATTAGTTAGTTAGTTAGTTAGTTAGTTAGTTAGTTAGATAGTTAGTTTGTTAGTTAATTAGATAGTTAGTTAGCTAGTTAATTCATTAGATAGTTAATTAGCTAGTTAGTTAGTTAATTAATTAGATAGTTAGTTAGTTTGTTGGTTAGTTAGTTAGATAGTTGGTTAGTTAGTTAGATAGTTAGTTTGTTAGTTAATTAGTTAGTTAATTAGCTAGTTAGTTAAGTAGATAGTTAGTTAGTTAGCTAGTTAGTTAGCTAGTTAGTTAATTAGTTAGTTAGTTAGTTAATTAGATAGTTAGTTAGTTAGATAGTTAGTTAGTTAGTTCGTTCGTTATTTAGTTAGTTCGTTAGTTATCTAGTTATCTAGTTAGTTAGTTAGTTAATTAGATAGATAGTTAGTTTCTTAGTTAGTTAGATAGTTAGTTAGTTAATTAGATAGTTAGTTAGTAAGTTAGTTAATAAGTTAGTTAGTTAGTTAGTTAGTTAGTTAGTTAGTTAGTTAGTTAATTAGTTAGTTAGTTAGTTAGTTAGTTATCTAGCAAGTTAGTTTGTTATTGAGTCAGTCATTCAGTCAGTCTGCCAATCAGCCAGCCAGCCAGTTACTTAGTTAGTTAGTAAGTCAGTTAGTTAATCACTCAGTCAGTCAGCCAATAAAATCAACATTAAAATTACCATTGGTTAAAAGTCAAGTACAGTACTAGGAAGTAAATTACGCTTCGGGTTTTACACGAGATATTTATAACAAGCAAATTTCCCTTTACATGATCAGAATGAGGCTCTCGCTGGGAAATTTCGAGCAGTGTGCACAGGCAAAAAAGTGTATAATTTAAAGGGTGGTTAAGTGGCAAGGCGACGTAGTTTGTCATTCTGTGTTACACATCACAGAGGACGAACCGGATCCATCGAATTTTACATTTTAATATGCAATGAATTAGAAAGTTGTCTGAGTTTATTAGATGAACTGAATTCGGAGATGTGTTCACATCGATGGTCACATCTGAGTTGTAAGGTAATCCTACTGTGAATGTGTTTATGGAAGTTTGTTTACTGTTGTGCCTATTGAGTTCTATGTTTATTAATAAGTGTGTAGGTATACGTTTCTAAGTTATGTCTACCTGTGCTTACAAAGGAGATTAAACTTATATGTAAGACTTTATGTGTGTCCAATATTTTTGTGTGTGATTTATGTCCATATGTTTGAATGTCATTTTGTCGTTACTTACGGTGCATTGTGGGGGGGGGGGGGGGGGGTGAATTACAGGGAAATGCTTCCCTGTATGAACCTGCATTAAAACATATCCTGCACTAATGCAACGGTGTGATTTCTGAAGCACATTGTTTAAATTCTTTACGTTGATAGCTTCATAAACAATTAGGATGCTAACTTAATTTAAAATCAGACTGAATGCTTAATACACAATCAGGCTGCTAACTTCGTACATAAACAATCAGGTTGCTAACTTTATAAATAATCAGACTGCTAGCTTTACAAACAATTAGGTCTCTATCTTTTGCAATAATCAGATTGCCAGTTTCAGAAATAATACATTGCTAGCTTCACGAGCAAATCAAATTGATAGCTTCACAAGCAACCAGATTTCTAGCTTCACAAATAACACATTGCTAGCTTCACAAACAATCAGGTTGTTAGCCTTAAAATTAATGGGGTTGCTGACTTCAAGAATAATCACGCTGCTATCTTCAAAAACAATCAGGTTGCTAGCTTCATAAACATTCCGAATGCTAGTTACGTAAACAATCAGGTTGATAGCTTTGTAAACATTCAGGTTGCTAGCTTCCTAGCCAATAATGTTGCTGGTTGCTAGTTATAAACACGATCAGGTTAAGGAAACAGTTCATAGTAATGGGGACCACCCAATCATCGATATAGTTTGCCACTGACATAGATAAACTCACTGGAGAAGAAAAGAGCATTTTGTCAATTGTATCAACAGTGTTAATACCACAGTCACAGAACGGAAGCTGTTATGGTATGACTACATATCAATAATATGATGGCTACCAAAGAGTTTCTTTAAAGCTACAGCACCATGTAAAAGAAACCAGGGCAGATAATGAAAAAATAATAATAAACTGACAACACAAAATAATGGACAAATTTACCAGTCATGGGAACCAAGAAATAATTAAAACCGTCGTCTAGCTTGTCAACACGATATTTCACGCGTGAGGCGATGGCGTCGTTTGAGAGAACTTGGATCGAATATCAAGAGCGCCTATTACTTCTCAGTTTTTTTTAATCTCTGTTCTCTTAATTGTTTTCTATCTTTCATTCTTTCTTTCATTCTTTCATTCTTATTGTTTTATTTATTTATTTTGTTTCATTTCTCTCCTTCTCTGTAACAATCGCCTACATTGTACATATTTTATGATTCGCTTAATACAATCAACCGACAGTCGTAGTCCTTCACTAAACCAACCTGGTCCTTCATTGACCAATGTTTGGGACTCATGATGATGATGTCTAGAATGTTGTTATAATTCGACTCTTGATGAATGTATAGCCTCATGCTGCCATACAGGAAGAAGGCTTCAGAGACTGTATATTTACAAAATACAATGCAAATATCTAAATAAAACAAAAAATTTGATAGCAGCCACATTCAAGTCCAAATAGGAAAAAGAACACCAAGGCCATTAAAAAAAGGATACCTATCATCAGCTGTCCAAGCGAGACCAGGTCATCATCTTCCGCCTACGCACTGGACACAACAGATTGAGATACCATCTATACCACAAGTACAGGATTCTTACAACAGATTTTTCTGCGCCTGTAGCATCAGCCACATGACAGCCGAACATCTGCTGCAGCCCTGCCCAATATACAGTAGTGAACGGAGTAGCAGATAGCAACAAATTATTTCACTCCACGAAAAACTGTTTGGAGATGTCAGGAACCTTGAGCTGACTACTGTCTGTTAGAGTCGTTAATGTGGAAGTATGAGGACGAACGAGATGTCAGGAACCTTGAGCTGACTACTGCCTGTTACAGTCATTAATGTGGAAGTGTGAGGGCGAACGAGATGTCAGGAACCTTGAGCTGACTACTGCCTGTTACAGTCATTAATGTGGAAGTATGAGGGCGAACGAGATGTCAGGAACCTTGAGCTGACTACTGCCTGTTACAGTCATTAATGTGGAAGTATGAGGGCGAACGAGATGTCAGGAACCTTGAGCTGACTACTGACTGTTACAGTCATTAACGTGGAAGTATGAGGGCGAACGAGATGTCAGGAACCTTGAGCTGACTACTGCCTGTTACAGTCATTAATGTGGAAGTATGAGGGCGAACGAGATGTCAGGAACCTTGAGCTGACTACTGCCTGTTACAGTCATTAATGTGGAAGTGTGAGGGCGAACGAGATGTCAGGAACCTTGAGCTGACTACTGCCTGTTACAGTCATTAATGTGGAAGTATGAGGGCGAACGAGATGTCAGGAACCTTGAGCTGACTACTGCCTGTTACAGTCATTAATGTGGAAGTGTGAGGGCGAACGAGATGTCAGGAACCTTGAGCTGACTACTGCCTGTTACAGTCATTAATGTGGAAGTATGAGGACGAACGAGATGTCAGGAACCTTGAGCTGACTACTGCCTGTTACAGTCATTAATGTCGAAGTATGAGGGCGACACAGGAAGAAGAACATGGACATAAATAAAATAATTAAAAGCCTTCTAACTTGATCAATCATTTATTCACTGACCCTTCTTCTCCTTAAGGTGCATTGGTGTTCCAAAACTTCATGCCAATTCATGTCCTTGACATCCGCTCAAGGTCTTTCCATGTCTTTTCAAGTCTGCCTCCAATGCCCGTCTCCGTGTGTTTTAAGTCTCCCTCCATTTTTTTGGCTTACCCTTGGGATTCTAAAATAAGAACAGCCCTTTAATGCTATCACCTGGATGTCTCACGACGCACCCCACACCTTGTTCCACTGGAATTTGTCTGGTTTTTTTCCAACAGTTCCACATTAGAGATCTTGTCATCAGTTCAAAATTAGTGATCTTGTCATCAGTTCCACATTAGTGATCTTGTCATCAGTTCAACATTAGTGATATTGTCATCAGTTCCACATTAGTGATCTTGTCATCAGTTCAACATTAGTGAACTTGTCATCAGTTCAACATTAGTGATCTTGTCATCAGTTCCACACTAGTGATCTTGTCATCAGTTCAACATTAGTGATCTTGTCATAAGTTCCACATTAGTGATCTTGTCATCAGTTCAACATTAGTGATCTTGTCATCAGTTCCACATTAGTGATCTTGTCATCAGTTCCACATTAGTGATCTTGTCATCAGTTTAACATTAGTGATCTTGTCATCAGTTGAACATTAGTGATCTTGTCATCAGTTTAACATTAGTGATCTTGTCATCAGTTCAACATTAGTGATCTTGTCATCAGTTCCACATTAGTGATCTTGTCATCAGTTCAACATTAGTGATCTTGTCATCAGTTCAACATTAGTGATCTTGTCATCAGTTCCACATTAGTGATCTTGTCATCAGTTCCACATTAGTGATCTTGTCATCAGTTCCACATTAGTGATCTTGTCATCAGTTTAACATTAGTGATCTTGTCATCAGTTTAACATTAGTGATCTTGTCATCAGTTCAACATTAGTGATCTTGTCATCAGTTCAACATTAGTGATCTTGTCATCAGTTTAACATTAGTGATCTTGTCATCAGTTTAACATTAGTGATCTTGTCATCAGTTTAACATTAGTGATCTTGTCATCAGTTTAACATTAGTGATCTTGTCATCAGTTTAACATTAGTGATCTTGTCATCAGTTTAACATTAGTGATCTTGTCATCAGTTTAACATTAGTGATCTTGTCATCAGTTCAACATTAGTGATCTTGTCATCAGTTCAACATTAGTGATCTTGTCATCAGTTGAACATTAGTGATCTTGTCATCAGTTGAACATTAGTGATCTTGTCATCAGTTGAACATTAGTGATCTTGTCATCAGTTCAACATTAGTGATCTTGTCATCAGTTCAACATTAGTGATCTTGTCCGATCTTGTCATCAGTTCAACATTAGTGATCTTGTCATCAGTTCAACATTAGTGATCTTGTCATCAGTTCAACATTAGTGATCTTGTCATCAGTTCCACATTAGTGATCTTGTCATCAGTTCCACATTAGTGATCTTGTCATCAGTTTAACATTAGTGATCTTGTCATCAGTTTAACATTAGTGATCTTGTCATCAGTTGAACATTAGTGATCTTGTCATCAGTTGAACATTAGTGATCTTGTCATCAGTTCAACATTAGTATGCTTGCTCATCAAACATTAGTGATCTTGTCATCAGTTTAACATTAGTGATCTTGTCATCAGTTCAACATTAGTGATCTTGTCATCAGTTTAACATTAGTGATCTTGTCATCAGTTCAACATTAGTGATCTTGTCATCAGTTCAACATTAGTGATCTTGTCATCAGTTCAACATTAGTGATCTTGTCATCAGTTCCACATTAGTGATCTTGTCATCAGTTCCACATTAGTGATCTTGTCATCAGTTCCACATTAGTGATCTTGTCATCAGTTTAACATTAGTGATCTTGTCATCAGTTCCACATTAGTGATCTTGTCATCAGTTTAACATTAGTGATCTTGTCATCAGTTCAACATTAGTGATCTTGTCATCAGTTCAACATTAGTGATCTTGTCATCAGTTCCACATTAGTGATCTTGTCATCAGTTCAACATTAGTGATCTTGTCATCAGTTTAACATTAGTGATCTTGTCATCAGTTCCACATTAGTGATCTTGTCATCAGTTTAACATTAGTGATCTTGTCATCAGTTCCACATTAGTGATCTTGTCATCAGTTTAACATTAGTGATCTTGTCATCAGTTTAACATTAGTGATCTTGTCATCAGTTCAACATTAGTGATCTTGTCATCAGTTTAACATTAGTGATCTTGTCATCAGTTCCACATTAGTGATCTTGTCATCAGTTTAACATTAGTGATCTTGTCATCAGTTTAACATTAGTGATCTTGTCATCAGTTCAACATTAGTGATCTTGTCATCAGTTTAACATTAGTGATCTTGTCATCAGTTCCACATTAGTGATCTTGTCATCAGTTAACATTAGTGATCTTGTCATCAGTTCCACATTAGTGATCTTGTCATCAGTTCCACATTAGTGATCTTGTCATCAGTTCCACATTAGTGATCTTGTCATCAGTTCCACATTAGTGATCTTGTCATCAGTTTAACATTAGTGATCTTGTCATCAGTTTAACATTAGTGATCTTGTCATCAGTTTAACATTAGTGATCTTGTCATCAGTTCAACATTAGTGATCTTGTCATCAGTTTAACATTAGTGATCTTGTCATCAGTTCAACATTAGTGATCTTGTCATCAGTTTAACATTAGTGATCTTGTCATCAGTTTAACATTAGTGATCTTGTCATCAGTTTAACATTAGTGATCTTGTCATCAGTTTAACATTAGTGATCTTGTCATCAGTTCCACATTAGTGATCTTGTCATCAGTTCCACATTAGTGATCTTGTCATCAGTTCCACATTAGTGATCTTGTCATCAGTTCTACATTAGTGATCTTGTCATCAGTTCCACATTAGTGATCTTGTCATCAGTTCAACATTAGTGATCTTGTCATCAGTTCCACATTAGTGATCTTGTCATCAGTTCAACATTAGTGATCTTGTCATCAGTTCAACATTAGTGATCTTGTCATCAGTTCCACATTAGTGATCTTGTCATCAGTTCCACATTAGTGATCTTGTCATCAGTTCTACATTAGTGATCTTGTCATTACTTTACATTAGTGATCTTGTCATCAGTTCACATTAGTGATCTTGTCATTACTTCACATTAGTGATCTTGTCATTAGTTCACATTAGTGATCTTGTCATTACTTCACATTAATGATCTTGTCATCAGTTAACATTAGTGATCTTGTCATTACTTCACATTAGTGATCTTGTCATCAGTTCACATTAGTGATCTTGTCATCAGTTCCAATTTAGCGATTTTGTCACCAGTTTCACAGTAGTTATCTTGTCATCAGTTCCACGTTAGTGATCTTATCACCAGTTCCACATTAGTGATCTTGTCATCAGTTTAACATTAGTGATCTTGTCATCAGTTCAACATTAGTGATCTTGTCATCAGTTTAACATTAGTGATCTTGTCATCAGTTTAACATTAGTGATCTTGTCATCAGTTCAACATTAGTGATCTTGTCATCAGTTCCACATTAGTGATCTTGTCATCAGTTTAACATTAGTGATCTTGTCATCAGTTTAACATTAGTGATCTTGTCATCAGTTCAACATTAGTGATCTTGTCATCAGTTTAACATTAGTGATCTTGTCATCAGTTCCACATTAGTGATCTTGTCATCAGTTTAACATTAGTGATCTTGTCATCAGTTTAACATTAGTGATCTTGTCATCAGTTTAACATTAGTGATCTTGTCATCAGTTTAACATTAGTGATCTTGTCATCAGTTCCACATTAGTGATCTTGTCATCAGTTCAACATTAGTGATCTTGTCATCAGTTTAACATTAGTGATCTTGTCATCAGTTCAACATTAGTGATCTTGTCATCAGTTTAACATTAGTGATCTTGTCATCAGTTTAACATTAGTGATCTTGTCATCAGTTTAACATTAGTGATCTTGTCATCAGTTTAACATTAGTGATCTTGTCATCAGTTTAACATTAGTGATCTTGTCATCAGTTCAACATTAGTGATCTTGTCATCAGTTTAACATTAGTGATCTTGTCATCAGTTTAACATTAGTGATCTTGTCATCAGTTTAACATTAGTGATCTTGTCATCAGTTTAACATTAGTGATCTTGTCATCAGTTTAACATTAGTGATCTTGTCATCAGTTTAACATTAGTGATCTTGTCATCAATTCCACATTAGTGATCTTACCATCAGTTCAACATTAATGATCTTGTCATCAGTTCCACATTAGTGATCTTGTCATCAGTTCAACATTAGTGATCTTGTCATCAGTTCAACATTAGTGATCTTGTCATCCATTACACTTACGTTATTTTTCTTGTCATCACTCACACATTAGTGATCTAGTCATCACTTCACATTGATGATCTTGTCATCAGTTCACAATAGTGATCTTGTCATCAGTTCACATTAGTGATCTTGTCATCAGTTCACATTAGTGATCTTGTCATTACTTCACATTAATGATCTTGTCATCAGTTAACATTAGTGATCTTGTCATTACTTTACATTAGTGATCTTGTGATCAGTTCACATTGGTGATCTTGTCATTACTTCACATTAGTGTTCTTGTCATTACTTTACATTAGTGATCTTGTCATCAGTTCACATTAGTGATCTTGTCATCAGTTCCACATTAGTGATTTTGTCATCAGTTCAACATTAGTAATCTTGTCATCAGTTCCACATTAGTGATCTTGTCATCAGTTCCACATTAGTGATCTTGTCATCAGTTCAACATTAGTGATCTTGTCATCAGTTCAACATTAGTAATCTTGTCATCAGTTCCACATTAGTGATCTTGTCATCAGTTCAACATTAGTGATCTTGTCATCAGTTCCACATTAGTGATCTTGTCATCAGTTCAACATTAGTGATCTTGTCATCAGTTCAACATTAGTGATCTTGTCATCAGTTCAACATTAGTGATCTTGTCATCAGTTTAACATTAGTGATCTTGTCATCAGTTCAACATTAGTAATCATGTCTTCAGTTCAACATTAGTGATCTTGTCATCAGTTCAAACTTTAGTGATCTTGTCATCAGTTCAACATTAGTGAGTTGTCATCAGTTCTACATTAGTGATCTTGTCATCAGTTCCACATTAGTGATCTTGTCATCAGTTCCACATTAGTGATCTTCTCATCAGTTCCACATTAGTGATCTTGTCATCAGTTCCACATTAGTGATCTTGTCATCAGTTCCACATTAGTGATCTTGTCATCAGTTCCACATTAGTGATCTTGTCATCAGTTCCACATTAGTGATCTTGTCATCAGTTCAACATTAGTGATCTTGTCATCAGTTCCACATTAGTGATCTTGTCATCAGTTCCACATCAGTGATCTTGTCATCAGTTCCACATTAGTGATCTTGTCATCAGTTCCACATTAGTGATCTTGTCATCAGTTCCACATCAGTGATCTTGTCATCAGTTCTAAATCAGTGATCTTGTCATCAGTTCCACATTAGTGATCTTGTCATCAGTTCCACATTAGTGATCTTGTCATCAGTTCCACATTAGTGATCTTGTCATCAGTTCCACATCAGTGATCTTGTCATCAGTTCCACATTAGTGATCTTGTCATAAGTTCCACATTAGTGATCTTGTCATCAGTTCCACATTAGTGATCTTGTCATCAGTTCCACATTAGTGATCTTGTCATCAGTTCCACATTAGTGATCTTGTCATCAGTTCCACATTAGTGATCTTGTCATCAGTTCCAAATTAGTGATCTTGTCATCAGTTCCACATTAGTGATCTTGTCATCAGTTCAACATTAGTGATCTTGTCATCAGTTCCACATTAGTGATCTTGTCATCAGTTCCACATTAGTGATCTTGTCATCAGTTCCACATTAGTGATCTTGTCATCAGTTCCACATTAGTGATCTTGTCATCAGTTCAACATTAGTGATCTTGTCATCAGTTCCACATTAGTGATCTTGTCTCAGTTCCACATTAGTGATCTTGTCCATCAGTTTCAACATTAGTGATCTTCTATCAGGGTTCAACATTAGTGATACTTGTCATCAGTTCCACATTAGTGATCTTGTCATCAGTTTCACATAATGATCTTTGTCATCAGTTCCACATTAGTGATCTTGTCATCAGTTCCACATTAGTGATCTTGTCATCAGTTTAACATTTGTGCTCTTGTGCATCAGTTTAACAATTAGTGATCTTGTCCATCAGTTTAACATTAGTGATACTTGTCATCAGTTCCAACATTAGTTGATATGTCATCAGTTCAACATTAGTGATCTTTGTCATCAGTTGAACATTAGTGATCTTGTCATCAGTTGAACATTAGTTAATTTGTCATTCAGCTTTAACATAGTGATCTTGTCATCAGTTCCACATTAGTGATCTTGTCATCAGTTCCACATTAGTGATCTTGTCATCAGTTCCACATTAGTGATCTTGTCATCAGTTCCACATTAGTGATCTTGTCATCAGTTCCACATTAGTGATCTTGTCATCAGTTCCACATTAGTGATCTTGTCATCAGTTCAACATTAGTGATCTTGTCATCAGTTCCACATTAGTGATCTTGTCATTCTGTTTCCACATTAGTGATCTTGTCATCAGTGTGAACATTAGTGAATCTTGTAATCAGTTGTACATTAGTGATCTTGTCATCAGTTGACCATTAGTGATCTTGTCATCAGTTTCAAATTAGTGCTTTGTCATCAGTTCAACATTAGTGATCTTGTCATCCGTTTCAACATTAGTGATCTTGTCATTCAGTTCAAACATTAGTGAATCTTGTCTTCAGTTCAATCATTTAGTGATATTGTAATCAGTTCAAAATTAGTTTGAATTCTCTGTCATCAGTTCCAACATTATTTGGATCGTGTCATCAGTTTCCACATTAGTGATCATGTCATCAGTTACACATTCGAGATCTTGTTTCCATCAGTTCCAAATTTGTGATCTTGTCAATCCGTTTAACATTTGTGATCTTGTCATCAGTTTGTAACATTAGTGATTTTGTCATCAGTTTTTTTTTAAAAAAAAAAACATTAGTGATCTTGTCATCAGTTAAACTATTATTGATCTTGTCATCAGTTCAACATTTGTGATCTAGTCATCAGTTTTAAACATTAGTGATTTTGTCATCAGATTCCACAATAGTGGTGAATTCTTGTCATCAGTTCAACATTAGTGATCTCGGAATTTCAGTTCAACACTAGTGATATTGTCACAGTTCAACATTTAGTGATCTTGTCATCAGTTTAACATTAGTGATCTTGTTCATCTGTTCAATATTAGTGATCTTGTCATCAGTTCAACATTAGTGTTCTTGTCATCATGTTCTAACATTAGTGATCTTGTCAATCAGTTTCAACATTAGTGATCGTTGTCTTCAGTTCAAACTTTAGTGATCTTGTCATTCAGTTCAAACATTAGTGATCTTGTCATCAGTTCAACATTAGTTGATCATGTCATCAGTTCTAACATTAGTGATCTTGGACATTCAGTTTCCACATTAGTGATCTTGTCATCAGTTCCACATTAGTGATCTTGTCATCAGTTCCACATTAGTGATCTTGTCATCAGTTCCACATTAGTGATCTTGTCATCAGTTCCACATTAGTGATCTTGTCATCAGATCAAACATTAGTGATTGTGTTCATCAGTATAAAACATTAGTTATCTTGTCATCAGTTCAACACTTAGTGATCTTGTCATCAGTTCCACATTAGTGATTTTGTCCATCCAGTTCAACATTAGTGACCTTGTACATCAGTTTAACATTAGTGACTCTTGTCATCAGTTTAACATTAGTGGATCTTGTCATCAGTTTACAATTAGTGCTCTTGTCAATCAGTTTAACATTAGTGAATATTGTCATCCGGCTTTAACATTAGTGAATCTTGTCATCAGTTTAACATTAGTGATATTGTCATCAGTTTAACTTTAGTGATTTTGTCATCAGTTTTAAACATTAGTGATATTGTCATCAGTTTTACAGTTTAACAATAGTGCTCTTGTCTTCAGTTTAACATTAGTGATCTTGGTCATCAGTTTAACCTTAGTGATATATTGTCATCAGTTTAACATTAGTGATCTTGTCATAAGTTCCACATTAGTGTTCTTGTCATCAGTTTTAACAATAGTGATCTTGTCATCAGTTCTACATTAGTGATCTTGTTCATCAGTTATCAACATTAGTGGATCTTGTCATCAGTTTAAACAATAGATGATCTTGTCATCAGTTCAACTTTAGTGATCTTGTTCAGCCGTTCACACATTAGTGATTTGGTCACTTCAGTTCAACATTAGTGTTCTTGTCATCAGTTGATCATTAAGTGATCTTGTCTTCTCAGTTTAAAAAGTAGTGATCTTGTCAACAGTTTCAACATTAGTGATCTTGATCATCTGTTCAACAATAGTGATCTTGTCCATCGTTTACCCATTAGTGATCTTGTCATCAGTTTAAAAAAAAAAAAACAATTAGTGATCTTGTCATCAGTTTAAAAATTAGTGATCCGTGTCATCAATTTAACATTAGTGATCTTGTCATCAGTTTAACAATAGTGATCTTGTCATCAGTTCAACATTAGTGATCTTGTCATAAGTTCAACATTAGTGATCTTGTCATCAGTTCAACATTAGTGATCTTGTCATCAGTTCCACATTAGTGATCTTGTCATCAGTTCCAAATTTGTGATCTTGTCATCAGTTCCACATTAGTGATATTGTCATCAGTTTAAACATTAGTGATCTTGTCATCAGTTCTACATTATAGATCTTGTCATCCATTCCACATTAGTGATCTTGTCATCAGTTCCACATTGGTGGTCTTGTCATCAGTTCCAAGTGTGTGATCTTGTCATCAGTTCCACATTAGTGATCTTGTCATCAAATCCACATTAGTGATCTTGTCATTACTTCACATGTGTGATCTTGTCATCAGTTAACATTAGTGATCTTGTCATTACTTTACATTAGTGATCTTGTGATCAGTTAAAACATTTAGTGATCTTGTCATCAGTTCCACATTAGTGATCTTGTCATCAGTTCCACATTAGTGATCTTGTCATCAGTTCCACATTAGTGATCTTGTCATCAGTTCCACATTAGTGATCTTGGCATCAGTTCCACATTAGTGATCTTGTCATCAGTTCCACATCAGTGATCTTGTCATCAGTTCCACATCAGTGATCTTGTCATAAGATCAACATTAGTGATCTTGTCATCAGTTCCACATCAGTGATCTTGTCATCAGTTCCACATTAGTGATCTTGTCATAAGATCAACATTAGTGATCTTGTCATCAGTTCCACATTAGTGATCTTGTCATCAGTTCCACATCAGTGATCTTGTCATCAGTTCCACATTAGTGATCTTGTCATCAGTTCCCACATTAGTGATCTTGTCATCAGTTCACATTAGTGATCTTGTCATCAGTTCCACATTAGTGATCTTGTCATCAGTTCAACATTAGTGATCTTGTCATCAGTTCCACATTAGTGATCTTGTCATCAGTTCCACATTAGTGATCTTGTCATCAGTTCCACATTAGTGATCTTGGCATCAGTTCCACATTAGTGATCTTGTCATCAGTTCCACATCAGTGATCTTGTCATCAGTTCCACATTAGTGATCTTGTCATCAGTTCCACATTAGTGATCTTGTCATCAGTTCAACATTAGTGATCTTGTCATCAGTTCCACATTAGTGATCTTGTCATCAGTTCAACATTAGTGATCTTGTCATCAGTTCAACATTAGTGATCTTGTCATCAGTTCCACATTAGTGATCTTGTCATCAGTTCAACATTAGTGATCTTGTCATCAGTTCCACATTAGTGATCTTGTCATCAGTTCACATTAGTGATCTTGTCATCAGTTCACATTAGTGATCTTGTCATCAGTTCACATTAGTGATCTTGTCATCAGTTCACATTAGTGATCTTGTCATCAGTTCACATTAGTGATCTTGTCATCAATTAACATTAGTGATCTTGTCATCAGTTCACATTAGTGATCTTGTCATCAGTTCACATTCGTGAACTTGTCATTACTTCACATTAGTGATCTTGTCATCAGTTCACATTAGTGATCTTGTCATTACTTTAAATTAGTGATCTTGTCATCAGTTCAACATTAGTAATCTTGTCATCAGTTCAACATTAGTGATCTTGTCATCAGTTCCACATTAGTAATCTTGTCATCAGTTCCACATTAGTGATTTTGTCATCAGTTCAACATTAGTAATCTTGTCATCAGTTCAACATTAGTGATCTTGTCATCAGTTCCACATTAGTGATCTTGTCATCAGTTCCACATTAGTGATCTTGTCATCAGTTCAACATTAGTGATCTTGTCATCAGTTCCACATTAGTGATCTTGTCATCAGTTCAACATTAGTGATCTTGTCATCAGTTCCACATTAGTGATCTTGTCATCAGTTCAACATTAGTGATCTTGTCATCAGTTCAACATTAGTGATCTTGTCATCAGTTCCACATTAGTGATCTTGTCATCAGTTCAACATTAGTGATCTTGTCATCAGTTCCACATTAGTGCTCTTGTCATCAGTTCCACATTAGTGATCTTGTCATCAGTTCCACATTAGTGATCTTGTCATCAGTTCCACATTAGTGATCTTGTCATCAGTTCCACATTAGTGATCTTGTCATCAGTTCCACATTAGTGATCTTGTCATCAGTTCAAAATTAGTGATCTTGTCATCAGTTCCACATTAGTGATCTTGTCATCAGTTCCACATTAGTGATCTTGTCATCAGTTCCACATTAGTGATCTTGTCATCAGTTCAACATTAGTGATCTTGTCATCAGTTCCACATTAGTGATCTTGTCATCAGTTCAACATTAGTGATCTTGTCATCAGTTCCACATTAGTGATCTTGTCATCAGTTCAACATTAGTGATCTTGTCATCAGTTCAACATTAGTGATCTTGTCATCAGTTCCACATTAGTGATCTTGTCATCAGTTCCACATTAGTGATCTTGTCATCAGTTCAACATTAGTGATCTTGTCATCAGTTCCACATTAGTGATCTTGTCATCAGTTCAACATTAGTGATCTTGTCATCAGTTCAACATTAGTGATCTTGTCATCAGTTCAACATTAGTGATCTTGTCATCAGTTCAACATTAGTGATCTTGTCATCAGTTCAACATTAGTGATCTTGTCATCAGTTCAACATTAGTGATCTTGTCATCAGTTCAACATTAGTGATCTTGTCATCAGTTCAACATTAGTGATCTTGTCATCAGTTCAACATTAGTGATCTTGTCATCAGTTCCACATTAGTGATCTTGTCATCAGTTCCACATTAGTGATCTTGTCATCAGTTCAACATTAGTGATCTTGTCATCAGTTTAACATTAGTGATCTTGTCATCAGTTCAACATTAGTGATCTTGTCATCAGTTCAACATTAGTGATCTTGTCATCAGTTTAACATTAGTGATCTTGTCATCAGTTCAACATTAGTGATCTTGTCATCAGTTCAACATTAGTGATCTTGTCATCAGTTCCACATTAGTGATCTTGTCATCAGTTCCACATTAGTGATCTTGTCATCAGTTCAACATTAGTGATCTTGTCATCAGTTCAACATTAGTGATCTTGTCATCAGTTCAACATTAGTGATCTTGTCATCAGTTCAACATTAGTGATCTTGTCATCAGTTCAACATTAGTGATCTTGTCATCAGTTCAACATTAGTGATCTTGTCATCAGTTCAACATTAGTGATCTTGTCATCAGTTCAACATTAGTGATCTTGTCATCAGTTCCACATTAGTGATCTTGTCATCAGTTCCACATTAGTGATCTTGTCATCAGTTCAACATTAGTGATCTTGTCATCAGTTCAACATTAGTGATCTTGTCATCAGTTCAACATTAGTGATCTTGTCATCAGTTCAACATTAGTGATCTTGTCATCAGTTCCACATTAGTGATCTTGTCATCAGTTCAACATTAGTGATCTTGTCATCAGTTCCACATTAGTGATCTTGTCATCAGTTCAACATTAGTGATCTTGTCATCAGTTCCACATTAGTGATCTTGTCATCAGTTCAACATTAGTGATCTTGTCATCAGTTCAACATTAGTGATCTTGTCATCAGTTCAACATTAGTGATCTTGTCATCAGTTCAACATTAGTGATCTTGTCATCAGTTCCACATTAGTGATCTTGTCATCAGTTCCACATTAGTGATCTTGTCATCAGTTCAACATTAGTGATCTTGTCATCAGTTTAACATTAGTGATCTTGTCATCAGTTCAACATTAGTGATCTTGTCATCAGTTCAACATTAGTGATCTTGTCATCAGTTCAACATTAGTGATCTTGTCATCAGTTCCACATTAGTGATCTTGTCATCAGTTCAACATTAGTGATCTTGTCATCAGTTCAACATTAGTGATCTTGTCATCAGTTGAACATTAGTGATCTTGTCATCAGTTCCACATTAGTGATCTTGTCATCAGTTCAACATTAGTGATCTTGTCATCAGTTCAACATTAGTGATCTTGTCATCAGTTCAACATTAGTGATCTTGTCATCAGTTCAACATTAGTGATCTTGTCATCAGTTCAACATTAGTGATCTTGTCATCAGTTCAACATTAGTGATCTTGCATCAGTATCAAACTTTATTTAACTTGTCAACAGTTGAAACATTAGTTGTTGTCATCAGTTCACATTAGTGTTTTTGTCATCAGTTCTCATAACTGACTATGGGAATGTGACCTTGAGGTGATCGCCCTTCAGTCATAACTGACTATGGGAATGTGACCTTGAGGTGATCGCCCTTCAGTCATAACTGACTATGGGAATGTGACCTTGAGGTGATCGCCCTTCAGTCATAACTGACTATGGGAATGTGACCTTGAGGTGATCGCCCTTCAGCTGCCTTGTTTTGCCTGGTGTTCCAATCTGTGGTGACGCTGTAGGGAGCTTTGCCAATTGGTGCGATCGGCAGCTTCTTCCACCCAGGTTGCTGGATTTATGCCCATTGCCTTAATGCCTCTCTTGCACAAATCTTTGAACCTCAGCTGTGGTTGCCTGACTGTTCCTTTACCATCTGCGTTGTGAGGCGGGCAAAGATGGCTGCAGCTTTGCCAATGCGGCTGTCAATTTATGAGTCCAAAGAGAATTTGCCGTTGATGGTAGACCCCAAGTATGTGAAGTGGTGCACCACTGTCAATTCATATTTATCGATAGTAATAACTGGTGCATCATCCACATCCTGACGCAGGAAATTTATTTTCTTTAGACATATTGTAAGGTCAAAATCCGTGCATGCATGGGTGAAGCGATTCATCAAGCTCTGAAGCTCCTGTTGACTTCCTGTTGATGATTCCAGCGTTATTAGCGAATAACAAGTCTCTTATAGTGACTCTTCTGATTTTTGTTTTTGCCTTCAGCTTTGCGAGGTTAAACTGTCGGCCATCTGACCTAGTGTGGAGGAATATTCCTTCAGTTGCATCTCCGAATGCATGGTTCAGGAGTAAGGCAAAGAAGATCCCGAAGAGGGTCGGAGCCAGGACACAGCCTTGTTTAACGGCACTGCGTATGTCAAAGGGATATGATGTGCTTCCAGCATACTGGACTGTTCTCTTCATGTCTTCATGGAATGTCTCTATCTTTTTTCAGCAATTTAGTGGGGCAGCCTATTTTCAGGAAGATTTTGAAGAGTCCATGCTTACTTACCAGGTATAATTGGGATGCTGTGATATTTTAGTAGAAGATTAAGATGTTTGTGTTAGACTTTCTTTCTTTTGATTTTCATATACGAGGTATTTCCCAATGTAATGAAATCTCCTCTTGTCTGCTGTCTTATTATGATATCATTGTCTGTTCCTCTTTGTTTTTATTGCTGTCATGACGTCTGAATATTCAGTAACCTTTCAACCTCTCCTAAATGACAGTTGTAAGAATGCATATTTATCTTGCCTTTGCAGTAGTCCTATTTAGGAACCATACAATTTAAATAAATCTTACCTTCCTACGGCAGTACACACATATGACGTAGAACATCCCACGGAAGCATACTGTAACTTCATACTCTCGTCTGTGTCGAGATGGCAACAAAGTCTGGAGAATCTCAACCCCTTCTAGCCTCAGGGTCAAGGGATGTCGAGGTTGACGACGGCAGCCAGCTGACCTTGAGCACGAGAAGTCGTGCTACCTGGACTCTTCCTCTCGTGGTCATGTCTTACTTTCTGGCTTATTACACGGCAGTTTTAGTTCTTAACCCTTACCTCTACGACCAGGTAAGTGCTGTTGTTGTACCAGATGGGTGATTACAATGCTGCTGGCTCCAGACAGACTTAAGACACCATAACGACTCCACTCAAGACTCGACTCGGTTTTTTTTTTTATAATTAGTGACTGGAGTCTTGACTCCGGACTTGCCAGTTTTGGCGAACCAACTTCGCTGTCTTCATTCATACCGCACTCTTACAGAGACAAGCGAAAACAGTTTTGTTTAAATCCATGTAATTAAAGCAGTCAGTCAAATACCATAATTCCCGCCGTAAGGTACTTCGGTCGGTCGGTCTGTCACACTTTGCACACCGTCATTTGCGCACTTTTTTTCTATTTTCGAGAGAGTGCATTAAAGTTCGAACACAGCTAAAGGGGTGCATCTGTGGTTGAAAGTTAGACAATAATAGTATTGTTTCCCCTTATATGTACTCTCGCGAAAATAGCAAAGTGTGACGGTGTGCATTAAATCAACAGACTATCAAGATACTCTTCTGTCCAGTTTCATTCGGGAAACGGATTTAACTCATCATTTCTTCTTAAACATAACCTTAAAATGTAAGTTTCTGATTGTTTCAAGACAAAATTTTAATTTAAAGTATTGCAGACTTATTACTATGGATCAAAATGATAAGATGGCTAAAAGGAAGAGACGATCGCGTCATTCACAGCGAGCAAGCGAGACTATAGAAGAAGCAGCAATGTAAGACGTGTAACAGAAACAACACACTATAATTAAAAACCTGCCAATTTTGAAGGGAGCACAGGACTACTAAGTTGTGGGAACCACTGGCATTAAAGTCATTAATGAAAGCCAACTCGTAGAAAAAGTCGACAACCTGGGCACATTCTGAAACCACTAAAACCATTGTTACTGGGCCCTGTACCTTGCCAAAGCACCGTTTTCATGATATTTGATATATCGTACTTATTTTGTTAACAATATTACTGTAAACTCTCATATTTGATGACAGTGAACGTGTTTTCAGTGTGGCCAAGAAATTATATAAATCAGAATGTGGTTAGTAATGTATAGTTCCTATTGATTTCACATTAAAAAATAAATTACATTTTAAAATAAACTGTTATGCTAATGACCAATTTATGTTAATTAATAGAATTCAACAATCAGTCATTACCCTTAAGCCTCCCAAAGAACATCAGCCTTCAACAAACACAAGCCAAATCCTCCTGTCACGTGCCATCAGCTCAAGTTCTCCTGTCACATGCCATCAACTCAAGTTCTTCTGTCACGTGCCATCAGCTCAAGTTCTCCTGTCACGTGCCATCAGCTCAAGTTCTCCTGTTACGTGCCATCAGCTCAAGTTCTCCTGTCACGTGCCATCAGCTCAAGTTCTCCTGTCACGTGCCATCAGCTCAAGTTCTCCTTTCACGTGCCATTAGCTCAAGTTCTCCTGTCACGTGCCATCAGCTCAAGTTCTCCTGTCACGTGCCATCAGCTCAAGTTCTTTCCAAGTTCTCCTCATCATTGTAATTTCTGTCTCCAGATCTCTTCTCCATTAATAAAATTGTTTAAAAAAATCATTTTTTGATGGTATTCTTTCTACTTTATTATGACATAGTTATCTTGTTCTAATTGTTACCTAGGTTTTTGTGGCTGAATGTTTCTACAAGATGGGGTAACTTGCTTGACCTTAGTCGTTAATGTTTCTACAAGATGGGGTAACTTGTTTGCCCTTAGTCCACTTTTACAACATGCTTAGTGGAACATGAGCGAGGAGAACACGCAGGCGATAGACAGGATACACGTGGTAGCCGATAGCACTCAAGGCAGTCCCTGTTCTGGAATCTCCAGGGTCAGAGACATAGAACTGGAAGCAAGTGTGAAAGGAATAAAGAGGGGATGGAATGGCCTTGAACGGTTGGCACAGGACAGGAGAGGTTGGAATTTTTAGTATGAGGACCTATGCTCCAAGGGGAACTGAATGTATCGATGATGATGAAGATGATATTGCGTCCTGTTGCATTTGTTATCTGTGTGAAATTGTGTTACCTACTGAATTCACCAGAAACATAGAATAATTACGTCATAATTTTCTGTGTCAGCCTAGGATTATAACAGGCACCAAAAATGTTGACATCATTCGTTATTGAATGTAGCGTCATGTTCAATGTTCATTCATTTATCGACTTTCAGCTTCCTAGGTAATATAAGCCGTTAACAAATGTATGTCACTCACACCTTCTTGTCTATTCCACCCGTTAAAGTTTTTTTCTTTCTTTATCAATTTCGTATTTGTCACCACTTCCCTTTGACCCACTTGAAATATCGCAAATCCTTTCAAATAGGGACGCTGTCCACCCTTGGCCCCGGGAGGAGGGGGCACACGTTAGTCAGTTATATTCCTTTAATTACTCAAGGTGCTCGCATTGCAGAACAGAATTTAGCTGATAAGGCAGAAGGCAAGCGTGCTGCAAGAAAGGCCAGAATGCACGCAACACAACTATCGACTCTAACCATGTGTGCCCTTATGTGGCAGGGCCTGTAGGGCCAAAATAGGACTAATTAGCCACATGAGATCACGGCACAGATGTGTCACAACTCAAGTCTGAAGCTGTCGCCATCTTCGCTTGCGATTATTATTATTATTTATTATTCCTTTGGCCATAGACCGCCTAAGCAGTCTACGGCCATCACACCTTGCGGCGTCATAGGGCAACAAGAAATTGTCCGTTGTTCCGTCACACCTAAAGGCGTATATTGGTACAACAGACTTTTAATTGTTGTTTTTGTGATCAATGTGACAAGCAAGCGGTTGATCAATCCGCTGTGCCCCGAACTTGCCCTCGTGTGTACTCTACGTTTGCCGCTATAAAACCATTTCGCTATGCCTCCCAGACGTCCGTCCAGCCAAAATCTATTCGGGACCGAAGGTCCCTAAAAAGGGCAATCCGGCACAGGCACAGCACCAACTCGCTGCCTCCATTGCGCTGGGAGGACCCGGCAACCGGGACCACACACAGCCTTGGGAGGACAAAGATCGCCGGAAAGACTTCGCTTGCGATGGGCAACTATTATTATTATTATTATATTCCTTTAGAACGAACGAACGAACGAACGAACGAACGAACTTTATTTTCAAAGGGTTGAGAATTGGGCACGCAGGCCCGTCTGACATTCTGCCCTTCCTTTCTCTCACCTTTCATACTGAATTCATTTATTCTCATATGCATTTTACATATCAAATTCAAGGAATTCAACGTTGTAAAGTAAAATAATAATATAGCACACTCATATTAACATTAATTACTTATAAGCATGACATAACATATGTTGAAAAGTACAAACATTATCAGATAGATAGATAGATAGATAGATAGATAGATAGATAGATAGATAGATAGATAGATAGATAGATAGATAGATAGATAGATAGATAGATAGATAGATAGATAGATAGATAGATAGATAGATAGATAGATAGATAGATAGATAGATAGATAGATAGATAGATAGATAGATAGATAGATAGATAGATAGATAGATAGATAGAGAGATAGAACGAACGAACGAACTTTATTTTCAAAGGGTTTAGAATTGGTCACGCAGGCCCGTCTAACATTCTGCCCTTCCTTTCTCTCTTCTTCCATAGTTAATCTATTTATTCTCACACGTATCCTAAATGTTACTTAAATAATAAAATAACAAGAAAGTACAATAAAATAAAATCCCAACATTGTAACAGTACAATAACAGTTACACAAATTTACAGATGCGTATCATAATTTATACTAAACAGGACAAAATTAACTTTAAAACCTACATATGATGTTATGTAATAATAATAATAATAATAATAATAGCCCCTTCAGTCATAACTGACTATGGGAATGCGCCCCTGAGGTGACAGCGTAATTATTTAAGAACATAACGAAATTAGGGTGGCATATAATCTGCACTCATGATGTATTTGAAAAGTCTGTGATTGAATGAATATGGACTAAGAGTATTTTTTAAGTCGTGTGGAAGAGTATTCCACAGATGAGCAGCAGAAAAAGCTAAACTTTTCTTGAATAAGTCGAGCCTAGGCTTGGGCATGTGTAATTTATTTAAGCGTTGACTGCGTCTTCCGCTGTATTTGAAAATAGGCCACAGATACGTTGGAGCATTCTGTGACAAGATTTTGTGAATAAATTTGGCTTTGTTGAAGAGAAGGCGCTTTCTTAGTGGTAATATGTTAAGATATGTATATGCGTCTACACACTGTGTGAGGTTTTTGTCTGAAATTAGGCGCACTGCACGTTTTTGTAATGAAAAGAGTCTTTTAGTGTTGGACATGGTGCAGCCATCCCAAATTGTGGAACAATAGTCTAGATGTGTTTGTATCTGGGATGTATAGAACATTTTTCGTGTCTCCTCATCTAGGAAATGTTTGATTTTAGCTAACTGGTAAACTTTTTGTGCCGTTTGTTTGGTCAGTGCTTGTACATGCGAATTCCAACTTAAATGTTGGTCAATTATGAGTCCTAGTGTTTTATATTCATTTACATTTTCAATTAAAGAGGTTCCAATGTAGAGCTGAAGTGTTGTTTTCGGCGAGTTTTGTAATTTTTGTCTAGTTGATATTATCATACATTTTGTTTTAGTGATATTTATTTGCATGCAGTTTTCATTGCTCCACTTAATAAGATTGTCTGTGTCGCTTTGTAATAATATTTCTAGCGTGTTGCAACTTTTATCACTAGTATAAATGGTACAGTCATCGGCAAATAGGTCGCAGGATGAGTGCTCGATGTGTAGTGGAAGGTCATTTATGTAAATGGAAAAAAGTAGAGGGCCGAGAATAGAACCCTGAGGAACACCAGTGTCAATAATAGTTGGGCTTGACAAGGAGTTATTGTACCACACTACTTGCTGTCTGTCGGACAGGAATGATTTAAGTAATGTCACTAGTTTAAAGTTAACTTTCATTGTTTCTAATTTTCTTATTAAAACAGCGTGATCTAACATATCAAATGCTTTCCTAAAGTCTACAAAGATTGCTCCACATATGTTATCGTTATTTATGTTTAGGTGCAAGTTGTCTATCATCTTAGTTAGAGCTGTGTGGCATGAATGCTTTTGTCGAAACCCTGACTGACTGTCAATTAGCAAGTCATTGCTAACTAGGTAATGTAGTGTTGCTTTATGTATGTGTTTTTCTAGTGGTTTAGAAAGCGATGATAAAAGAGAAATAGGTCTATAGTTACCAAGATTACTGTTATCTGACGAGCCAGGTTTGAAGAGAGGATATACTTTGGCAATCTTAAAGGCTGAAGGAAAATAACTTTTAGCAATACATTGATTATATATAAAAGTTAGTGAATCACTAATAGCTGGTGCGGCGTAACGCAGTATTCGATTACTAATTCCGTCAAGCCCTGATGAGCTATTATCCTTAAGGCCAATAAGATAGTTATACACTTCATTAACTGTCATAAAAGGAATGTCGGGTGGAACTGAGTTTGTACATTTGTTTTTACAGAATGCTGAAAGTTTGTCTAAGTCACTACAGGAAGGTGGTATTGTGGATTTCAGACCGTTTATTTCTGCTTGAAAGTGATTGCTGAAGTCGGTGCAAGTAAATGAAGTGTTGGAAGAGAATGAGTCTGGTGCATTACGTTTTTTCGCTAAGGTGTTAATTGCCTTCCATATTTCCTTACTATTTGATTTGTTCTGAACTATATTTCTAAAACGATTTTTCTTTTCTTTCCGAATTAAATATTGAACTTTGTTCCTGTATACCCTGTATGTGTTGAGGTCCTTATTTTTGTGCGCTTGATCTCTCTGCCTCATAGCCTCCAACACTTCCTGCGTGATCCACGGAGATTTTAATTGTCGTTTGACGCGAATTTCCTTAGCTGGTACGTGCGTGTCAAAAACATTATAAAAAAAATTTTTGTCCAGTATTCAATAGCGTCATCCGGATCAGGAAGTTGGTAAACACGGGCGAGAGGTGCAGTTAGCAAGTCATTTAAAAATAATTCCTTACTGAAATGTTTGAAACTTCTAAATTTGATACTTACATGTTTATTTTTCGGAACTTTACATTTATTCTTTGACCATGTACAGCATACTGGATAGTGGTCACTCATTGCAATATTAGGGACAGAGCATTCTATGATGTTTTCTGGGCAAGTTACGTAGATGTGGTCGATTAGTGTGGTTGATGCTTGTGTTACTCTTGTAGGCTGGTTAACTATTTGTTTTAAGTTGTACGATAATATTATATTTTTCCATGTTAGATTTGAATTGTGTATATCGATGTTGAAATCACCAAGAAGAACAACCTCCTTGACTGTGGCAAATACATTGTCCATCATTATGGTGAAATCTTCGTACCATATAGGTCCTGCACTAGGATTTCGATAAAGATATCCCACCAGAAATGGGCCCTGATTCGGTAGCTTTATTTCCAACCATACACATTCTATCTCTGCTGTCTCTAAGTCGTTTCTGCGGCGAAAATTAAGGGAAGTGGAAATATAAACTGTTATACCTGTCTCTTGTTTTTTTTGCTTGCGTCTCGCCGAATAGTTTTAAAACCATTTAACGCAATGTCATCGTCTGTTATTCTGTCATTTAGGCGACTTTCTGAAAGTCCAAAAATGTGAAAATTATTACTTAGAATGTATGTAAGTTCGGGGAGTTTACCTAGAAGATGGTAAATATTCAGATGACCAAGTCGTAGACCATCCTTGTGAAGCCACGGTACATAATTACCAGCCATGCTTGTATAGTAAAAAGAAAGATATATATTTTAAAAAAATATAAAAAAAAATATAATAAAAAAAATACAAGTTAAAAAACAGTTAGGCTATGCACACAAAAAGCGCAAAATATTTTTACGAATTAATACTTCACCAAGGAAGTGGAATTCAAGAAATGAGAAATTGCAGAAAATACAATATTAAAATAATTAATACAACTAATAAAAAACAATTTCAACTGAGTATATGAAAATTGTCACAAAACAATCAGGCATACAACACATATCACACCAGAACTGCTCAACACAACAAAGTGAAGTTAAACGAGAGATGGAAGAAATTAATAATAGTCACAAGTCAGACAAGTTAAGTATACAACACTTCACACCTTAACACCGAAAATTCTAACAAATTGAAGCTACGCGTGATAATAAGAAATTTAAATTGTAACGAAATAAGTAATCAAAGAAATTTTTTTTTTTAGAGGATATTAACCGATAAACTATTAAAAGTTCTGATTATTACCGTTGTATTAAAAAATCAACAAATGTTCAAATGGAGTGAAGGCTGTAGTAACAGAGATTTAGTGAAGCAAAGTGTTTGTTCGTCAATAACTGACGTCTCTGCCGGGCATATAATAGGGATGACTTTGGGCAGACATCATTAATGCTTGTCTAAGTGACGCAGGGCTGAATTGCATCAGATAGACAAGTTCAGGGTTCCACTGAGGACGATAATAAGAACTAGGGGAGGAAGCATGGTGATCTCTGATTTCTTCCGTCCTTGTTGTAGTGTTGGTAGGAGTATTCTGCGCCTGGGACATTGGAATACTGTTGGTAGAGGTACCTGAGTGGGGCTGCTTTGTGACTAATGGGGGAAACATGGTATCATAAGATTCGGCTTCCTGATTGAAAGTGGCGTTGTGATAGCTGGAAGGCTGCCTGCTTGCAATAGGTGTGCTTCTTTGAGGGGTAGGTGGGGTTTGTGATGCGTTGTAATTATATGTTGATGTCTCAGTAGATTTCGTTGCATTCTCTATATGGGTTGAGCTGTCTTGTTGTGTCCTTTCTGGATATTTTATGTTTTTGGCCAGGATACTGCTTCCCAGTGTGGATGTGTGAATTTGATCTCTGTAGAGTCGTTTCTTAGGTGCTCCTGAGTTAGATGTAAAGAATGGAGTATTGTTGATGAAGCCAAGGCCGTTTTGTTTACAATAGTTCTGTAGTTTTGTGTTGTAAGTGTCCGCTGTGCGACGCTGAAACCCATAGCATGGTGGTATGATTGATGAAATAAAGATGGAGGCTTTGGGAAATTTTTGTTTTATTGTAGCCACCAATCCTGAGGGGTTTAGGCTCTGCTCATTCATGATATCATTAATTCCTACGTGTAGTGTTGTTTTTGTTATCTTGTGATTAATATCGAACTTATTAATTATGTCCAGTAGTCTTTTAATACCAGCCCCCGGCACTGTCATAACTGAAACGATGTCTTCTCTTGTAGTGGACATTCTTTCACAATAAATACCCTTCAAGAGGGAGTCACCAATTACAATATGTGTAACGTCACTACGTATTTCTTCACTTTGTTTTCTATTAGATTGATGCTGCTGCCTTTTGTGGTGTTCTTTTTGTGGACTGTTGTGATGGCTCTGAGATTTGTGAATTTGGTTTTCGGGCACTGGAACGTTGTCTGGTAGGGATGCTGATACCTGCTCATTTTCTGTTGAACAATCCTCAAGAACTTGAAATCTGTTGGTAATTTTGACTCCAATGGGATATGTTGTGTTTGTGAGTGTCTCTTCGTGTTTTTTTTGTGTACAGTTTGGTGGTGACCTTTTTGCTGATTTGGCGTATTTTTATGTATGGATTCTTCGCAATCTTCTACTATTGTTTGAGGATGATCTGGTTGTCTTATCTTATAGAGTGAGAAGTCTCTCTGCAGTTTTTCGATGATGTCCTTCATGCTAGAATTGTCTTCCCTCAGAGATACTATCTCCCTTTTAAGAAGTTCGTTTTCGGCCTTGAGCGATGTCTGTATACTAGACATGAGATCACCAATTAAACTTCGTAGCGTGTCCTCCATATTTTGCATTAGCTCCTGGCAGCACGACACAGGTAACTTCGTGGTGTCTTCTTTTTGTTGCTCAAGAGATACAGTTTCAGCTTTTCGTATATTTTCATGGTCCATGGGGTATTCGATGGCCAACATAGGTTTAGAAATTGTAGGGGTGTCTGTTATTGTATCCAATACTGCAGAAGGTAGAATTTCTGATTCACTGTGAGACATTGGGTTGCAGCTGATGTTGAGAATGTCGTTGTCGGTAGTAAAGTCACTTATGCCTGGAATCATTGAGTCTACTGCCAAGTGGGGCATAGAAACAGCGGAGTCCATTTTAGTGTTTTCTAACTCAACATCAGTTACAATTTTTGCAGATTCTTTTAATTCTTCAAATTCTGTTTCTAGCCATGATTCGATAGCTGCTGCGGCAGTCCCCTGGGTCATAATTTTGTTCTTAGTGTGATAAAGGTGAATTTTGAGAAGTGGTGTTGTTATAACGTCTTCTACTAGTGCACCATTTATGTCTGTTCTTGACTCTACAAGTCCTGTTTCGTAGAATTTAATGACAATGAAACGAAATGCCTCGTACTGAAAGGTGTTCTGGAATGTTATAGTTACACATTTTCCATGACTTGATAGCTTCAAGGTTATACCGGACCCTGTTCTACAACCTTTAAGTTTTAGGTGAATAGCCCTCTCTTTGTTCAAAGCATAGTTCTTTATGGTCGTTGGTCTTAAACGAGCGTCCCTGGGGCCCACTGTTAGCTGCGAACTAACACCTTCTTCCAAGCATGACATTGTTACATTCCACCGGGCGTTTTGTTATCGGTGAGGAACATTGTATACCGGGAAAATTTTATGATGCTTGACAGCAACGCTTGACCAACAACTGACCTCTTGCTTTGGCGAAGGTCACATTCGGATGAGTCATGTAGTCATTGTTAAAAATATCCTCCAATAACATAGAGAAAAAACTGATACACATTTCAACGGTATTCTATAAAATGTTACACATTACATTAACACAATATCATGTTTAAAAATTTCACCGTCTAATAACCAATATACTGATATAAAAATCCACGGAATGTGACTTAAACTTCCTGCGTTAATGCTGCGAAATGTGAGAGCAGATAAAAAACACGTCCAGCTGATGTCTGTCAGCTAGCACGATGGAGTCCTGATAAGGGCTACTCCTGAATAGGGCTGCTGGCTACTTTCCTATTTTGTTTCGGTAATCGTTTAATTACTTTTGCTTTTTAATACGACAGGTGGCGGAAGAGTACAATTTTAAACGAAATTCCAGCAGTCAGAAACCTTGTGGGCAGGAACACAGAAACAGCACAAACTCAACTGAGAAAAAGGTAAACACATCCCATAGAAATATATTACAGTCTTGTAGTATAGTGGTGCATGTGAGGTACGACAGACAGGGGCTGAGTATAAGGTTTAACTTGCCTTTCTTATGTTTTGTTTTTTTGACACACCGGCACACAGTTTGGTAATTTTGATTCGCTCTACTTGTAGTGGGGGTCGTCCATGTATAACGTCACGCAAAATTTGCCATTTTTTAAAAACCCCATCCACCCTTGTCACACAAACCCAAATTATTCCCCCCCCCCCCCCAAACCCCAGACTTTATGTGAGGTTAAAAATCTCTTAAACCACCCCCCACCCCACCCTTTTTTCTACCTACTTTTGTTTTGTAATACCGGTACTGAAAAAGAAACATCGTAATCGAATGTAAGTTAACTAGTCATTATCATCACCTTTCAACTCCTTAAGGAGCATATGCTTTATACCAAGTCTTCCTGTCCTGTGCCATCAAGTCTTCCTGTCCTGTGTCAAGTCTTCCTGTCCTGTGTCAAGTCTTCCTGTCCTGTGTCAAGACTTCCTGTCCTGTGTCAAGTCTTCCTGTCCTGTGCCATCAAGTCTTCCTGTCCTGTGTCAAGACTTCCTGTCCTGTGTCAAGTCTTCCTGTCCAGTGCCATCAAGTCTTCCTGTCCTGTGTCAAGACTTCCTGTCCTGTGTCAAGTCTTCCTGTCCTGTGCCATCAAGACTTCCTGTCCTGTGTCAAGTCTTCCTGTCCTGTGTCAAGTCTTCCTGTCCAGTGCCATCAAGTCTTCCTGTCCTGTGTCAAGACTTCCTGTCCTGTGTCAAGTCTTCCTGTCCTGTGCCATCAAGACTTCCTGTCCTGTGTCAAGACTTCCTGTCCTGTGTCAAGTCTTCCTGTCCAGTGCCATCAAGTCTTCCTGTCCTGTGTCAAGACTTCCTGTCCTGTGTCAAGTCTTCCTGTCCTGTGCCATCCCCTTCATGTCTTGTCTCCAGTTCTCTTCTCCATGTATTCTCTGATCTACTTCTGCCTCTCTTACCCTGGGGATTCCAGAACAAAGACTGCCTGGTAAAGCTATCAGCAGGTTTGCTCAGTGTGGCTCCTATCCATCTCCAGCGTCATCTTCTCATGTCTGGCTCTTGTCTGGTTTGTGTCATCAGTTCCACATTAGTGGTCTCGTTACACGTACAGCTACAATCCTTCTATTTCTGAGAGCAGCCGTGGTTAGAATGCAGGCCTCTCACGGTAAAGGTAGCGGGTTCAAAGCGCTGTCGCCTCACGCTTCCGGCCACCAGCTATTTAATTGGCCGAGTCAAAGTAATACAAACAGAATGCAGAAAAAGTTGGAGAAAAAATACAGTAAAGCATATTATGATAATGAAGACATAAATCGTACATGCATATAATGGCAATAAATAAAACAATTAACTAATTATTATATTTTCCATGCAGATACAAGACATGATTCAGAAAAAGGTGTCTACAACAGAACTATACTTGTCTCTTCCATGCTTTGGCTTTGCAGCTCTGTCTATTCTCATTGTTGGACCACTGACTGACAAATATGGCCGCAAAGTTGGCTTTCTTTTTCCAGTGAGTAATTGTTGGATGTCTGTCAGAATATTTAGAAACTTATGTTAGTGCAAGTAAACTGAACAAACAAACAATAAACACAGAAATTCAACAGTTGTAATAAAGTGGTATGACAAAAAGCTATAATAAACAGTGGACTGACCACCTCAAGGGTATGGAAGAGTAGACATAGACACACAAAAGATCGACATGTCAGGCAGTACTCAACAAGGAAGGAAAGATAAGATAGGAAATAAAAGGGCAGTTACAGGATTGGTTTAGATGAAGAGCTCAAGTCTCTCATATGCTTCTGTTCATGTAACTTTCATCTGAAATAATGGTTCTTAACGAGTTTTAGTGTGTCCGTAATCAGAAATTGCACAAAAACAACTATTAGTTTCACTCTGTCCATCTGTCTGTATGCTGCAGAAAGAAAATATATAACAGTGTTAGTGTGTAGACCAAAGTATATAACGCTGTTAGTATATAGACCAGAATTAATTACAGAATTAATGTTAGTGTGTCTACCAATAGTAATCATAGATTGTTACTAACATTAAAGATTATGATATAATGTTATCAATGTATTTAATTCTTCAGATAATTGGAACAGTTCTCAAGCAAGTTGTCTATTTGGCTGTTGTTGGTCTCCATCTGTCACCACTGATCTTGGTGGTTGGAAATATTTTTGAATCTATTGGGGGCAGCTTTGCTGCCATGTTAACATCCATGTTCACTGTAGTGTCGGACATTACAGTTCTTGGCCCACAGCGATCTTTTCGTATTACAGTCATGGAAGCTTTACAGACATTGACAGGTGCTGCAGGTAAGGAAATCATACATCAGAAGTGAAGTATAGCAAACATATAGTGTGAGGTATGGTTTCAAAACACTGATAATCTGTATTATAAATAATACAGTGCTATAAATATCGTCTGCAAGTTATCCAATCAGACTTCTTCAAGAACCAGGCCTGGTGGGTGTAGGCTATTGTGTTTCTCCACAACTTCAGTTCTGTTTATCAATTCTGTTGGTGACTTCTTCAAGAGCCAGGCCTGGTGGGTGAAGGCAATTGTGTTTCTCCACAACTTCAGTACTGTTTATCAATTCTATTGGTGACTTCTTCAAGAACCAGGCCTGGTGGGTGTAGGCTATTGTGTTTCTCCACAACTTCAGTACTGTTTATCAATTCTATTGGTGACTTCTTCAAGAACCAGGCCTGGTGGGCAAAGGCTATTGTGTTTCTCCACAAGCTCAGTTCTGTTTATCAATTCTATTGGTGACTTCTTCAAGAACCAGGCCTGGTGGGTGTAGGCTATTGTGTTTCTCCACAACTTCAGTTCTGTTTATCAATTCTATTGGTGACTTCTTCAAGAACCAGGCCTGGTGGGTGAAGGCTATTGTGTTTATCAATTCTATTGGTGACTTCTTCAAGAACCAGGCCTGGTGGGTGAAGGCTATTGTGTTTATCAATTCTATTGGTGACTTCTTCAAGAACCAGGCCTGGTGGGTGAAGACTATTGTGTTTATCAATTCTATTGGTGACTTCTTCAAGAACCAGGCCTGGTGGGTGTAGGCTATTGTGTTTCTCCACAACTTCAGTTCTGTTTATCAATTCTATTGGTGACTTCTTCAAGAACCAGGCCTGGTGGGTGTAGGCTATTGTGTTTATCAATTCTATTGGTGACTTCTTCAAGAACCAGGCCTGGTGGGTGTAGGCTATTGTGTTTCTCCACAACTTCAGTTCTGTTTATCAATTCTGTTGGTGACTTCTTCAAGAGCCAGGCCTGGTGGGTGAAGGCAATTGTGTTTCTCCACAACTTCAGTTCTGTTTATCAATTCTATTGCTGACTTCTTCAAGAGCCAGGCCTGATGGTTGTAGGCTATTGTGTTTCTCCACAACTTCAGTACTGTTTATCAATTCTATTGGTGACTTCTTCAAGAACCAGGCCTGGTGGTTGTAGGCTATTGTGTTTCTCCACAACTTCAGTTCTGTTTATCAATTCTATTGGTGACTTCTTCAAGAACCAGGCCTGGTGGTTGTAGGCTATTGTGTTTCTCCACAACTTCAGTACTGTTTATCAATTCTATTGGTGACTTCTTCAAGAACCAGGCCTGGTGGGTGTATGCTATTGTGTTTCTCCACAACTTCAGTACTGTTTATCAATTCTATTGGTGACTTCTTTCCATGCCTTGATGTCAAACTGTCAAGTGTCTTCTCTTTTTGTTGTCCATATCCCTTTTTCCTTCAATTTTCCCTGTTTTCACAATATATTCAAGCTTTCTTCATCTCATAATGTGCCCTAAGAAAGGGGATTGCCTCCTATCATGAGAAATAAGTTTCCTTTGTGCATTGATCTCTTTCAGGACATCCTGATGACTCTCTGTACATGGTATTTTTGACATTCTTCTCTAAAACTACATCTTAGGTGGTCTCTAATCCAGAGACTTCATCTTTCTAAATTCGTCACAAAAGACAGCGTTGTTGTTTTCCATGGAGAGGTGAATTAAAGTTGGTAATAGGCGGATATACAAACATAAAGGAAACAAAAAACAACCTGTGTTATGACCAGAGGTCTTCATTAGGAACAAGACTTACGTCATATGATGATGACCATGTATATGGCTATGGGTGAAGGATGGAGAGATCTATTGTTGGAATGATATATTGTTATTTTATATGCTTGTGTATGGTCAGGTTGATTGACTACTGTTCAGAATTGGTAATGCAAGGGATGTTATTTATCCAGATTTTGAGCTAGGTCCTGGGGTATAGATGTTGTACAGTGAATATTCCTCGAGAGTTAAGGAGCTGGAGTGATTAGGTTTGATGTGAGAATGTACTACACATGAAAAATGAGAGAGTGCCAGGAGATTGCGCTAGACTCAGTAGGGACATAGAGGAAGTATAGACTCAGGTATCACTGACACAACCTTCTGAGGCAGAACTAAGAGAAATACTCATCATTCCTGGTGACATAGGTGAACATGTCGCTGCACAACTTCCTGTCCCCAGTACTGTTTATCAATTCTCTTGTTGACGTCTTTCCATGTCACGTTGGGCTAATTCTTCTCTCTTGTTATCCTCTGTCTCTTGTTCATTCAGTCTTTCCTGTTGTCACAATATACTCTAGCTTTCGTATTCTCATAATGTGCCCAAAGAGTGATAGCTTCCTTCTGAGTAGTAAGTTTTCTTTGTGCACTGCCTTAGAAATATACTGGTCTGATTAAACAAGTCAAAAGAGAAGCAGATGCTGAGAATGGTACATTGGACAGAGAAATAAGACATAAAAAGGTAAAAACAATGGGGCTTATCAGCTGATTTTACTGCTCAACAACCCATCTATTTCTATCAAAACAAAACGATAGCAGATAAAAGCATATTAAAACCAAGAGAGATATGAGGGCACTGGACATGGATCCAGCAACATGGGAGGATGAAGCTGCCGATCGCACTAAGTGGCGATGCTATTTACGGCACCACCTCAGATTGGGCGAAGAGAGGCTCACACAAGAAGCAGAGGTGAGGAGAAAACGTCGAAAGGAGCACCAGGAAAATAAGCAGCTGAGGGCTGCCACCTCAGGGGCGCATTCCCATAGTCAGTTATGACTGAAGGGGCTATTATTATTATTATTATAAAACCAACTGTTTTCTGTCAACTGTTTTCTGGATGCTGTCTGAAGTATTGGAGAGGAAGATCACAACATGTGAGATGAGATGTTTGAGGAGAGGAAGATCACAACATGTGAGATGAGATGTTTGAGGAGAGGAAGATCACAACATGTGAGATGAGATGTTTGAGGAAAGCTGCAGTTGTGATCCTATGACACAGAAGGAGAAATAAGGAAGTTGGTGGGAACAACGTTTTATACCAGCTACGACATGGAGAGACTGACAATAAAACAGTGGACACATTATCATAATCCTGCCCAACAGTTACCAGATAGAACATCTGATAACAGAGCAATGGGTTGTATTATCATAATCCAGCCCAACTTTCACCATATAGAACATCTGATAACACAGCAATTGATTGTATTGTCATAATCAATTATTATTATTATTATTATCATAATCTAGCCCAACCATCACCAGATAGAACATCTGATAACAGAGCAATTGGTTGAATTGTCATAATCTAGCCCAACTATCACTAGATAGAACATCTGATAACAGAGCAATTGGTTGTATTGTCATAATCCAGCCCAACCTTCACCATATAGAACATCTGATAACAAAGCAATTGGTTGTCCATGAGGAGTGTGTAGAAAGTGTGAAGATGTGCTAAAGAAATGTGGTAGGACACAGGATAATAATAGTGACGTTTAAAATACAGTTGGGGAGTCCACAAATATTTCAGGCTCCAACTCCTGAAATGTTAAAAGTCTGACTCTGACTACAGTTTTTTACTAGTCATATGGCATAACATTTGGAAGCCGGACATTTTTACTGACTCCGACTCCACTAAAAAATGACCGAATCCACGACTCCAACTTCATGACTCCGACTCCTGACTCCACAGCCCTGATTTATAAAATAGTACCAGTTATCAGGGCCGGCCTTAGTGTATTCGGGGTTTGGGGTGAGTGGTATGACATGTGTCCCCTCTCCAATACTTCTAGCCACACAAATATATTAAACATTGAACAACGAACTTTTAAACAGTTATTACTTACAAAAAGAAATAAGCAGTACATAATTGTAAATAACATTACAATGTCAGTATTATACAACTGAGACAATAAAATTACACTAAGTACCCTAATTGTCAGGAACTATATTATGGTGGGTGTGGGTTGTATGTAGATGATGATCAATAACGCCAGGGGTATATGTAACACGAATGCCACTGGTTACAGTTCCTTGACATTTATTGCACATTCACATACGTGACCTGGATATCAAATACATTGTCAAAAACACTGACCTAATACTTAGGCTAACACTGCCTGCAAGAAATAACTATACGTACAATATGGACTGGCTCCACTTACGTACACAGTACACTAAATATCTATATGTGCTGTATATCCTCCTCGCACATGTAACACCATCCAGGTGGGAATCACTTATTCTAAGTGGTTGGCGGCATTAATCATCACCATATAGATTCTCTCAAAATCTCCTCCAGGCAGGAAATCAACAACGCCTGTATTTACTCTAATACAGCTACAAGGCAGGAAACGTGTCGCCTTTCTTCACAGTAGTGCCAAGGGCAGACACTGCAACGCCCTATACTGTTCACTACGAACAGGAATATAAAGTTAGTTCCAACAGGAAAAACATTGCATATGACATAACCATTATGTCTACTTCATAACCATTACAAAGTTCCTTCCGGAAACACTCCTAGGCGGAAAAAGCGTCGCCTACATGATAATGCATAGCACCTTTCACATCATTAATATAATAATCACATATATGAATTATACAGTCACTAAATACGAGCCCACAGCTCGGCTACAAATCCCAGTCTCGGCTGTCAAACACTGACTAATCCAGTCACCCCAGACTTGTATTCACGAAACGCTTTCTCCCAGCGCACGCACAAGTCACAACAATGCTGACATAAAGTCAGACCTTAACTCAATACCTGAGTTACACTTACAAGTGTTGACAACAACAGTTCAGTGACCCTTAACACCAATCACTATCATCATTCACACTCATAAAACTGTTCTGTGACACTAATTATAATTGAAGATTAGGTTGAACAGGGTAGACTTTCTAAGAATGAAGGCAAGTGAAGCTTATCTGATGTTATTTAGTTCTTTTCTCATTTCATTTAAATCTCAAACAAACAAACAAAAAAAGATGGTATGACAGGTCAAAGCAACAACATCATGTACAAGAATGAAAACTGATTGTTTGCTTGTTGCTGAATGGCCAGAAAAGATGAATTGAAACTGCAAGAAATGAAGACTAGGCCAAACAGGAGACTGAGACAGACTTTGTTTATTTGTAGAGTTTTAGTGTCTGCTTTTTGTAACTTTGGCATGACAAGATGGGCGATCAAATAGTTTTTGTTCTTAACCAATTTTCTTACTTTCCTTAAGAAAACTTAGCATCAAATGCAATAGGAGACTGCTTTTGTACATCTTTAAAGCAAATGTGTATTGTATTTTTTTTATACATCTTATTTTCAGCTGCATATGCTATTGGTCAATGGATTAAGACCAGCTATTTTTACCCACTGGTTTTCAGCCTTGTGTTCAGTATTGTGTCGCTGGCTTTAGCATTATTTGTGCTGCCTGAAACTATCCAGATGCACAGATTGGTGGCACCTGCAGCTGCTACATATCCAGGTGTGTGTTTGCGGCTGCGAACCTGTGTTGGTAAAACTCTGACCTCGTGTCTACAAAAGGTGAGTTGAAAGTGGACTTTGTCGGAAGAGTGGAATAATGATAATGATTTGGGAAAGTAGGAGAACAACAAAAACATACAGACTTTCTGAAATGGGTGCTTGTGTAGATTAGAAGTATTTAAATGGTATGACAAGATCACTAATGTGGGACTGATGACAAGATCACAAATATGGGACTGATGACAAAATCACTAATGTGGGACTGATGACAAGATCACTAATATGGGACTGATGACAAGATCACTAATGTGGGACTGATGACAAGATCACTAATGTGGGACTGATGACAAGATCACAAATGTGGGACTGATGACAAGATCACTAATGTGGGGGACTGATGACAAGATCACTAATGTGGGGGACTGATGACAAGATCTTAATAAATAATAGACTTAATAAATTTAGCCAGCAGGTGGGCTTTAACATCAATTTAAAGAAGTCTGAGGTCATGACGCTCAATGTGAGCAACCCTGAGCCCATATCAGTAAGGAATCAGCAATTGGTACAGACAGATACCTTCACATACCTAGGAAGCATAGTAACACCAGACGGTGGGGCAGGCAAAGACATCAACATCAGAATGAATAAGGCAAGAACAGCCTTCTTTAGCCTAAATAACATCTGGAAGTCCTCCCAATACAGCACAAGCACAAAATTAAGATTATACCAGAGTTGCGTGCTTTCTGTGCTTCTCTATGGTGCGGAATGCTGGAGAGTCACAGAGAAGGAAATGTCAAAATTGTCCTCTTTTCACACAACATGCCTAAGAAAAATTCACCGCATCTTTTGGCCGAATACCATCAATAACCAAGATCTGCTTACTCGTAGCAAGCAAGAGGACATGCACACCATCATAGCTGGCAGACGCTGGAGCTGGGTTGGTCATGTCCTCAGAAGAGACCCCGATGCCATCACAAGAACAGCTATGCTTTGGACCCCTGAAGGAAAGCGAAAGAGAGGCCGACCAAAAACAACTTGGCGGAGGACTGTGGAGGCTGAGATGCAAAGAATGAACCAGAGTTGGGGCACTGTACGAAGGATGGCCACCGACCGTGCAAAGTGGAATCAATTTGTTGTTGCCCTACAAGACGCCACTAGGCGTGATGGCCACTGACTGCTTTGACGGTCGGTGGTTAAGGATCGAAGAAGAAGAAGATGACAACTGATGACAAGATCACTAATGTGGGACTGATGAAAAGATCACTAATGTAGCACTGATGACAAGATCAATAATGTGGAACTGATGACAAGATCATTAATGTGGAACTGATGACAAGATCATTAATGTGGAACTGATGACAAGATCACTAATGTAGAACTGATGACAAGATCACTAATGTGGAACTGATGACAAGATCATTAATGTAGAATTAATGACAAGATCACTAATGTGGAACTGATGACAAGATCACTAATGTGGAACTGATGACAAGATCACTAATGTGGAACTGATGGCAAGATCACTAATGTGGGAGTCGACTGATGACAAGATCACTAAAGTGGAACTGATTGAGTAAACCATTATAGCAAGTGATGCGAAGATGGTGGCATTGAATACAGCACACATTGAGGAAGCCAGTTGATAGTATTACAAGACAATCCTTTATTTGGAATCCCAAGGTAAGAGAAAAAGAGGGAGATAAAAAAAAACACATGGAGAAGGGAATAGGAGATGGATATGAAAGAGTTAAAAAAAAAAACAACATGGAAAGATTTTAAATGGATAACACAGGACATGAAAGCTTGGCATGCAGTTTGTTGATGACCTGTGCTCCATTGGGAACTCATAAATAAAGAATGACATTTTAGTCTCTTGGTAGCCAAGGGTTTGAACATTCCGTTCCGGTTATTCAATAAGGAAGCTAGACATCATTGTGTACTTGAAAGTTAACTGTATTTAAGCATTTCTATCCACAACTATTGATATAATCCAAGCTTTTAGCCCTTCAGCCATGATTATTTCATACAAACATTTGCCATTGTCAACATATTTTTCACTCAGTCTTGTTAAGGTTCGTCATTTAGAATTACCTTCCCCTGTTGACCTGTTCGTATTGTTTTGATTGACGTTTTTTTGTGTGTGGCTTAACTTTTCTACTGGATGTGGTAGCCAGTCCCATGCCTAACCTTCCTTAGTCACTTCTTATGACAAGAAGACAGGAGTGACAGGGATGGTTAGAGTAGATGCGCAAGGCAGTGGTAGGCTTGCATTTGGGGAGGAGCCCCTGTGGGATGTGGGGTCGTGTATATATATATATAGGCCTATATATAAATACAATCAGGGTTGGAGGGACAGACAGTGATGTCAGATTGGGGATGCAGGGAGTTGTAGGAACTTTCACTGCATGGGGGGAAAAGGGGGGGGGGGGGGGGAGGCAGGATCCAGCACAGAAGTCAATGTCTTCAGCTAAAATGTCAATCAAGTCAACCCTATTGTGTGGAGAACAGCAACATTAACAACCAAAATGGTACAGGCTTTCATAAATAGAATAGAAAGATTGAAGTGGTATGACAAGACCACCAATATGGGACTAATGACAAGAGTCAGACAAGTGTTAGTGGAACTAGAAGAGATGAGAAGATGATGCTGATGATGGATGAGAAGATGATGCTGATGATGGATAGGACCCAAAATGAGGAAACCTGTGATAGCTTTACAATGTCTGCTGTGTTTTAATAAATTTTCATGCAAGTGTTGTGGGACTTTTGTTTCTGCCCGTCCTGGTATATAATTTTTTTTTTTTTTGGGTTCGGTTTTTGCCTTCTTCTGGCGAGGCATGATCCTTTCAACCTATTTGGTTATATCAGAGCGCATTTACCATCCAAAAAAAAAAAAAGTTAACTCTGTTGACTGCTAACCTGATCAGCATTGATCGGCAAAGTAAGTCCTGAAAAGTACTAACATTATCTATCTGCTAGCATAAAGCCCTAAAAAGGACTCGCCAGCTACGCCAACGCCTGAGCTGTTGCTATTCCTGGTATATAAGAACTTTCTTTAATCATCACAAGCTTGAATGGCTTCTGTTGTTATTCATCTACTCCTGCTGGTTTATGTCTACTCCTGCTGGTTTATGTCTACTCCTGCTGGTTTATGTCTACTCCTGCTGGTTTATGTCTACTTCTGTTGGTTTATGTCTACTCTTGCTGGTTTATGTCTACTTCTGCTGGTTTATGTCTACTTCTGCTGGTTTATGTCTACTTCTGCTGGTTTATGTCTACTTCTGCTGGTTTATGTCTACTTCTGCTGGTTTATGTCTACTCCTGCTGGTTTATGTCTACTCCTGCTGGTTTATGTCTACTCCTGCTGGTTTATGTCTACTTCTGTTGGTTTATGTCTACTCCTGCTGGTTTATGTCTACTCTTGCTGGTTTATGTCTACTCCTGCTGGTTTATGTCTACTTCTGTTGGTTTATGTCTACTTCTGCTGGTTTATGTCTACTTCTGCTGGTTTATGTCTACTTCTGCTGGTTTATGTCTACTCCTGCTGGTTTATGTCTACTCCTGCTGGTTTATGTCTACTCTTGCTGGTTTATGTCTACTTCTGTTGGTTTATGTCTACTTCTGCTGGTTTATGTCTACTTCTGCTGGTTTATGTCTACTTCTGCTGGTTTATGTCTACTCCTGCTGGTTTATGTCTACTCCTGCTGGTTTATGTCTACTTCTGTTGGTTTATGTCTACTCCTGCTGGTTTATGTCTACTCCTGCTGGTTTATGTCTACTCTTGCTGGTTTATGTCTACTTCTGTTGGTTTATGTCTACTCTTGCTGGTTTATGTCTACTCCTGCTGGTTTATGTCTACTTCTGCTGGTTTATGTCTACTCCTGCTGGTTTATGTCTACTCTTGCTGGTTTATGTCTACTTCTGTTGGTTTATGTCTACTTCTGCTGGTTTATGTCTACTTCTGCTGGTTTATGTCTACTCCTGCTGGTTTATGTCTACTCCTGCTGGTTTATGTCTACTCATGCTGGTTTATGTCTACTCCTGCTGGTTTATGTCTACTTCTGTTGGTTTATGTCTACTTCTGCTGGTTTATGTCTACTTCTGTTGGTTTATGTCTACTCCTGCTGGTTTATGTCTACTCTTGCTGGTTTATGTCTACTTCTGTTGGTTTATGTCTACTCCTGCTGGTTTATGTCTACTTCTGCTGGTTTATGTCTACTCCTGCTGGTTTATGTCTACTTCTGCTGGTTTATGTCTACTCCTGCTGGTTTATGTCTACTCCTGCTGGTTTATGTCTACTCCTGCTGGTTTATGTCTACTCCTGCTGGTTTATGTCTACTTCTGCTGGTTTATGTCTACTCCTGCTGGTTTATGTCTACTCCTGCTGGTTTATGTCTACTTCTGCTGGTTTATGTCTACTTCTGCTGGTTTATGTCTACTCCTGCTGGTTTATGTCTACTTCTGCTGGTTTATGTCTACTTCTGCTGGTTTATGTCTACTTCTGCTGGTTTATGTCTACTTCTGCTGGTTTATGTCTACTTCTGCTGGTTTATGTCTACTTCTGCTGGTTTATGTCTACTCCTGCTGGTTTATGTCTACTTCTGCTGGTTTATGTCTACTCTTGCTGGTTTATGTCTACTTCTGCTGGTTTATGTCTACTTCTGCTGGTTTATGTCTACTTCTGCTGGTTTATGTCTACTTCTGCTGGTTTATGTCTACTTCTGCTGGTTTATGTCTACTTCTGCTGGTTTATGTCTACTTCTGCTGGTTTATGTCTACTTCTGCTGGTTTATGTCTACTTCTGATGGTTTTGTCTACTTCTGCTGGTTTATGTCTACTCCTGCTGGTTTATGTCTACTTCTGCTGGTTTATGTCTACTTCTGCTGGTTTATGTCTACTCTTGCTGGTTTATGTCTACTTCTGCTGGTTTATGTCTACTTCTGCTGGTTTATGTCTACTCCTGCTGGTTTATGTCTACTTCTGCTGGTTTATAATGTTCCTGATACCCAGTCATCTTTTTGTGCTTTTGTTAAGTATTGGTTTTCTGACTTCGTAATGGTAGCTGGGTTGAAGCCTTCATTGTTCAACCACAATGCTTTAATACTGCTCTTTTCTTGAAAATCCTTTACTAATGATTTTTATTCATTCTACATGTTGTGCCCCCCCCCCCCCAAGATTTCATATTTATGTAACAGCTTAATAAAATACAGTGTATCTGACAATTATTCACCAGATCATGAAGTTCAATAACCATGAGTAGATACAAATGTTACGGATAAATCATACTGCATCTGCAACTTTAACACAAGGAATTTTATTGGTTATACTGATTGAAATTAGTATTCAAGATGAAAAGCTTAGGAAATGGTTTTTCAACATGTCTCCGTAGACACCCTTTGTGCCCAGTACAATGTGCAGCTACTAAACACATTGCCTTCTCTTGATTGGTCACCATCTTCATTTCAAAATGCATGACTGGTGCAAGGTTACCACCTGTTTAAAAAAAAACTAAGAGTTGCCAAGCACATTACCAATAATGGTTTTGATATGCACCATGTGGTTCTGGTTTAAATCTTAATTGTAATCCAGTGAATAATTTTTAGACAGCCTGTATATGTGACTGATAAATAATGGGTACTAAACACTGACTTAAAGAAATGGCATTTTATAATACAGTAGTTAAAAACAATGTCATCATAGGAGCAATGAAAATTGGATAGTTTTCAACGCTGTCTTGTCTTGTTTCTGAAACAATTTAGTTCAAGAGAAGCTTCTCACTGTTCATGAACGATGAGTGTGGAAAATATGCACTGGCTAAACGCAGGCTTTGTCTTGCAGTCTTTGTTCTGACTGTGGCTGTGAACTTCTCCACACCTGGCATTCAGGTTAGTACCCTGTCATTATATATTACTTGATGGTCAGTCATTATATATTGATTGATGGACAGTCATTATATATTGATTGATGGACATTCATTATATATTGATTGATGGACATTCATTATAAAGGGTGTTCCACGAAAAAGCGGCCCCATTCAAAAAGTGAAAGTAGCCAGATTTTTCAGCATTTTTCAATGTTTACAAATATGTCGGTTATAATAGGTACATACAAGACGCCACTAGGCGTGATGGCCACTGACTGCTTTGACGGTCGGCGGCTAAGGATCAAAGGAATAATAGGTACTAAGTAGTACTAGATTGACCTAAATTATTTTCCGTGATTGGACCGTGAGTATTTGAAAACCATCGTGTGTGTTTAAATAAACTGTCTATCACAATGCCGTTTTCACTGCAAGAAAGGATAGCTATTGTTGAGAATTATATCTGTACGGGATCATTCAAAAAACATCTGAAATTTTTGCATCAACGTTTTCTGGTTCTAAAATTCCTGCAAAGAGTAGCATACAGAAATTGATCTCAAAATGGCGTACATCAGAGTCGGTCGTTAATGCCAAAAAATGTAAAGTGCCAACTGTTAGGACGTCACATTTCTACAACGCTAGGACTACTTGGCCATTCACACTACTTCCGACACAATACGTCAGCATTCCATGACGTCACAGGCCGCTTTTTCGTGGAACACCCTGTATATTACTTGATGGTCAGTCAATGTATATTTCTTGATGGACAGTCATTATATATTGATTGATGGACATTCATTATATATTACTTGATGGTCAGTCAATGTATATTTCTTGATGGACAGTCATTATATACTACTTGATGGTCTCTCACTCTTCCAATAACCTTGAGCTCCCCAAGGAGCATAGACCTTCAACAAACACATGCCAAGTCTTCCTGTCACATGCCAAGTCTTCCTGTCACATGCCAAGTCTTCCTGTCACATGCCAAGTCTTCCTGTCACATGCCAAGTCTTCCTGTCACATGCCAAGTCTTCCTGTCACATGCCAAGTCTTCCTGTCACATGCCAAGTCTTCCTGTCACATGCCAAGTCTTCCTGTCACATGCCAAGTCTTCCTGTCACATGCCAAGTCTTCCTGTCACATGCCAAGTCTTCCTGTCACATGCCAAGTCTTCCTGTCACATGCCAAGTCTTCCTGTCACATGCCAAGTCTTCCTGTCACATGCCAAGTCTTCCTGTCACATGCCAAGTCTTCCTGTCACATGCCAAGTCTTCCTGTCACATGCCAAGTCTTCCTGTCACATGCCAAGTCTTCCTGTCACATGCCAAGTCTTCCTGTCACATGCCAAGTCTTCCTGTCACATGCCAAGTCTTCCTGTCACATGCCATCAGCTCAAGTTCTTTTTATGTCTTCCTCATCATTGTCATTCTCCATGTGTTTTTTGTCTATCTCTGCCTCTTACCCTGAGGGTTCTATAAAAAAGACCTGCCTTGTAATGCTATCAACAGGTTTCTTCAATGTGTGTCCTATCCATCGCCAGCGTCTTCTTCTCAACTCTTGTTCCACTGGCACTTGTCTGGTTTTTGTCATCAGTTCCACATTTGTGACTTTGTCATATCATTTCAATCCTTCTATTCTACGCAAGCACCAATTTATGGACATTCATTATACACAGCTTGATGGACATTCATTATACACAGATTGATGGACAGTCATTATACACAGCTTGATGGACTGTCATTATACACCGCTTAATGGACAGTTATTATACACATCTTGATGGACAATCATTATACACAGCTTGGTGGACAGCCATACACAGGTTGGTGGACAGTCATACACAGCTTGATGGACAATCATTATACACAGCTTAATGGAGTCATTCACAGCTTGATGGACAGTCATACACAGCTTGGTGGACAGCCATATGCAGCTTGGTGGACAGTCATACACAGCTTGATGGACTAATACACAGCTTGATGAACAGTCATACACAGCTTGGTGGACAGTCATACACAGTTTGATGGACACTCATTATACACAGCTTAATGGAGTCATTCACAGCTTGATGGACAGTCATACACAGCTTGGTGGACAGCCATATGCAGCTTGGTGGACAGTCATACACAGCTTGATGGACTTATACACAGCTTGATGAACAGTCATACACAGCTTGGTATACAGTCATTATACACAGCTTAATTGTATGTGGATCTGGCAACTTCATCATCTATGAGGTGATCAGTAAGTTTATATGTGGACCTATCAACCTCATCATGTATGAGATGATCAGTAAGTTCATATGTGGACCTATCAACCTCATCATGATAATACAAATAGCTACAGAAGCCACTACTACAAGAGCACATGACATGAGTGTGTTGTTGTAAGTTGTTGCTAGGTGACCAGCTTCAGTGGGTGTGTCCTTGCTCCATAGGGACCAATGAAAGGGGCTGTCACTCTGTTGGGAAATTGACAGAAATCTCAGGTATTCAAATCCAAAACAACAATAAAAATTGTTGACTCAAATGTCAAGGCAATCCTAGAGTATTGCTGCAAAATATGCAGAACAACAACAACTAAGTAGTTAAGTTTTACCAGCCAATGGGAAAAAACCTCTTATTAGGGACAAAAATGCTTAAGGGACAAAGGGTTATACAGTTACTCTTTATTTGTCTCATGAGAGACTACCAGAAACGAGCCGCGCTAGCGTAGTGGTTACAACACCGCTCTGGCGACCGGGTGATTCAGGATCAAACCCGGGCGACGGCATTTGAGGATTTTTCATCGACCGGGAATTGGACTGGATTAACTCGAGACCTGGCGAGGACATTTGAAGGAGTGTTGTCGACCAGGGATTGGCGGCTCCTGAGCCGACCCAGCTGCAATGGGTACCTCCGAAATCGGAGAGTATTTGCCTGAATGGCGAGGGACACCTGTCTCTGTACAAGTAAAAAGGAATACTCACGTAAAATCAATGTCAGGTTAGACATAGTAATAACCTGAGATTTCGCCTCGAGTATTAGCGGGCGTACGCAAAAAAAAAAAAAAAAAAAAAAAAAAAAAAAAAAAAAAAAAAAACTACCAGAAACTCCATGGAGATATCACCGTTATGGTCAATGTAAATTCCAACAACTATTAGGTAGTAATAGAAGGAGTAGCTGTAAATGGGTACCAGACTCTTCTCTTGAGTTAGGGAAGGCAAATGAAGTGAGGAAGAGTACTGGTCAACCCACCCCATACAGCTGGACCTAGTATAGTGAAGTCTCTAACATTTCGCTCCCTTATGGCAGTATTTGCTATGGGACAACCTTTACCTTTTTTAAACATGTGGAGAGTCCTGTGTTGTTCCGGAAGGAATATGAGGGGGACTGTGGTAAAATTGAGTGTCCAGTTGGCTAAGTGGTTTGAGCTCTTGCCTCTAGAGGCAAAGTTACCAGGTTCTGGGTTCAAAATCTGGTAGAGTCACGCTCGAGCTCAGCCAGCTGTAAATGAGTACCTGGCTCTGCTCTTGAGTTAGAGAAGGCAAAGGCAGCACAGAAGGGTGCTGGTCACTCCACCTCACAAAGCTGGGCCTAGTATATTGAAGTCTTTAACATTTCACTACCCTATGGCAGTATCCACTGTGGGCGTCCTTTACATTTAACTTTGTAGTAAAACTATATACCAGGAAGGGTCACACAAACTGACAGTAGGTGGTGGCCTTATTACGTAGAATAAAGGACAAAAACACAGACCACTTTACAACAGTAGAGGCCACTTTCACATGCAGGAGATAAGAAACCAGTACATACCATTTGTGTAAACTAATCTCAATGTATGAAAATAGGATGTGAATCTTACTTAGTCATTCCTCTTATACTCTGGGGTGTAGAGATTCAGGAAGTGAATCACTGAAGTAAATCACTGAAATAAATGCCAGTCTGTGCTCAACTGTATGTCACGACACAACAGTGGCAGGTTTGTCTTTATCTTGAATGGGCTGAGAATTGGGCTTGCAGGCCTATCTAACATTCTGCCCTACTTTTCTTTCACCTGTTATACAAGGGGTTCTCAGCCAGGTCCCTATACCCATTTGGTTTTTAACACACCTCCCTGTACCCCCTATTCAGTATGAGAGAAGGCATCTAGAGTTTACCCTGCATATGTACTTAAGAAATTTAAAAAAGCTGATTAATTATTTTTTAATAAAGAAAACTGTTGTTGGTACATAACATCATAACTCAGTCAAATAAATAAGTCAGACCTTTCATTCTGCTTCTTGTCAACCAAGTTTTATTCTTGATACAGTTTTTGAAAGAGATAACCACATTTACGTTCAGCTTCCAGTTTGTTTCTTGCTTTGAATTTTATTGAGCACAGTACAGAGAATCCTGATTTATATCTCAGTATGGGTTGAACCCAACCCCCCAAAGCTACAACAAAGGTGGGGTGGGTTCAATTCCTCTACACAAGACAACAGGAGGCTGACACTTGGGAGTGTCACAGATTTTCCTCCCCTGCTTTGCAGTTGTGGTCCAACAGTGGCCAAAACTCAAGATTATCTAATATGAGTCTTCAAAGGTATCTACCTTTGCACAAGATTACTCTTGGCAGAGTTGGAGATAGCAGAATAATGATGCTTCTATCTCAAGGGAGTGTTCATAAGATCTTTCAGAAATCAAGAACAATGCTGCATTGGGCAGGGCAATTGTTAACTTATATCTGATCCGCTGCCTTTTATGAAGATCTAAGCAATGATTAATTTCAGCTTGTTCAAGCTCCACCCTGATTTACTCAGTGGAATCTTCTTATTATGGTATAGCTCTGTTTAGAGTGTATTTAGTAAATTGACTTAGATAAACATGCAGTACATTCAAAATGACTAAATTGACGTTAAGTTTGTATATTTACAAATAACAGGTTTAATAATCATTTTGGCTCACAGACTGTTTGCTCAGAGAAGTAGGTTAAGGCACTAGCAGATGCCTTTTTTCATGTGTTCTTAGGGGTCGTTACCTTAACAATAAATTCCCACGATGACTCTGTGTTTTCAGCTGCCTCAGATCCCGGTTTTCCTTATTAAAATGATAGTTTTCCTGGGCTTTTTTAAGTCCTTCAAATTGCTCCAACAAAGTCCGGTCTGATTAATGGAATTCTGATTCTAACTCTGGCAGTCTGGTTGTCTTGGCAAGCGGTTCTCACAGTGAACTAGACTTGCAAAAATATGTCAGATTATATGGCCCTTTGCCTCCCCAGCATTTGTTTGTTACGATTATAGGCGGCATCCAATCAGGAATTTGGTGGTTCATCTATTTTGAACCCCCACCAATCATTTCAAAACTGCATACGAGTATTTAGGTGGAGTGATTCAAAATTATTTCTGCCACTATCATATAAGCACCGAATGGATTGGTTACCAACAGTTACTTGTTCAGTAATAGAGGGGTAACTAGGATTGTGTTCATATGTCTGGGGGTCTGGGCTTGCGACATTATAAGGGCCTGTTTTAAGCCTCTTACAAACCGATGTAAAATATGTATCGGTTTTGCACGATTTACAATATCATCTTCCAGTTCCCTGGGCTGAATTGCTCTGTTTCTGCCTATGGTGATCTTGTGGTTTTGTTGGTGGGCTTCTTTGTGTGTTGTGTTGTCTGTACTTTTGGAGTTATCATCTGGGTGATCCTTTCGTTTGGGGTGACTATCGTGGTGGCGCCTTTTTAGACGGATTCACTTCCGACTGGGCGCTCTGGTACCGATCAGCAAACAGTACCACCTGCTCAAGAGTTTCAGCCCCGTGCTCCGCCAGGAACCGTCTCATGTCATGGGTAAGCGAGTCCTTGAACTGCTCCACGATTATCATCTCCTGCAGCCCTTCGTATGATTCGTCGATGATGCTGAGGGACCCCCACTTCTCCAGGTTTCTAGCCTGGTAGCAAATTGTCTAACCATTCATCTTTCAGCCTCGTAACCCCCCGGAATTTACTACGAAAAGTCTCTGAGTTAAGCTGAAAACGTGGAAGCAGAGCCTTCTTCAACATGTCATAGTTGTTCTGCTCTTCCGTGGGCATTTTGAGAAACACATCATATGCAGATCCCCTCAGACTCTGGGATAGCTCATGTTGTATCTCTCCCTCTCCAAGCCATATGTAGCTGCTAAGGATTCAAACCTAGAGAGGTAGATGTCTATTTCCTCTGAAGCCTCATAGTAAACATCCAATTGGAAGGAGGCAGCACTAGGCACCACTGCATGAGAGATATTTCCTCCATAGCTGCCTTGAGAACTGCCAGACCCACCATTGTTAGAACCAGAATCGACTCTTCTCCCTTCGATATCAGATTCCTTCAGTCGGATCTGGTGTGCCCTCTCCTGTTCTTTTTCCGCTCTTTCAGCTTGTTCCTTCTTTTCTTGGAATGCCCTTTCCTTTTCTCTCTTTTTTGTTTCCTTCTCTGCTCTGGCTTTCTCATGCTCTTTGGCCATCCTTCACTCTTCCCTCTCTAACGCTTTCTCTTTTTCTGCCCGTTCCTTGTCTTCTTTCTGTTCTCGCACCGAAGTAAGAACAAAGTCAGAAAGTTCTTTGGATGAAAAACCTTGTTCTCGACCTAGATTAAGGTAAAAGGCATGCAGGTTTTGGGACTGCCATTCTGAGCAAAAAGGTCTGTTTACAAAACTACACACACAAAAATTGGCAATTGCTACTTAACTAGTAAACTCAAAATTACAACACAGTTAGCCACACCAAGTTAACTTCTTATTTAACTTTAACTTTTGTTACAAAAAAATTTTGTTACTCTTTCTGATTATTAAATTATTCCATATAAAATTTATTTTTACTGTTATTTATGAATGAAACCGTATTCTCAGTCTTACTATAAATACACTCTTGACAATATACTTTCAGTAAATCTGAAATTTATGCCAGCCAAGTCTATGGAAATAAATAGACAGGTTCTATAATCCTGGACGAGTCCCCAATTTTGTCACGGATTTGCCTCCCCTGCTTTGCAGTAGTGGTCCAACAGTGGCTAAAACTGAAGAGTATCTATCATGGGTCTTCAAAGGTATCTACCTTCACACAAGATTACTCTTGGCAGAGTTGGAGATAGCAGGATAATGCTGCTTCTATCTCTAGTAGGATAATGATGCTTCTATCTCAAGGGAGTGTTCATAAGATATGTCAGAAGTCAAGAACAATGCTGCATTGGGCAGGGCAATTGTTAACTTATATCTGATCTGCTGCCTTTTATGAAGAATTAAAGCAATGATTAATTTCAGCTCGTTCAAGCCCCCACCCTGATTTACTCAGTGGAATTCTTCTTATTAAGGTATAGCTTTGTCTTTAAGCCCCATCTGATGATGGTATCTAGCTTCGATTTCAGGCCACTTGTACCCTTCTTGTTCCAGAGATAGTACCCTCAACTGGTACCACCAAACCAATCTTGGCTCACAGACTGTTTGCTTAGAGAAGTAGGTAAAGGCACTAGCAGATGCCTTTTTTTCACGTGTTCTTGGGGGTCATTACTTTAAAAATAAATTCCCACTATGGCCCCATGTTTTCAATTTCCTCAGATCCCAGTTTTCCTTATTTAAATGATAGAGTTTTCCTGGGCTGTTTAAGTCCTTCAAAATGCTCCAACAAAGTCTGGTCTGATAAATGGAATTCTGATTCTAACTCTAGCAGTCTGGTTGTCGTCTTGGCAAGTGATTAGCAATAAATGTCAGGTTATATGACCCTTTGCTTGCCCCGCAGTTGTATGTTACGATTATAGTGGGCGTCTAATCAGGAATTTGGTGGCTCCTCTATTTCAAACTCCCGCCAATCTTTTCAAAACTGCATTTTTAGGTGGGGTAATTCAAAATTATTTCCGCCTGAAATTCTCTGTGTGATGCAAAAGGGCATGTCTCCCATATATGGAAGTGACACGTCTGTACACTCTCTCAGCAATGTGTTTTGGATGTAACATTTTACTTTTATCTAAAGTAATCTGTTCGTTAAAGTTGGACAGGAAATGATTATATCATTCATGTCTGTCCAAGATGTGTCGCACAGACAAGTAATCTTTTTATCCATCGGTTGTGCACACAAAATCCATCTGCTGGCGAGTAATTTTATTGCCTGGCATGGCCCGAGCAAACAAAACCATGCAAAAACCGACCAGGCCCATATGGGTTTTATCTGCCTTAATCTCCACAAAGCTGTGAAGCGCCAAGCAAATGTGATGAATTATCACCAACAAAAGTGTCCAATGATTTGACAATATCAAATATCTGTTTGATAAGAGCAGAAAGAAATGTGTCGACCCAGAAATTTCTCGTAATCAGACCTCACTTCAATGGAAAATGAGTACTGCCATAGTGGAGAAGGGATCGAACCCAAAATTCTGTGACAGGGAGTCATGGCCCAAATGGGCCCAAACTTCCCCCCCCCCCCCCCAAGTGTAAAGGAGATTAAGGTCCTGAAACAATTGATCGACGGGGGTACCGCTTGTAATGATCAGATCGCCTGTGTGGTATCGCTCTGTATAGAGTTTTCTGTCATATAGTACCAAATATTCTCAATACCCCGCAGAACAAGCTTCTTGTATCGCCAGGGGTAGACTTTATCCAAGTTGCGAACTCCTGTGTTATACTGTGTGTATTTATTCTCATATACATTTGAAGTATTAGCTTATAGCAACAGTAACATCCTGGTAGTCTAAAGTGATCATAGTCAAATATTTCTGGTTTCTGGGTGTCTGTGATGAGACAAAGAAAGTTTTGAACCTTAGGCATTTTGTAATTGATGGCTAATAGAAGGTTGGGCTTGGGGCAGAAAGCCTCATCATGTAAAAAGACAAGTTAACTTATGTTACTTGTTCAAAGTGTTGGGGTTGAAAGGACAGTCAAGGTCAAGGGCACGTAAGAGACTCAGTGAAAGTAACATCGTGCTTGCTGTGGAACAACTGCATTTGGCTATGGAATTCAGGACTAATTTATTTTCAACATGGAGTTAGTTCACATGACCCAAGTGAAGTTGGCTGCCTGCACCCTTCCTTAGAGTGTAAAGGAGATTAAAGGGCCAAAACACTTGATTGATGGGGGGAACCCTTCTGATGATCAGATTGCCTCCTATTGTACCACTCTGTTTAGAGTTTCCTATCATATGAGTGTAAAAAAGACATACATAACAATTATATCTTTGATTATGCAAGTTCTGTTTCCATGAATTCAAAGCTATGTAATCAGCAGTTTCAAATTTGTTTACATGCCATGTCAAAGTTATGCACTTTGGATACTGGGGGAAAGCCTCCAGTCATGACCCAAATAACTGATTATTGAACCATCTTTTTTTCTTAGCTGTGCTGCACTTGGTATTTGCGTTAAAACCCCTTTTCAGCGTGAAAATATAAAGCCTATGCTGTTATGTATATGCAGCTTTTGTTTGAGCCAAAGTTTCAGGAATACATCTGAAATATAACAGAAAATGTATTGTACATCAGTAGCATATATTATTTCTTTATTTATATAACATGAATCTATTTGTTTTTCTGGTATATTCATGTCAGACACTGTACTTGATGAAATATCCAAGATGCTGGGCTGCTACCAGAATTTTGACTTTTGGAAGTGTCCAGATTTTGTGCACCTGGGTTGCCATTTTGCTTCTGATGGCTCTTATGCAGAAAGTCTTCAAGATGGCCGACAGGCACATTGCAATAATAGGTGTAGTGTCAAGCCTGACTTCCGCTGTTTTCATGTCTCTGGCAGTGAATGATGTCATGGTGTATGAAGGTAGCTCTTGTTCTCACATTATGTTCCTTGTGTTAATTAATTTGTTTTATTTAAAGTTTCAAATTGGCTTACTATATTGCTTGAACCCTTGATGACTTCTCTATTGCTTGAACCCTTGATGACTTCATGATAGACTAAGTCAGTGGTCAGCAACCCAGGAGCCTGGGGGGGTCTACTATAGAACCACTCAGCTCTCTACAGACCAACATTGATAAAATGACATGTTTTCAGGTTTGAGTGTATTGAGAGTGCAGTGGTTAATGCATTGGCTTCCTAGCTCAATGGTCCATGGTTCAATCCCCAGTTGAGGTGGGATTGTTTAGAACACAAATGGCGCCGGGGTCGACCCAGCCTCATGAATTGGGTACCAGAGCAACTCTGGGAAGGTTAAGGCGGCCGGCGTGATGCTGACCACATCACCCCTTGTGATGGTCAAGAAAATATGGGCCTAACACTATATTCCCAGTATGCCTTAATGGTCGTGTAACAGGATCCTTTTTGTTGTTCCATCGACTGAGAGCTGGACAATTCAAACTAATCGTTATTTTACCAAAATTAAAGTTCAGTTCAAACAAAAGATCACTTCCTGTCATACGCAGTTCACAAATAAAGTGAATCTTAGTAAGCTAGCATGCAGATGTTCACTTGGAATGTTATGAAAGTATCTTTAAACATGGGGGCATTGTGATGGAAGGATAAGGCTAATCCACAGTTTACCTAAGTGAAAAATCCCCCCGACCCCTAAGCCATCTTGGGTATCTACTCTACCAAATGATCTTCTGGGTCTATCGGTAGATCAAGATCGACCAGTTGCCGACCCCTAGACTAAGTCATATGGGTTGTTTTTTATTTATTCATGATGACATAAGTTGACATGACATTTGAATTGTAACGTGATTTGATGTGTGGATTCATTATTAGAGCTTCTTCTTCAAGTACCCATACAGCTGGCAAAGATGATCATATCTCTTGACAACCTCATATCTCTTGACAACCTCATATCTCTTGACAACCTCATATCTCCACTGCTGTTTGTTATTTCTGTTGTTGACTTCTTTCTATGCTGTGATTTTAAACTGTACAGTATCTTCCATCTTTGTTGTCCTCTATCTGTTCTTTTAAGTCTTTCCTGCTATCACAATATATACCAGCTTTTCTCATCTCATGACATGCCAAAGAAAGCAGATTACCTCCATCTGATATAAGTAATATGCTGCTTTCTTTGTGCACTAGCTTCTTTCAGGACATGACTCTTTTTGTAGCTGTTAATTGTATTCTTATATTTTTTCTTTAAAAGCAAATTTTAGTGGCCTCCAGAGATTTTCCTGCATGTTTACTAATTTTCTATGGCTCACTTCCGTACGAGAGAATTAGTGATTATGTTGCTTACATCTGTTGACAAAAAAATGTGTTTTAAAAGTTAATAAAATAGTTTTAATTTTATAAAACATTGTTTTTACTTGGACTATTCTACTCTTCACTATTGAAAACAGTTGAAGAGTTTGACAGGGCTAGTGTTTAAACATTGGACTGCTCTCTCTCACTCCCTCCCTCCCTCTCTCTTTTTTTTTCTTATGAGCAGATTTGTTTTCTGCGAAAAAAACAATGGATTAAAAATTTGTTGCCTGTAATGTAAAATACTTCAAAATTATTATTTTTGGACATTGCTAGCATATTTATGAATTCCTTTTGCTCAGCAATCAAAAGGTTAATCTACAGTCATGATGCTGCACTTACTTACTCAGATTTGAACTGCTTCTTTTCCAGTTGCTGTCCTTAGTGTCATGGTCAGAGCTATCATACCAATGCTGCGATCAGTCATGTCCTCTGTGGTAGACAGCACAGATCAAGGTGAGTGAAAGAAAGTTAGTGAAAGGAGGTGAAAATAATGCATTGAGTGAGGAATCAATCTCATGCCAGTCGGTGTGATACTGTCTCTCTCTGCCACTGGATTCATCATTCATTCATCACCTGTCAACTTCCCCTAGGAGCATAGACCAACAAACATAAGCCAAGTCTTCCAGTCCTGTGCCATCAGCTCAAGGTCTTTCTATGTCTCCCTCAATCTTTTCTTGTCTGTCTCCAGTTCTCTTCTCCATGTGTTCTTTGATCTTCCTCTACCTCTCTTTGATCTACCTCTCTTTGATCTCCCTCTACCTCTCTTTGATCTTCCTCTACCTCTCTTTGATCTCCCTCTCCCTCTCTTTGATCTCCCTCTACCTCTCTTTGATCTACCTCTCTTTGATCTTCCTCTACCTCTCTTTGATCTTCCTCTACCTCTCTTAGATTCCAGAACAAGGACAACCTTGTAATGCTATCAACAGGTTTCCTTAATGTGTGTCCTATCCATCACCAGCATCTACTTCTTATTTCTTGTTCCACTGGTACTTGTCTGGTTCTTGTCATCCGTTTGACATTAATGACCTTGTCATACCACTTCAATCCTTCTATGCTACCCAAGCATCCATTTATGAATGTATATAACTTTTTGGTTGTTGCTTTTGTTGTTGTCCATGTTGTAGAGCCATATATTAGGACTAACTTGACGTTAGAGTTGAATATTATGATTGGTGAATTGGACTTGATTTCTTGTCATTCCATATATTTCCCAATGCATTTAAAATTCCTGTGTCCCTTTGACATTTAAACTGTTACCAAGATGTGTGTACGATTCTACATCTTGTAGGGGTATAACCTATGTATGACAGTGACAGATTTCTGAATTGTATACACACATAACAAATATCTTACCTGTGTTCTGTTGAGGGGTGTGAAGTTACTTGGATAGCTTGGGTTTTTTTCTTATCGGAGTTTTAGCACCTCGAAATACCATCTCAACTATGTATATGTATTCACATACCATTGTTGAAGATGATTGTTGACATTTTAACACAAATGAGAAGGGCTCATATAAGTGGTCAGAAACAGTCACGACATGACAGCTCACGAATGTATGGGTTAACAACTGTTCACAATGTTCGTGTATTTTTTGAAGACGCTGGTAGAACAAAGGGACAGTCAAAGTGTTTTTCACTTGTGAGCGAACAGGAGGTGTTCTGTCTTTCAGGTGTGTGTGGCCACTTTATTCCTAGTTATGGAACGAGTATTCGTTTGTTTAAATAAATAAAGACTTCCTTCGAGATTTCTTGGAGAGAGTACTACGGTCTTGTGTATTCCAAGCATCTCTACGGTTCTAGCTAAGTGACTTTTACTTGTTCCAAAGTTTTGTTCATTCTCTTTTTTTTGTTTCGTTTATTATTTACTTTCTTGCTTCGTTATTTCTGTTAGGTTTTTCGATTTTCTTGTATTATCATTGTACTTTTTCCATCTGCTATATATATATATATATATATATAGGAGGTAGCTTCGAAAAGGTCCTGGAATTTGTGTATTGTATAGAAATAAGTAACAATACAATTATTTACACTACATTTCCTTCAAAATAGTTCCCTTCGGCAACCACCCACTTTTGCCAACGTCCATACAGCTGTTGGAAACATTCCTGGAACCCATTCTTTGACATCTCTCTCAGCTGCTTTGTCTCATTGGTGATAACGTCCTCAGCATTCTTGAATCTCTGCCCTTTCAGTGCCAATTTTAGGCGAGGGAACAAGAAAAAAATCAGGCCGTTCCAGGTCGAGAGAATATGGAGGATGTTCCAGGGCAGTCACATTGTGCGTTGCGACGTACTGCTTCACCAATAGGGATCGATGTGCTGGCGCATTGTCATGCATGTGGCGTGAGGTTTTATTTGACTCTAGGGTCAGTATAGTACTGACAATTACAGAAATAGAATTTCTGCAGAAAATGGTGAAGTCCCAATGTCTGAGAGAACTACTGGTATCACAAATTAGTTACGGCTGTGAATGTTCTGATCTCGAAAAATTAGTAGAGAGGAGACCGACATAACTTGCCACCTCCGCTGTGTAACTAACTGTGATATTAAGACAAGGAAACAGATTTTACTTAACACTGATAAAATTGACAAGTCTTCAAATACAATTTCCTTATTATTTATTTAGTAAATCTACTCTTGTGCTGAAGGGTGAATGTTGAAAAATGGAACGTAATGAATTTGTAAGTTTACATATGATTTACAAATATTTATATTTATATAGATATGTAAATATATTACAACAAGTTTTCCAATTATAGGAACAAAAAATTATATCAGCTGTGCTGTTATTCAATTATAGTACATGTATCAGCTGTGCTGTTAATTACGTATAATTTATCAGCTATAATCTTATTATTGTCTCTTGCTACGCTAATTCACTTTCTCGTCACTGACACTAGCTTTTGCTCACAATGCCGACAGAAATGGTACTACTGGGTACTCATCTCTTAAAACGTTCTGTTCTCCTTAGTTTGGGTCACACAACTCCTGCTGAGGCTCGTTACTTTAGCCCACCCAAGACTGAGGGGGACTAAAGATGTAGCTTCTGTACAATCTCTATGCTCCTGCGAAGTTCCAGGCAGCTGGATTGACTCGAACATACGACCTCAGGTTTTATGACACGAATAAAACCTGTAACAAGGAAAAATGGGGGCTAATTTCTGTCATCAAGCCCACCTATTTCTAATGTGGATGAAATGAGCGTGTGCCTCAGGTGTCTGCATGTAGGATGAATGACAACATGGCTCAGTATGATTTAGCAATAGCGAGACAAGACAGGTGTCTACTTGTAAAACCTTCTTTCTGATACATTAATACATGGATACATCCAATAATATGAATTCAATACATGAATACATCCAATAATATAAATTCAATACATGAATACATTCAATACATGAATACATCCAATAATATGTACACCTAGGTGTGATACAACCATTTCCTTCCCCATATAGTATACCAGATATATCCTAACAATATTGTTATGTTCTTATGATAGGAGTATATGAGACGAGGACTGTTTGGTGATATATCAGGTGGGAGTTATAGGAGACAATAGATTGATGTTAGATGAGACAATAGATTGAGTCCTAACAAGGACTGTTTTGGTTATATTTCAGTTGGTTTTATCTGAGATAATAGACTGAAGTTATAGGAGACAATAGATTGAGTTATAGGAGACAATAGATTGAGTCCTAACAAGGACTGTTTTGGTTATATTGCAGTTGGTCTGAGAAAATAGATTGAAGTTATAGGAGACAATAGGTTGAGTCCTAACAAGGACTGTTTTGGTTATATTGCAGTTGGTCTGAGAAAATAGATTGAAGTTATAGGAGACAATAGGTTGAGTCCTAACAAGGACTGTTTTGGTTATATTTCAGTTTGGAGTTATCTGAGACAATAGACTGAAGTTATAGGAGACAATAGATTGAAGTATGAGTCCTATTAGTCTTCGTCTATTCAATCATATTAGGAAATACAATCATTATACCTAATTCCCCAAGATACAATCAGTAACCTGATACGTTCATATTAAAACCTATTTTCCTACCAGTTTATAGTAAATTATATTTACCCTCCAAGATTTAAACAGGCCAGATGTTGACTCGACTTAGCGAAGAAAGCTGCAGGTCAATGCTCTCAGGTAAGCTATAAATCAAAGCTGACAGCTCCTCTCTTCAGTCGGTCGTCTCTGGCTTCGGGTTCGGTGTTGCGTGTTTCAGCATAAATCTCGCCCGATTATATAGGCAGGTAAAATAACTTCTACTGGTAAAGGAAAGCGTTTGGTTGGTTCCTGGCGGAGCAAGCTGATTGGTTGCCTGCAGTTTCGTCTTATGCTCGTACAGCCTAATTTTATTCAGTTTTCTTCCGCCATCTTGCATGAACAAGATGGCCGCGACCCCCATCCAAAAAAACAGGGCTTAAGTTTTTCCTGGTGTAACTTCAGGTAATTTATTCCGGCTCAGCAACTGTGCGTTGATTGGCTGGGGCAAATTTGTATCCCGACATAATGATTTAACAAAGTAGTGGGGTTACACACATTCGTTTCTCGACAATGCAGTAGAACCCAACTGTTTGTTCTCCATTTTTCTAGGCGTTTCCTTCTGATTGCATCTCTTAGACGATGGAGGATATCAACGTACATTTCCTTGTTAACTGTTCGGCCTTCAGGAATGAATTCATGGTAGACAATACCCTGGGAATAAAAAAAAAACTTCCAACATAGCTTTTCCTTTGCTCTTGTCCAAACAAAATTTCTGTGTCTGGGGAGATGAGGGTGATTTCCATTCAGAGGACTGACGTTTTGTCTGAGGATCGTACAAAAAACACCACGTCTCGTCTCCTGTGATTATGTTGTTGAGAAAATTGCTACCTTGATCAGCCACATTGATTAGGTCTCCTGCCCATTGTCATTCTCGTTTCTTCCTGTTCAGGAGATAACATTTTGGGAACCATGTGTTGACAAACACGGTGCATGTGCAGTTCATTGTGGAGAATACTGTGGCAACTTCCAACTGATATTCCAACTTTTGAGGCTATTTTCTCTACACTAAGTCTTCTGTCAACATGAACAACATTCCGAAAACTCTCAATGTTTTCATTGTTTATCGAGGTAGGCTGTCATCTGCTACATGGATCATCATCAACACTAACACGACCTTCACGGAAACGCTTGTACCACTCAAAAACTTGCGATTTCTTCATTGCAGTATCACCATATACTTTATTTAAGCAAGGTTACTGTCTCTGAGGGTGACTTCTCAAGCAAAACACAAAATTTGACATTTGTACGTTGTTCAACCAAGGACATTTTCAACTCCAATGATGCTACATGCACACCACACAAATAAACTTCTGTAACTTCTGTTCGAGAGTACATGGGAAGGTTACATCAGCCATGTCGTTTCCTCAAGGTCACTACCAACTTATAAAACTATAATCTCCATGACATAATCACTCATTCAAACATGAGTCGACTATTCCAGGAACATTTTGAAGCTACCTCGTATATATAATAGAAGTACAAACCCACGGCTGTGTTATAGACTTGATCATATATTAGAGCAGTCCGATATACAGTGAGTGATTATTTGGCCGTGTACTGAGGCCCAGGTAGCTAGCTACACATTTACGAGTATTTGAAAGACTTATGCGTGCTACCCGCACAGAGTTATACTACAGTGGATAAGAGATCTCTTTTACGGTTTCTGATGTGCCAAGTTTACATATTTGATCTGAATTGACGTATGATGTATTTTTGGTATGAAATGTCATGTGATGTTCGACAAGTCCGATGTTCATCGTAATAAATTGTGCAAATCGTCTATGCCAGACATTTTATTCAACTTTGTGTGGTGGTGCAGTGAGTGTTGTTTCAGCTGTAGTTGCTGCATGTATTGTTTAAACTCACAGAACACCTCCAAGCATGGTTACCAGTCACGAGTAGCCATCACATCCCAACACACTGAGACGCATTCACCCCACAATATTATTGTCACAAAAAATCAACAAACTCGCAACATTGGTGGAGATTAAAATAGAACAACGATCCAACAGTACATACATGACTAAAGTTTTACCTGTGTACACCCTTAAAAATGGCTTACATATGTAGGTAAAAGATAAAGATAGTCCCATTGCAAAATACTACTGCAGGGGAGAGAAATGTTAGAGACTTTACTATACTCGGTCCAGCTTCAAGAGGTGAATTGATCAGTTCCCTTCCTTGCTGTCTTTGCCTTCCCTAACTCAAGAGCTGAGTTAGGTAACCATTTACAGCTGGGTATATTGGCGTGTGAAGCCAGTGTTTCAACTCTGGTACCTCTACTGTGAGAAGCCGGTGTTCTAACCACTCTGCCAATTGGATGTTGTTTTTTACTTAAGTACGCACATAAAAAAATGTTTTACCTGTGTACACACATAACTAATGACCAGCATGTATCTTAACACAGGTGCTGTGTATGCCACGATGGGCTGCGTTGAGATTCTTGGCGCCGCTGTGTTTGGGATCATAGCCAATCGTCTTTATTATGCAACCTTGTCCATCTGGGATGGCTCAGTTTTTATTATGTTTGCTGGACTGGCGGCCACTGCCCTAGTTTTACTTATGTAAGTATTAACACTTCCTAAGTTCTGTTATATCTAAATATTTTTGGCTCAGTAAGTTCAGTGAAGTCAGTTGGTATAAGTATAGTAACAGTTCTAGGGAGTTGGTGGCCATAGTACAGTAGACATTAAAAAATCCGGCAGCCTCCGGACCTGAGGAGTGCCGGAATTTTGAAAATGCCGGATTTTTTATGGTTATATATTCGTATATATTTAACAGAAAATGACTACCTGTACACTTTATCTGCGATCGACAATGCACGATGTTTACGTTTTACACGACTTCTTTTATTTGCTGAATCCATAATGGGGCTAAACAGCAGCAAATAAATGATAAAATGAGCAGGAATGCCTGTTAACACGTGCAAGCAAGACCCAACAGCAGCACCAAAACATAAACTGCTCCAGAAAACAGTGGCGCGCCAACGCGGTAAATTTAAAAATGCGCTCCGAAATCCATGCCGGAAATCTGAAGGAACCGGATTATCGATGGCCGGATTTTTGAATGTCAACTGTATAGATTAAGCGTTGTCAGCAGCACTCAAACTTCAAGTTAATTAGTAACTTGATGATGGCTTTTTCTGTCCATTAAACTAAATTTGATACAAAAGTATGACAAACTTTTGGAGTTTAACTTTGAACTTGACAACAATAAACAACTTAAACGTGGTGAAAAAGTTAGCGAGGTCATTTTCTGAGAGTGACCTCCCATCTCAGCTTGGATTATTTTAGCAAGGTCATTTTCTGAGAATGACCTCCCTTTTCAACCAGAGGGATATGCTACTTAATAGAAAAAATTATACATCCTACAGGACAAAGAATTATTAGACATCTTACAGGACATAGCGTACAATAATTAGACATTGTACAGAACAAAACAGTTTGACATCCCACATAATGTATAATAATTAGACATTGTACAGGACATAAAACATTTTGACATCCCACATAACGTACAATAATTAGACATTGTACAGGATATAAAACAATTAGATTTGTTTTTTATGTTTGTAAGGTTCTTCCTATTAGTTATGCCTTCATTCCTTCATCATTAATTGAAGTTCCCAGGTATTTGAAATGAGTCGCTGTCTGTAGTTCTTGTTCATTGATTTTGATGTAAGCTATCATTTATTAAAGTTCCAGATATTTGAAACGAGTCTCTGTCTGTAGTTCTTGTCCATAAATTTTCATAGTGCTTGTGAGTCATTTAAAAAATTATTTGTCATTAGCTGCATATTTTATGTTCTGATTTCCATGCCATTTTTCAGAATACTGAAAATTTATTTTATTTATTTTCCTCCTCAGAATATTGAACATTTTGTTCTTAAAAGATCAACACAGAGAGAATGACGTGATAGAGAATGTCAGCAGAGGCAATATTCAGGAAGTGTCTGATCCATCCTGGTAAACCTTAAAGGCGTTGGACTGTGTGGACATAGCGTCACTTTTGAAACTGATGAGGCAGTGTGCAATCATGCTAAAGGTTACTCACCTAATAGAGAAAGCCTGCAGACATGAAATGCACAATTCTTTATGAAGTACACCTTACAGAACTGTTTGAGACAAGACTGGAGTGTGGCAGGGATGCCTCTTATCACCATTTATCTTCCTGCTGCCTATAGACTGGGCTATGAAAACTACACTGGCCAACAGAAATGGAATTCAGTAGACTCTTACTAAACAGCTTGATGATTTAGATATTGCTGAATACCTGGCTCCTCAGTTCCATGACCACGGGCAAACAAAGTGTATGTGAGATATGTTGACCTTGTTATTGTATGTGAGATCTGATAACCTTATTACTGTATGAGAGATCTTCTTTGATCCTTAGCCGCCGACCGTCAAAGCAGTCAGTGGCCATCATGCCTAGTGGCGTCTTGTAGGGCAACAACAAATTGATTCTACTTTGCTCGGTCGGCGGCCATCCTTCGTACAGTGCCCCAATCTGGTTCATTCTTTGCATCTCAGCCTCCACAGTCCTCCGCCAGGTTGTTTTTGGTCGGCCTCTCTTTCGTTTTCCTTCAGGGGTCCAAAACATAGCTGTTCTTGTGATGGCATCGGGGTCTCTTCTGAGGACATGGCCAACCCAGCTCCAGATTCTATGAGAGATCTGGTGACTTTATTATTACTATATGAGAGATCTGGTGGCCTTATTATTGACCTAATTATTGCTATATGTGAGATCTGGTTACATTAGTATTCCTGTATGTGTATAAAACCTGTGACCTTATTATTGCTTAATGTATGCAAGATCTGATGTTACTAATTATGACTACTTGTTAGTGTATGTGTTTCAATTCAGCTGACCATGTGATGACAATATGTGTTCAATGGAGATTACATTCAGCATGTGCCTTCAGCAAAGTCACTAATGTACCTTGCAAAAACTGCTCATGATTGACCATGAGGAATAGACTGCTGAAAGTGTTACATTGAACCAATTTTATTGTATGGAAGTAAGCCTTGGGCATTGAGCCAACTAATGAGAAAACCATCACAAGAAAAAGAGGTGTTATTTCTTGGAAGCATGTACAGAATCCCACAGATGGTTCAAGTAACTGTGGAAGACGCTTGAGAAGAGCTTATAGACACAAGATGAGGAGATTTAAACATTTAATTTGAGAGGGAACATAAAGGATATGAGAACTACAAGACAGAAACTGATGACCAGCTTAACACAAACTCGTATATCAACGTAAATGTTTAATAGTGAACATCATGGCTTAACACAAACTCAAATATCAACGTAAATGTTTAATAGTGAACATCATGGCTTAACACAAACTCAAATATCAACGTAAATATTTAATAGTGAACATCATGGCTTAACACAAACTCAAATATCAACGTAAATATTTAATAGTGAACATCATGGCTTAACACAAACTCAAATATCAACGTAAATGTTTAATAGTGAACATCATGGCTTAACACAAACTCAAATATCAACGTAAATGTTTAATAGTGAACATCATGGCTTAACACAAACTCAAATATCAACGTAAATATTTAATAGTGAACATCATGGCTTAACACAAACTCAAATATCAACGTAAATATTTAATAGTGAACATCATGGCTTAACACAAACTCAAATATCAACGTAAATGTTTAATAGTGAACATCATGGCTTAACACAAACTCAAATATCAACGTAAATATTTAATAGTGAACATCATGGCTTAACACAAACTCAAATATCAACGTAATTATTTAATAGTGAACATCATGGCTTAACACAAACTCAAATATCAACGTAAATATTTAATAGTGAACATCATGGCTTAACACAAACTCAAATATCAACGTAATTATTTAATAGTGAACATCAAGGCTTGACACAAACTCAAATATCAACGTAAATATTTAATAGTGAACATCATGGCTTAACACAAACTCAAATATCAACGTAAATGTTTAATAGTGAACATCATGGCTTAACACAAACTCAAATATCAACGTAAATATTTAATAGTGAACATCATGGCTTAACACAAACTCAAATATCAACGTAAATATTTAATAGTGAACATCAAGGCTTAACACAAACTCAAATATCAACGTAATTATTTAATAGTGAACATCATGGCTTAACACAAACTAGTATATCAACGTAAATATTTAATAGTGAACATCAAGGCTTGACACAAACTAGTATGTCAACATAAACATTTAATAGTGAACATCAAGGCTTGACACAAACTAGTATGTCAACATAAACATTTAATAGTGAACATCAAGGCTTGACACAAACTAGTATGTCAACATAAACATTTAATAGTGAACATCATGGCTTAACACAAACTCGTATATCAACGTAAACATTTAATAGTGAACATCATGGCTTGACACAAACTAGTATATCAACGTAAATATTTAATAGTGAACATCAAGGCTTGACACAAACTAGTATGTCAACGTAAATGTTTAATAGTGAACATCAAGGCTTGACACAAACTAGTATGTCAACGTAAATGTTTAATAGTGAACATCAAGGCTTGACACAAACTAGTATGTCAACGTAAATGTTTAATAGTGAACATCAAGGGTTGACACAAACTCGTATGTCAACATAAACATTTAATAGTGAACATCAAGAATGAAGATCTGTGAAGAGACATGATCGTCTACAACTTGTTGTATGGTACGTGAAGTTATTTTTAGTCCTGCAAGTCAATAGGTAAACAGTCTGTTTTTACCCCTGCATTTAATAACTAAAGTTGTCTTATGTCAGTTAGAATGGAACCAGGCCAGGATATAGACAGCCGATAGGATAGTACGGCGCTCTCTCTTCCAAACCTCTACACCTCACGGTAGAAGTGGAACGACTAAGTAAGTAAGTAAGTCTTATTTCAGTATTTGAAGATTTCATTACTTATACTGTCACATGCAACGTCTAGTGATTTTATTACTAAAATAGTTTGTTTGCAAGATCTAGTGATTGTTTAACTAATACTGTTTGTATGCTAGATCTGGTGATTGTTTTACTAATACTGTTTGTGTGCAAGATCTGGTAATTGTTTTACTAGAACTGATTGTGTGCAGGATCTCTTAATTGTATTACTAATACTGTTTGTTTGCTAGATGTGGAGATTGTTTTACTAATACTGTTTGTGTGCTAGATCTGGTGATTGTTTTACGAGGCGTGTTCAAATGAAACCCGCCCGTGCTGCGCCAAGTGGACATTTGTAGGAGGAGCATGATGACGTCACATCTGACATAATAAGCACATACGCATGTACAAGTGTGTAAGTGTTCATTCTCCTAGTATTCATTGTTTGTGCTGCAGACCGTTAAAATAATGGCCGGTGTGATACAGAATCCGTCCAAGGTCGATCAGTGAGCGGTGATTCAGTTCCTAACAGCCGAAGGATGTCGACCAGTCGACATTCATCGCCGAATGAAAGCAGTGTATGGTGACAAAAGTGTGTCTAAGACTACAGTGAAAGACTGGGCACGAATGTTTAGAGAAGGACGTCAGTTAACGAAAGATCTTCTGCGGCCAGGTCAGGTGCATATTGTTGCGACAGAAGAAGCCACAGCCGAGATTGATGCAGCAATACGGGTGGACCATCGTCGGAGCTTACGTTCGCTAGCAGAGGAATTTGCTGTGTCTCTTGGGACAGTTCAAATGGTGGTTAGGAAGAAACTGATGTATCGAAAGGTGTGTTCACAATGGGTCCCACGGATGCTGACTGATCACCATAAGGAAGAACGCATGGGGTGGAGTTTGAACCACCTGCTGCGTTACGAAGAGGAGTGTGATGCATTTCTGTTGTGCATAGTGGCAGGCGATGAGTCATGGTGCCACCACTTTGAGCCGTGCAGCAAAACAGCGAGCATGCAATGGAAACATCCCGGACCACCAAAACCCAAACAATTAAAGTCACAGATTTCCGCCGGCAAGGTTATGCTGACCGCATTTTTTTACCATGAAGGGCTTCTATTGGTAGACTTTAAAGAGCCTGGCGTGAACATCAATGCCATCCGCTACAAAGACACACTAGACAACCTGCATACAGCCATCAAGAATAAACGACCCGGCATGCTTTCGCGTGGTGTGATTCTGTTGCATGACAATGCTCGTTCACATGTTGCGAACATTGTTCAGGAAGCGTTAGCAAGGAAAAGGTGGGAAGTTCTGCTACACCCAGCCTACAGCCCCGATCTGTCACCATGTGACTTTCATTTGTTTGGACCCTTAAAAAAAATCTCTAAAGGGACAACGATTCGACTCCGATGCAGACGTCAGGGCCTCGGTGACCAAATGGTTCAATAAGCAACCAAAGTCATTTTTCTCGGACGGCATCCACCTGTCTACCCAAGCAGTGGGATGCGTGTCTGAATGCCTATGGTGACTATTTCTAAAGAACCCCAGTGCGTACTTGCTTCATAACAATTGCTGTATTTAATTCTACTACTCCTGCTGATGTACCTTACATATATTTGTTATAAAGCCACTGGGACGGGTTTCATTTGAACACGCCTCGTACTAATACTGTTTGTGTGCAAGATCTGGTAATTGTTTTACTATCTGGTAATTGTTTTATTAATACTGTTTGTGTGCTAGATCTGGTAATTGTTTTACTATTACTGTTTATGTGCAAGATCTGGTAATTGTTTTATTAATACTGTTTGTGTGCTAGATCTGGTAATTGTTTTACTAATACTGTTTGTGTGCAAGATCTGGTAATTGTTTTACTAATACTGTTTGTTTGCTAGATCTGATAATTGTATTACTAATACTGTTTGTTTGTTAGATCTGGTGATTGTTTTACTATTACAGTTTGTTTGTTAGATCTGGTGATTGTTTTACTTATACCGTTTGCATGCAAGATCTAGTGACTTTATTATGACTGTATCTGTTGTACCTTTTACCATGTGATTATTGTACATATTTTCTTGTTTTTATTACCATGTGATTACTGTACAGGCATGTTTATTACAATAATGAAAATTATTGCTGTATAATTTTTTTAATACTTTTTATGTTGGGTAAATGATTGCCTTGTTACTTACTTTTATGAGTTCCAGTCTAAATGTTTTTATGCATTCATATTATTGTTAATGTTGATCAGAATCTACATTGTCACACCCTGGGAAAACCCTTTGGCGCTGAGTCTCCCTCAAAAAATGTTGAAGGGAATATTAGATTTGTAATGTTAACACGTATAAAGTTATTTTTGATACCATAAATCTATAATCACACATTGGGTTTTGATCAGCAGTAAAAAACTAAAGCTGCTTTATTGCTAATATTTTCAGATTTCATCTTTAATACTGATTGTTGTTAAACTTTTTAATGTAATCATGAATATAATGAATATTTCACACTGACCATCATGTTTGTAATTGTCATTTGCAAAATAATTTTGTCTTTTAATGTGCAGACCAGCGGTAATAATGTTGGCATTGTTACTGTTGACAGTTTGATGAAAGTTATACAGGTTGTTGATCACTATTCTACTAATGAGAGATTTTTTTTGAATTTGATGATTATTTTAACTGATAATAGTTTTATTTTAATGTCTATCCATGTTCGTATGAGGTCTCTGTCTGCAGTCCTGTAAGAACAGGCTTCCTAGGAATGTCAAGTCTTTAACTTGTGTGAAAGTGGTGACATGAACATTTAGTGGGCATGGATGTCTGCTGTCCTTCTTAAGTGCTTCAGTTTTGGACATGGTTTTCTTCATATTGTATCTGCTAGGTGTTGTGTAAAGTGTATCTCTTCTTGGCATTTTTTAACTTCACGAGAATTAGGTTTTGGCCATCTACAAAAAGTAATTATTTTATTGTGTCTGATTCTGAGTTTTCTTGTGATGTTATCATACTGGTATAAATACAGAACAGTAAGGGTGATGGTAGTTAAACCTGTCATACCTGAAAGATGTCTCAGTAATTATCTGTTGTTCTTACAGTGTTTAAAATTGTCTGGTACAGGGTTCTACTTTTACACAGACTTTGTAATTGTATAACATAGTCTTTTAAAATATGGAAAAATATTTTCACTGTATTTGGTCAAATGGTTAAAAAAAAATAAAAATGAAAAATGTTAGTGGTCTAACCAATGTCATCTAAATAAAATTGCAATTAACAGCAAAACAGGACATGAAAACCCAAAGCGTTTTTTTAGTTCTTTCTCCTGTCAAAGTTCATGTTCTTGTAATAAAGTTTCCTCTAAGATAAAGTTGCCATCCTCATGTACAACCTCATACTTGTCACATTCTTGTCACTACTTGTCACATTCTTGAGGGAATGCTGTAGTCCTAATAATACTTTGCTTGCATGGGGGCGTCCCCCAATTCAGTCTTTAAAATTTTCTCTGACCAGTTGGCTCCAATGTAATCACATAATTATATATCTTTTCTCGTTATTTCCTCTAGTATGGCTAAGTATTGTATTGGGATTCAGTCTGTCCAAATTATAGAATGTCTGAGGCCATTGTGGTCCTAAGCAGCACGCCAAATACAAGGGACGTAATGCTGTTTCTATCTGTCACATGAAAGAATATAGTAGTGATCTTCCTTGGCATAAAGTAATTTTGTGTTTTCTTTCTAGATGAAAGGTCAAGGCAGTCCCATATCCGATACTGCCGTAGGGGAGTGATGTGTTAGAGACTTCACTATACTAGGCCCAGCATCGAGAGGTGGGGTGATCAGTTCTCTTTCTTACTTCCTTTTTCTGCCCAAACTCAAGAGCACAGCCAGGAACCCATTTACAGCTGGGTAAGATGGAGCATGATTCGAACCCTGCATCTTTGCCGCGACAGAACTGAGCTCTAAGCACTATGTCAGTCTGACAGTTCGATGATATATTTACCCATTTAAGTGTCGATAGCTCTTAACTTTTTGTTTGTTGGTCTGCCCTATGTTTTTTCTTTTTCACTTCCCCGTTGAACACAAGCATTTATCTATTTCATACCAATCCCCTCCTACCTTGTACAGCCTGGTCAGGTTCTGTGATGAGGTGAAAGGAAATAGATAATATCTGAAGTCGGACTGAGACACAAGACAAAAACATGTCCCGTTTTGAACATGAAGTCTTCGTCAGGGACAAAAACCATAGAAAATTAAGTAATAACTAGTGTAAGTGCAGACAAATTAAAAACAATAAAAATGGATATATTTTATTATTTTTCGTTCATGAAAGTGCACAAGGCCCCACTACAGTAAGCCCTCTTGTAAGAAGTCTGCAGCAAAGTGGTTTCACACCAATGGCTTTTACATGTCGAGGTTGGCTTAACCAGGCAGAACCTCACATCATGTGACTGGCCTGAGTGATATAACACTTTACTACTTCATGCTACTCTCATTATCTCGGGAGCCACATTCAATGACTTGACTTGACTTGTAATAAAGTTCGTTTTTGGTTTGAAGGGCCATCTTCATTGACTTGACTTGACTTGTAACATAGTTGGTTTTTGGTTTGAAGGGCCATCTTCATTGACTTGACTTGACTTGTAACATTTTTGGTTTGAAGGGCCATCTTCATTAGATACGTGCTCTCATCTCTTTCATTAGATCACACAAGGAGGATCTCAGCACAGTCCAATGTGTGCATACAGGAATCACACATTCTATAAATATTTTTGTGGTGGGAAGGTTTCCTAATTTTTAAATTTTGCCACAGCAGCGGCCGTATGGCCTACTCTTTACAATTTCCAACTGCCGAGGGATTTTTAATATGCAATACGTGCACACAGACCCTCATATGTTTTCGTCCTTATCCGAGAAGGAAATGCATCCGATCTCACTACCCAGGGGAGGGGGAGGAGTATGACATCATTAGGACCAACTGGTCCTGAAAACGAATTTGCATGAATGATATTCCCTGTAACATAACACTTTGTCATGGGGGCACCACAGATGGTGAGTGCTTGATTAGTAGTCGCCACCTTTGCATATCGATTGATGGTCTGTTTAGTTGTTCGACAGGTAGCTTTGTCTATTTTCTTTTTATGTCAGTACATTTACTTTTCTGTCAGTTATGTCTTCTTTTACCTGACACTGTGACTTGAAAGAAAATCATTTGTAGCTCGAGTGGTCTTGATATGGAGCCATGCCACGTTATGTGATTAGGGTGAGATGGTCTTAAAAGCACTTAATTGTGTCTTACCTACTCATTTGTTATAGGATCCACGTATGATATTCTGAGGATTTTCGTGTAACATTTCGAAATCTGCTGTCAAAGTCTAGGTTTATCACGCATGTGTGAACATGAAAATTACAGGACAGCACACAGTTCTAAGTTGATTGGAAGGGAGATAATTTTGATTTTCACCTTGATTGAAGATTTACTAGGTCGCCGGTGTTTGAGCTGTTCTTGCTAGTATGTCTGTCCTGGATCTTTCACCGTTTATGATTGTATCCAGGTATTTAAACTGGGGCACAATTTCCTGTTGATGTCCATTGTATGGACTAGATGGAAAGAACACTTCCAAGTCAGCGTAGACAGCTCGGATCTTCCTACAGAAAAGAATAGAGTTGGATTCTGAATTTATAGGACCGGACAAAAAGTATTAAGAGCATCTCTGTACATCAGTAGAAAACTCGCCAACATTAATACGGAACATGAATTCTACAGGACCACTCGCAAGTCACAGAGGGATTCTGAAATAGAAATAATACCCCAGGCATGTTTTCGAGGCATCTGTGTTAAGTTGCCAGGACTATTCTACTGAGCAAGAAGTCTAAGATTTCTCAATTATTGAGGTGGGTGTAACATATATTTTATGCTGTGAATTTGACATATTCATACTTGCTAGTGGTGTCAAAGATTCATACTAGGCTGGCAACCTCAGCATGTGAAAAGGATACATTCATGAACCACCACAGCAAGTGCTGGTGATTGCTTCATGCTAGTTCTCACGGAAGAACCAAAAGCAGAGGTAATCCCAGACTCTAAGTGGAGAAAGGAAGTGGATGATGATGACATCATATGTATATTATCATTTGTAATGAGTTGTATGTATGTTTAAAGTTGTTCCTTCAGGCACAAGCCACTTACCGCTGTCCAGTTGATATTTTTTGCATTACATTAACTAAAAGAATGGTGATTTTTGTTATTACATCCCCTGAGTTATATGATATACACTCAGGGAGAGTACAAATTCTGATTTTTAAAAATTGGTGACGGACAGCGGGGAAAGCTGCCTGATCTAAATTAGGAAAACAAATACTTAGTAGCGAAATGTGTTCTTTTATTCCCTCTAAAGTTGGTGGTATGGATTGGAGAGACCATTTGAGGTTCTACTCACGTTACCAGCTGTACTAGTCTGTGGTTCAAAGCTTGAGATCGACACGTGAAACCTACATCCCTGGAGTGGTGAAGATCCCTGCCTTGATCAGAAGTGGTTACCTTCAGAATCCTTTGGAGACGTGCCCTTGCCACAGAGACGAAGTGACGGAACCAGCAGCACCATCATTTCGGCAATTTGGAAGCTATGTTATATTTTTAAGCAGACCAAATCAAAAGACTATATTTTCATCTCCGAAACCGAGATCTATGATGAACCATAGTTTCTCATTACCATTTCAAACTTATTTGCATTTGTTTCAAAGTAATTGATCATTAAATTTGTATATGTTGATTTTGACAAATTCATTATTGAATTAATCAATTCAGAGGGAAATGCATATATATATATATATATATATATATATATATATATATATATATATATATATATATATATATATATATATATATATATATATATATATATATATATATATATATATATATATATCGAGCTAATAAAAGGAATTTCGCTGAATTAAATCAGTGGGGGCTTGAACGAGCATATCATTTATATCCACCTTCACAAACGGCGGCGGGTCAGATACAAAGTTAACGTGCTAAGACTCATTCAGCATTGTTCTTGACCTCTGAAATATCTTGTGAACACTCCCTCGAGGTAGAAGCATCATTATCCTTCTATCTACAACTTTGCCAAGAGTAATCTTGTGCAAAGGTAGACACCTTTGAAGACCTGCATTAGATGCTCTAGGTTGTGGCCACTGTTGGAGCACTACTGCAGAGCAAGGGGCGGCAACCCGCGAACAAGTAAGAACAACTTATGGACTTACGGATGCATCTAATATAACCACAGGAGTTCGACAAGGCTGGGAGCTATCACCACTAAAGCTGAACATTTTTATGGACAAAATAACACCAGAAGACGAAGTAAACCCATAAAGTGAAGATTATAACCCACTAGATGAGTTACTTTTTGCAGATGACCAAGGTCTAACGTATGAAGATGAAAACAAAAATCACAATCATATAAATTCACTTAATTCAACCTGTGGACAGTAAACATGAAGGTCAGCAAATCAAAGACAGAAACTATGAAGATCGTCGAGCTCACTTAACATAATGTCCACAATATCAAGCTTAAACATGTTCCAGAGTTTAATCACATAAGAGGCATTGTCACACAGAAAATGAAAGACTTGACAGAGATATTAAAACAAGATGTCAAAACACCAATGCAGTAACTGACCAACTGTCACCACTACTCAAACATCAGAATATCAATATGGAAACTAAACGACAGCTGAATAGTATATTCTTACCAAATCCTTGCTATCAGTGTCAAACATGACCAAAGTGCAGGAGAGGAAAATCACATCTTGCTTGATGAAATGCTTTAAGAGAAGCCATTAACGCTGTCAGAATAAGAAATGGTGACGTCAGAAACATTGCAGGAACTACATACTGCAGTATATACAGAGTCAGAACATTAAATGGTATGGCCGTCTAATGAGAATGAAGACCAATAAATGACCACTACCCGCCTCTAACACTAGAATATCTGGGTTCAGGGCACAGGGAGGACCACGAGGGAGATGGATAGACAACATCACAGACATCCTACAACAACGTGGGCTCACAGCAGCCAAGGTGACACACTTGGTTCAAATATGCAAACTTCTCTCTCTCTCACCCCCCCCCCTTTTTTTTTCTTTCTTTAAGCTTCAAGGCAACAGTGGAACGAACGAACTTTATTTTCAAAGGGTTTAGAATTGGGCACGCAGGCCCGTCTAACATTCTGCCCTTCCTTTCTCTCATCTTCCATACTGAATCCATTTATTCTCACACATATCCTAAATATTACTTAAATAATAAAATAACAAAAAAAGTACAATAAAATAAAATCCCAACATTGTAACTGTACATAACAGTTACATAGATTTACAGATGCGTATCATAATTTATACTAAACAGGACAAAATTAACTTTAAAACCTACATATGATGTTTATTGTTATGTAATTATTTAAGAACATAACGAAATTAGGGTGGCATATAATCTGCACTCATGATGTATTTGAAAAGTCTGTGATTGAATGAATATGGACTAAGAGTATTTTTTAAGTCGTGTGGAAGAGTATTCCACAGATGAGCAGCAGAAAAAGCTAAACTTTTCTTGAATAAGTCGAGCCTAGGCTTGGGCATGTGTAATTTATTTAAGCGTTGACTGCGTCTTCCGCTGTACATGTATTTGAAAATAGGCCACAGATACGTTGGAGCATTCTGTGACAAGATTTTGTGAATAAATTTGGCTTTGTTGAAAAGAATGCGCTTTCTTAGTGGCAATATGTTAAGATATGTATATGCGTCTACACACTTGTGTGAGGTTTTTGTCTGAAATTAGGCGCACTGCACGTTTTTTGTAATGAATAGAGTCTTTTAGTGTTGGACATGGTGCAGCCATCCCAAATTGTGGAACAATAGTCTAGATGTGTTTGTATCTGGGATGTATAGAACATTTTTCGTGTCTCCTCATCTAGGAAATGTTTGATTTTAGCTAACTGGTAAACTTTTTGTGCCGTTTGTTTGGTCAGTGCTTGTACATGCGAATTCCAACTTAAATGTTGGTCAATTATGAGTCCTATTGTTTTATATTCATTTACATTTTCAATTAAAGAGGTTCCAATGTAGAGCTGAAGTGTTGTTTTCGGCGAGTTTTGTAATTTTTGTCTAGTTGATATTATCATACATTTTGTTTTAGTGATATTTATTTGCATGCAGTTTTCATTGCTCCACTTAATAAGATTGTCTGTGTCGCTTTGTAATAACATTTCTAGCGTTTTGCAACTTTTATCACTAGTATAAATGGTACAGTCATCGGCAAATAGGTCGCAGGATGAGTGCTCGATGTGTAGTGGAAGGTCATTTATGTAAATGGAAAAAAGTAGAGGGCCGAATGAAAAAGTCAGTTCATTTAATGATGATATTTGATTGTAATCCTAGTAGATGCCTGGTCATAACCACCAACATGGCTGTTAGTTACGATGAAAATAGAAATGGTTATAACTAGGGGCTAGGATTTTGATGATTTTGTACCTTTTTTTGGACATAACCAAAACGTTGCTCAGTTGAATATAAATGTGTTTCATAAAAAAAACTAAGGTGATTTATGAGCCTTTATTACGGCATTATTTTGTAAGTTTTGGAATGCTAGGGCATTTTGTGAGATTTTTCGGTCATTTTAAAACATCTGTTGTTGTTTTTTTTTAGCCATTATTTTGCATATTTTGGCATTTTCAATAAATAAAATAGGCATTTTTTGGTGTCAACGTGTTCTTAATTATTATTTTTAATTTTTTTTTATTTATTTCTGTACTTCACTGTTTTCCAATGATGTTTAATATTTTACCCAAACCAATGCAAACAAATGTTGCTTGTAAATGTTCCTACAAAAAGTCAAAGTTTGGATTTCTGCCTGGTGCCTTGGAGAAGTCAGTATGGTAGTTCTATTAGTGGATCAGATAGATTTGATGAAGAAAATAGTGAATGACTTACACAGTGGGAATGGAAATGTGGGAAAAGCTGTGCAAAAGAAAATTTGAGCAAGTGGTGGAGCAAGAAAAAAATCTGTGCTTAATTTCTGATATGCTATCTGGGAAAAACTTTTCCCCTGGTGATTTTTTAACGCATCAATTGATGTAGTTTATTTCAAGTATGTTCCTTTGGTGTCCGTACCTGTGGACAGGAGTTTTTCAGTGTTTAAAGTTTTGTTGGCAGACAATAGAAAGTCATTGTCTTTAGAAAATGTGCACATGGTGTTCATTGTGTATTGTAATTCTGAACTCATTAAATAACAACTTACAGGTTGACATAGATACTGTAAAAACATTTCAGTTGTAATTTTGTCATTTGTGTGTGTGTGTTTTTTTTAATAAGGAATTATTTTGTTAATAAACATTTAAAAAATTCAGTTTGGCACAGAAACTGTGAAAATGTAAATTGCGTTTTAAAAGTGTTTGGTGTGCGTGTGTGCGCAAGGCATGTGTGGGTGTGTCTTAGGCTGCATGTTTTTGGTTAATAAAATGGACTTTTAGTTTGGCACAGAAACTGTATCAAAAATGAAGTTGGATTTTTTAATGTTTTTCCTCCTCTTTTTTTGGGGGTAATTTGTTTTTCTTTTTGGTTAGTAACGTAAAGAATTTCAGTTTGGCACAGTGTTGTGTTATAACATATTTGTAGGTTGTTAGATTAAGGGGTTTCTTCGGAGAGGTCCTCTTCATTAATACGTATATTGACCAGGCATGCACAGATGCCGGTGAAACTTTTCATTCAGCCTTCTTTCATAAAATTAATCTTCTATAATGAAGAAGATTCAAGGCCAGGTTGGACGATAGGACGACATCAGTTTATTACAATACAATGCTCCAGTAATTACTTCCAAGAGATATCAATCGATAAGACAATGGCATGACCTAGCCAGTCTTGAACGTCGTCATGTAATCTTCTACTGACAAAATGTCCGTCGACATTGTTCTGCAAAGTTTATTGAATAAGTTCCAACTTACGTACACAAGAATACAGCATACACTCCTCTCACTGTAAAAACGTTAGCATCGACCCAACTCAACATGTGGGCGATCTAAAATGTTGGAAATATAACACACTCTCGGAGCTGAACACAATATACGTCAGTCCACCTTGAAGGCGACACAAAAAAGGCCACGAAAGCTCCTGGACTTATGCCAAGTTGAGAACGGTTTGACTTCTGCTAAAACAGTACCAAAAGTCAATGACGTACTTCCGGGTAACCCGTGGATACGGTCCATCAACAAACATGGTATCAACAATCGATACCTTTGTGAATACAGAATGCTGTGTTATGAGTTTTAACCATAACAACTACTCCCCCCCCCCCCCCGTCAAATAATGAAAACACAGTTTTCATTATTTGCATGATGTGGGTTAAACTTCACCAAAATGAACAGATGGTAACATCAAATCTCATTGCTATTATGAAATTATATAGTACCCATGTTTCTGCAAGACGTAGGCATTTTAACACACAAGTAGTGGACAGAAGCATAAACTGCTAATACCATTGTCTAACACTGACATAAAACAATTTAACATCAAAGTGAGGTAACCATAGTAAGATCAGCCAACATGTACATACTAAATAATTCTTTAAGTCCTTCATTCATTCACATTCTTCATATCGTCTGAACACCTATTTGTCTTGTCAGAAAACGGTAGTCTCATATTGTCATCTCAATGTAACATTATAATGCAACGCATTAATAATAATATAAGAACAATAGATGAGATGAGGCAGACAAACAACCAATACGGTGTGTGACTGCTACAATTTGTCACATCAATAAAATTGTGTGTATCTGTGAATGATATGTCATTATTATATCATATTCATAACATGAAAAGTGAAGAAATAGTGTAGGTAACACATTAATGTTGACAAATAGCAACAATATGCCTATGCGTTAAATCCATAAACCATATAATGGCGTAATAGCTCATTAATGTTTCTAAGTTTAGTGTGAGTGTGACATAAATTTTGTCTTGAATTCACAAGGTGTAGTGTCATTCACTTAATCACTTTAGAATTCCATATAGAATAATGTGATTATTTAAAGTAATGTTATTCTCATAATTTATAAATGTTTATCCCATGTCCTTAGTTGTACGATGCAATCCATCGACGATCATGTCCATGATTGATGTTAATACAATAATGTGTCCATAAGAATCCAAACGTCCATTAACACTGTAGTGAATCAAATGTAGTACAAAGTTATTTTACCAAAACCAATGCGTATTCGAAATTGTCTGGAAATGACACAATTTTCAATTATATAAAATTGTGTGTTTGACAGTTTGTAGCTTGACAATGAGTACTGCCATGATTGTACGATGTTTACACGAAGTGTCATGAGTTCAATGATATACTACTTGCAATTGCGTTTTATAGAATCCATCATCATTGTGTTGCTGTGCGAGTCGCTTTCTTAAAACAGCACCGTGATCACTGTACAATGTAGTTAGAGTCCTGTGATTATTCAAGCAATGAGTTCTTGACCAGGACATTTTCACATATGTCTGTGTACTAGTTTGATTGTAATATTTGCAGATGATTCAGGGTCTTTGACACACCTGGACAACACGTCCGCCAACACATTGTGACTCCCCTTTATCGCTTGAATTGTATAGTTATAAGATTGAAGAGCGAGCGAGGCTCTAGCTGCTTTTTGATTTTTGAATCTCGCAGTCTGTAAATAAGATAGAGCACGCTGATCTGTCTGTAGCGTGAATTGAGCTCCCATCAAATACCTCTGTAGTTTGTTGAATGCGAATACAATAGCGAGCAATTCCCTCTCAACAATGGGATATCGTTCTGTAGTTGACAATTGACGACTGACGTACATAGTAAGATGCAGGTGTCCTTTAAATTCTTGCATCAATGTTCCACCTATGGCTGTATTTGATGCATCGACTCTGAGAATGAAAGGATATCGAATGTCAGGTAACCTCTAAATTGGTGATTTCGAAAAGGCAATCTTAATTAAATTTAAAGTCACATGACATGACTGTGTCCAAATGACCCTATTCTGCGCGTTCTTTTTAACCAACGCAGACAGAACTGAAGTCATATCAGAGAAATTAGGCAGAAATTTCCTATAGAAGTTTATGAGACCTAATAGACTTCGAACTTGTTTTTTTGTTCGAGGTATTTCAAGATTCAGAATTTTAGAAACGGTAGAATCTTCAGGTTTGAGAAAACCACCTCCTACCTTATGTCCAAGAAAATAAATTTCAGTATAACCTATTCTGGTCTTTGAAGGTCTAGCAGTAATGTTGTGAAAGCGTAATGTCTTCAGCAAAGAATGAATTCCGTGAATATGATCATCCCAAGTATGATGAAACAAACATATGTCACCTATGTAAGTGATGAGATCATCACGATCAGAAAATAGTCTACGCATCATGCGAACAAAAGTAGCAGGAGCGTTAACCAGACCGAAAGACATGTAATTGAATTGAAACAAACCTAAAGGCGTAGCGAAAGCTGTGTAAGGCTTAGGTTTGTCAGTTAATGGCACTTGTCAATATCCTTTGGATAGGTCAAACTTAGTAAAGTATGTAGCTGTGGACAATCTATCCAGAAGGGATTCAAGGCGCGGCAAAGGCTCCGCGTCTTGAATTGTGACAGCATTTAAACGTCTAAAATCTATACAAATGCGAATAGATGTGTCTTTCTTTCTGATCAAAACCATAGGAAAACTATATGGTGAATTAGACGGTTCAATTATATTCAACCTAATCATTTGTTTTATTTCTTCTTGTACCCGAGATTGCAAATGAATCGGTATAGGGTACGGTTTGAGTTTAATAGGTGTAAAGTCTGTAAGCAAGATATCACGCTGAATGATATATGTATGCCCAAGAACATCAGTGAGCACATCAGAAAAAGATTGTAGTAATACAGAAACCTGCTCTTTCTTATTAGAAGATAACGTAGAAGCAATGGAAACATCTTTCCAGCTCTCAGTCGACAAAAGATGTATATCAGGTAAAGACAATATAGGTTCACCACCATCAGAAAAGTCAGAGTTCTCCTCCTGAATAACTGCTAAGGAGGAGTGACGAACAACAGATTCGTCGATAGCTTCAAAGATAGGTTTCAGATGTGCAGGTCGAGTATGAAACTGTTGTAACATATTAATATGGAAAATTTTATCTTTTCCCTTAACATATAAAACATAGTCAACATCTGACTCTTTATCAACCATTGTATAAGGACCCTTCCACGAAACCAGTAATTTATTGTCCTTGTTGGGAAGCAACACGTAGGCTTCCTCACCTGGCCATAATTGGCGCAGTTTCCTGTTTTGATTGATGAACAATTGAGCCTTTAATTTTGCTTTTTCGGAGGACCCCACTGCTATGTTGCATGCGTCCATAATCTTTTGTCTTAGATTCACAACATATTGATACGATGTTTGAACCTCCTCATCTATGTTGGATCCAATAAGTAATTGTTTCAGAATAGCCATGGAACCTCTTGGCTTTGCACCAAATACTAGTTCAAATGGAGCAAATCCCATGTTCTCGTTGGGAATTTCTCGATATGCAAAGAGAACAGCAGGCAATATTCTATCCCGATCTTGTGGATACTTAGTCGTAACCTTACCCAACATTTTTTTTAAACTTCTGTTAAATCTTTCAATTTTCCCATTCGCTTGGGCGTGATAGATTGAACTAAGCGATCTATCAATACCAAACATCTTCATTACTTCTTTCATAGTATCTGAAGTGAACTGGGATCCCCGGTCCGATAGTATATTTTCGGGAAAACCCAATCTGCTGAATACTAAAAATAGTGTATCTGCGACGTCAACAGTTGATATAGATTTAAGCGGTATTGCTTCCGGCCATCGGATACACAAATCAATGCAAGTAAGCACAAATCTGTGACCCCTAGCTGATGTGACCTTTAATAGACCAATAAGGTCAATAGCCATCTTTGCGAATGGACGCAAAGAAATATCAGATGCCTGGATAGGCACATTATGTCCAGGTCTTTATGTCGCGACACTTTGGCACACTGAACAAGTGCGACAAAAATGTTCACGTCTTTAGCCACACCAGTCCAAAAGAAATGTGATAACACTCTTTGTTTCATCCTTGCAATACCCAAATGACCTGCACAATTTATGTCATGGGCATGTCGTAAGACAAATGGTCTAAAGCAAGTAGGTACAACAATCTGTTTTTTCACAGATGTAACATCTTGAAAATTTCTAATTAAAATATTATTCTTTAATGAGTACCAATGCTTAGTCTTATTATCAAACATCATCTTGTTTGATGTTGCCATACGAAAAAATTTCTTTAAAGAATCATCTTCTTTTTGCCTTTGTACGAAAAATTCCTTATCGATCAATTCCATCTGTAAATTATCATCATCTTCCAAATCAACATTTTCCTTTTCCTTTTCATTATCTACATCATTATCATGATGTTCATCATTCATCTGATCTTCAGACTCCTCCCCATCATTCATTACCTCATCCAACACAATATCACTGTGGTTGTGAGTATTACTTTCAGCACGAGCGTGTGCTCTTGTAGTAACAGCATTTGCATTTATTAAGTGCTGTTTTTCCCCATTTTGAATGTCTTCTCTGGAACATTCATGTAAACCTGGAATATTTCCTAGGATTATTCCAGCAATAGGACTATTAAGTAGACACACAAGAGTTCTTCCTGTGAAATAAGGTGTATCCAGGAATACTTCCGCTGTTGGATAGTGTTCCACTGTGCCACCAAAGGTAATGCACCTCACTATGTTGCCCGTGTAATCAGACTGATCCACCAAAGACCTGCGTACACCGATTGTTGTTGCACCAGTGTCTCTCAACAGTGGCACTAATTTATTGTTTACAAAACCTTTATCAAGTACCAGTGAACCAGTACTCTCAAATGAGGACATGACCGGTAAAGGATGTCCACATAACAGTCTTGGCACTCCTTGTAGCTGAAATAAAGAACTACATTCAGTACAATTAACACTGTTGGATAGATCAACACTACATGCATTTGCATGAGCTACCCTAACATTATTTTGACCTGAGTTATTGTCACTCACATTTACGGCAGTATCTGACCGTTCAGGGTTCCTTCTTCTTCTTTGATCCTTAGCCGTTGTAGTGGTGTTGATGGTATTGTATGATGGTGATATTACTAAATGTAATTGTATGAGGCCAGCTGTGAAGGCTCCTGAGATAAAATGTAGTTGAGAATTGTCAGAAGGCCTTTCTTGCTACCACTACGACCTCACACTTAATTTTTTTTTAATGAATGTGGCTACGTAAAGTGTCTAGGGTTATGATATGTAGTGTGGTGTAATAGGTTATAGATATACCCACAGATATTTAACAAGACTAATAATATTTAACAAATATTACAACACACTGAACTAACTCAATAGTGTAAAATTTTTTGATAAAATTATATTACATTTATTTTGTTCTGGATCAATTTTTTTAGGTTGACCAGAACTTAAAAGGATTTAGAGATTATGAAAGAAATGCATGGAATATTATATCATAAATGCAATAGTGTACATATATATGTACTATACTAGTTAGTTTTATTAAAATGTTCTAGTAGTCATCTACTTGGGAGGATAGTTAATGTTTGTGCTGTTGGGGTGGCCTCATCACACCTGTCTATATTGACTACACAGTGTCCAGAAAATGGTGGGAATTTTTATGGGGATATTAGTAACTACAAAGCGTTGGTGAATGTCCAGCAGACCAGAGGCTCACTCATCTTGTAGTTGTAGCTCTGGTGCTGAAATCAGGTGGTCCCACCTCTCCGTGCTGGCGGGCAATAATGGTGGTCTCTGTCACAAGTACTGCACCGATACACTCGAGTAAAGTCACCAACTGAATAGACACTGCTTTGTTGACAACAGAAACTCACAGCTCTGCAATCAAAGTATGGGCCATGTGTCAAAATCTATTCTCTACCCACGTCTGGACACAACACTGACACAACAACCACATCATACAGACAGGTCAGATCTCTCTGACCAAACAGCACATTTACCATGGTGGTTTTACATCAGATAGATCCTCCCAGACTATAGATTCTGAAAAATATTTATTAGTTTTCTGCCCTAAAAGAGGATAGGTAATATGTTTCATTATTCTCAACACTTGATCTGTCTTGCCTAACCCTTGCTGGAGTTTATGTATATTGTTGGTCCCTAGACCCTGACTTGGGCGGGGGGTCTAGAGCAAATCCCTACTTGTTTGTAAGGCTAGATTTCGATATGGCAGTATCAAATCACTCAAACATGAAACAATATTCAAAATATATAAGGAAATAATTTCAATCTTACCAGATTATGAATAAATAACACAGAATTGCTAGCAAAACTCAGCTGAGCTGCTGGCTATAGTATGGCGTCCCTAAACTTCTTTCACTTTCTTTCATATGGAAATCACCACACTTTAAAATCTGTGTCTATCACTGAACAACTATTGAGAAATGACCCCAAATCCGCGTCTAAGCGCCGACAATATGCTTGTCTGTGGCCAATCACTGCCTAGGTTTTTTTGAATTTCAAATTTCCTACACTAAAGTCATTTCAGTCATGCTTCAGTCAAGTATGGATGTTTATCTGTTAGTCTGTCCGTCTCTACTTGCGTTTCTACAAAAATGTACTTGATTTTTGAACCAACCTTTCTCTCCCCTCCAAATTTTTGTCGTTAAAAGTTATTTTTAGACACAGCCAGCCACCACAATATCCCGTCTCTTCCATACTAAGTAGATTTGAACACCTGCGTCTCGAGGTCGTGTTTTTTTGTGCAATTAGCGACACTTTTAGATTCAATACAGTCTGTCGATGATGTGAACAACACTGTCTTTTGTCATTATCTTCAATATTATCTATCCGTCTGTAAAATTAAGAACATATTAGTTCACTGCTCAGAATGGGCCATCCGGCCAGCTAATTTTTATATTCCTAACATTAATATTAAGAAAAAAGTACTTTTTAAATTTTGTAATATTCCAAACATCTGCGTTTTAGCCGCTGAATTCAAATCAAGGGCTTGGTATTGCAAAAGCGTCCAATAAATGACTGTGGCGTAACATATCTATGGTCCCTTCTGTCGAGTTGCTTACTTTTTATGTCAACTTGGGAAACGTGACTTTTCTCCGTTTCCCCCCCAATTGCGTCTCCTTAGCCTTTCTAGTCTCACGCAATCTTTCCAGTCATATTTTTTTCCTTTTTGATCCGCCGTTCCCCTCCTGTCTAGCGAGTCAATTTTTATGGAGGGTGATGACCCGCGGTCTAGGCGATCATGTACTATTCGCAGCCTACGCATTATGTTTTTATCCTTAAATGTTATCTTTGGAGGTATTTTACCGTTGTATCTCTGTCAATTTCACTACACATCTCCCCACTTGAAAACATGCCTATGGCAAGTTCCAAAACCAGCGATACACATAGGTAAAATTACTCCTCACGTCTGCCACTACTCTAATTTTGATCACAGGGGTGCCGACTGAGGAAATCTGCACCGACATTCAATTTGCCTGGGATATATTGGATACTAAACTGATAAGGTTGAAGCAACAAAGACCACCTCAGCAATCTTGCGTTTTCATGCTTAGCCTGAGACAAGAACACGAGAGGCTGATGGTCCGTCTCCACCACAAAAGTCCTACCATACAGATAGATTTGAAACTTCTTTATTGCCCAGATTAACGCTAAACATTCTTTTTCGCTTGTGGAGTATCCTTGTTCCGCCTTATTCAATTTGCGGCTTGCATAAGCGACTGGTTTCAGTTCCCCATCAGGTGAAGATGATCTTTGCAACAAAGCCCCTCCGAGTCCTACATTACTTGCATCGGTTCTTAAGACAAAGTCCTGTGTCAAATCAGGCAGTTTGAGAATAGGCTTGCTAGTGAGTTTTTCTTTTAACTCTTGGAACGCTAGTTCACATTGTGCAGTCCAAATAATTTTATCTGGAAGTCCCTTGCGAGTCAGATCAGTCAGAGGAGCACATATAGCGTTAAAATTTTTGATGTATTTCTGATAAAATCCGCATAACGACACGAATGATCGCACGTCTTTTTTTGTTTGTGGCCTAGGTGCTCTCTGCAGTTTTTCCAAGTTCTTAGGATCAGGGGTCATATTACCCTGATATACAGTGTGTCCCAAGAATTCCAACTCTTTGCATCCAATACAACATTTTGTTGGCCTAGCAGTTAAGTTCGCCTCCCGAAGTCTATCAAACAACATCTCCAGAGCTTCAATGTGTTCTTCAAATGTCTCGGTGGCGACGAGAATATCATCCATGAAATTCGTGATACATGGGTTATTCAGGGGATCCAACAATTTGCGCATCATCCTTGAAAACACACTCGGAGCATTTTTCAGTCCGAATGGTAGCATATTGAATTCATAATGTCCATCCGAAGTGCTAAAAGCCAAATAAGGTCTCACTTCAGGCTTCACTGGGATCTGGTAATAGCCTTTACTAAGATCCACCTTTGAAAAGTATTTTGCCTTGTTCAGTCTGGCAAATAACTGTTTTGTGTCTGGTAATGGATCCACTTGTCCTTCTGTGACAGCATTCAGTTTCCTGTAATCTATGCACAGTCTGTGTTCCCCAGACGGTTTTCTCAACAAAACGACACTAGAACTAAAAGATGATTCACTGTGCGAAATAATCCCCTCCTTCAACAAATACTCTATTTCTTCCTTCAATGCCTTCTCCTTCGCGAACGGAATAGAATAGGCTCTCATACAGATTGGGTTTGAGTCTACCAGTTTCATGTCATACTGTAGCAAATTTGTATGGCCTGGTTTATCTGTTAATACATCTGTATGTTCCTCCAGAACCTGTTGAACTCTCTCCCTCTGGTTTTTAGTCAGGTGCTTACTGACTTTTACCTGTGCTGCGGTTTCACAAGGATGTAATGGGTATTCATGTGAGGTGAGTGGTTCTTTTTGCATCTGGGTTGCAATAGCCAAGGTCAATAAGGGGGTGCTTTCCTGGAGTGGTCTGTCCAGATACTTCTTTAACAGGTTTACATGATAAACTTTCTCCTTCCCCTTTTTGTCAATTTTATAGTTTGTTCTAGACACCTTCTCTAGAACCGTATATGGACCTTGCCAACCAATTTGTAATTTATTCTGGCTTCCGGGTAGTAGAAGCAGCACCTTCTCTCCGACTGCCAGTTCCCTGTCCTTTGCCTTCCTATTAAAATATGCTGCATGTTTCTTCCTGGCTTGCTTCAAATTATCATTTGCCAGTTTCCATCCAGCTTTCAAACGAGTGGTCAGTTCGTTCACGTATTGATACGATGAGGTAACAGTCTCTTCCGCCTTCTCATCTGTCCAGGTCCTTAATAAAGTTACATCTGGATCTTTAATTTATCATACGTATTTTTCATGGAACCCGTCTGGTCCCGTCCCTTAGAAGCTTTATAATGAGGACTTTTCTTCCTAGAATCATCACTCACAAATCGACCACTACCAATTTTTCTCTGGGGTTTGTCTCCCCACTTAAGATTGCTTATGAGAGATCTTCGCTCTCTTTTCTGTTCTTCCAGTTTATATAAGTCTGACCGAGGGATTGTCATCTTATCCTGGGTAAAATTTCTTCTTTGTACTCTTCGCATAGTGGCCATGTTAATCCATTCAAGTGAAGACTGGGTGTGAAAAGGGGGCTCCCATTCCACTTTGTCTACCCGAGTATAATTAGTTTTCCTTTCAGGCCTAAAGTTGCCCCGTGGCGTTTCTAGGTCCTGCACATATTTTCCCTTTGTGGGTGTTCCCTCATGAAATACGCCACATGCTTCTACAAAGTTTTCAACATCGACATTTACGTCGGGCCAATAGTATTTTCGAGCAATCTTTTGGCAGATGGTACCGACTTTCTCATGGTCACCATCTTTTCCAACATGTAAGCTCCTTATTAAGTTTGCCCTATATATCTTGGGAAGAACTAACTGTCCGTGACCAGTGGATCTAGTTCCTGTCTTCCTGTATAATAGTTTGTTCTTCATGAAATATTCCCCCTTGCTCGGAGGTGTGTGGCATTTGGGCAATTTTTTTTAAAACATGGCTTGAGTGTCCTATCCTCAGCCTGCGCCTTCCTCATCTCCTCTGGATGAGCATTTATAGGTTCACCTTCTTCCTCCTTCTTCTGTGACCTGGTCTGCACTGTCGCCATGATCACAGGTTTCTCGGGGTTCCCCAAGAAGACGTATCTACACCCCAATATCAGAGGGTAGATTGGTTCATCTATCACTGCTGCTCTGATTTCTCCTTCCACATAGCGAGTTTTCACCGTTATCCTTGCGATGGGAAGTGTCATGAGCGGTATGTCCTTAGTCGCCCCTTGTATTTCCACTGTTTCTGTGGTATACTGACTTGGGTCCACTAGGCTAGACTTCACAACTGAATCATAATCCAAACCTGTATCATAAAGGCACCTTATGGTGACCCCATTACAAATAACATCCTCACAAACTGGGGGGTGATAAGGTTCCTGTTGTCCCTTAGGATTAACCTTTAATCTTTGCGTCCCCGACTTCATTGCAGCAATGTTTGAAGGTTTCCTTCTACAAAATTCGGTGTTATGGTTATCCTTCTTGCACCATTTACACCATCTTTTTCCTTGGTTCAACGGTTTTCTTTCATTGAACTTTTGGTCATTGAACTGTGAGTTTCTGTCGCGATAGTCATTTCTTGGCCGCTCAAAGTTTGTCCTACCTTTATTTCCCTGCTCTCTATTATCAAATTTATTAAATTGCTGTGGAGCTTTAAAATTGTCTATGTGCTTCTTTTTAGCACCACTTACCTCTGCCTGGGCTGCCTGATACCTCTCAGCAACATTTAAAATTTCCCCCAACTTCTCTGCACCTTGTTCCATGAGAAATTTTCTCATGTCTGGAGCCATGGACTCTCTCAATTGCTCAATCATGATCATTTCTTTAAGATCTTGGGTCTTCCCCAGAGCCGTCCATTTCTCCAAATAGGTTTCTAGTCTAGCAGAGAATTGGTGGTATGTCTCCCCAGACAACAGTTTGGCATTTCTAAATTTCTTACGATAAAATTCACCATTCTTCTCGTACCTTAATAACAAAGCCTGCTTTAACATGTCATAATTGTCTTGGTCTTCCCTGTTCATTTTGGCAAATACTTCATAAGAAGTACCTCTCAATCCTTGTGATAGCTTTAAGCTCCACCTCTCTCTCTCTAACCCATAGGTAGTAGCTAATAACTCAAAACGTCCTAGGTACCCCTCTATGTCATCGTCTTTTTCAACAAAATGGTCTAAATGAAACCCCATAGCTGAGTTTGAGGCTCCCAGACTGGGCGTAGCATCTGAGGCAAAAGGGCTGGCACCATTTTCAGGAGCCTGGCCTTGTAATTCCAGCTCCCTTAGTCGTAATTCGTGCTCCCTTTGCAACCTTCTATCTTCTGCCTCCCTTTCGGCAGTCAACCTTTTTTCTTCTGCCTCCCTTTGCTGTCGTTTTTCTTCTGCCTCCCTTTGCTGTCGTTTTTCTTCTGCCTCAATTTGCAGCCTCTTAGTCTCAGCCTCTAACTTCTTCTCTTCAACCAACCTGTCAGACTCCAATTTTCTTTCAGCCTCTTTTTCTAATCTCCTTTCTTCCCGTTCAATATATTTATCACATTCAGCCGTTACGTATTGAATTAAAATTTGACCATCCATTCCCATCTCCTTCGCGGTGAGCACAGCAGCTGATCTAAATTTTGCCAGCTCCGCCATACTTTTTTGACAATATAATAATATACAAGATAAATCTCTAACCAGTAAATACACTAAGTACTTCTTATGACTATAGTCTAACCAATTCTAACTAACCAGTTAACTAATTAATTATTACTGGCTGTGAAGATTCACCAACTTTTATCTGCAGGGACACTTTTAATTTTAAAGGGAATTTTACAATTTATTTCCCTACTTTTATTTCTCCCACCAGGAGATCCTAATATTACTGTTGGGCTAATTATCCCTGGACAAGACCCCAATTTATGTAGTGGTGTTGATGGTATTGTATGATGGTGATATTACTAAATGTAATTGTATGAGGCCAGCTGTGAAGGCTCCTGAGATAAAATGTAGTTGAGAATTGTCAGAAGGCCTTTCTTGCTACCACTACGACCTCACACTTAATTTTTTTTTTTAATGAATGTGGCTACGTAAAGTGTCTAGGGTTATGATATGTAGTGTGGTGTAATAGGTTATAGATATACCCACAGATATTTAACAAGACTAATAATATTAAGAAATGTTAAAATACACTGAACTAACTCACGTGTGTAAAATTTTTTGATAAAATTATATTACATTTATTTTGTTCTGGATCAATTTTTTTAGGTTGACCAGAACTTAAAAGGATTTAGAGATTATGAAAGAAATGCATGGAATATTATATCATAAATGCAATAGTGTACATATATATGTACTATACTAGTTAGTTTTATTAAAATGTTCTAGTAGTCATCTACTTGGGAGGATAGTTAATGTTTGTGCTGTTGGGGTGGCCTCATCACACCTGTCTATATTGACTACACAGTGTCCAGAAAATGGTGGGAATTTTTATGGGGATATTAGTAACTACAAAGCGTTGGTGAATGTCCAGCAGACCAGAGGCTCACTCATCTTGTAGTTGTAGCTCTGGTGCTGAAATCAGGTGGTCCCACCTCTCCGTGCTGGCGGGCAATAATGGTGGTCTCTGTCACAAGTACTGCACCGATACACTCGAGTAAAGTCACCAACTGAATAGACACTGCTTTGTTGACAACAGAAACTCACAGCTCTGCAATCAAAGTATGGGCCATGTGTCAAAATCTATTCTCTACCCACGTCTGGACACAACACTGACACAACAACCACATCATACAGACAGGTCAGATCTCTCTGACCAAACAGCACATTTACCATGGTGGTTTTACATCAGATAGATCCTCCCAGACTATAGATTCTGAAAAATATTTATTAGTTTTCTGCCCTAAAAGAGGATAGGTAATATGTTTCATTATTCTCAACACTTGATCTGTCTTGCCTAACCCTTGCTGGAGTTTATGTATATTGTTGGTCCCTAGACCCTGACTTGGGCGGGGGGTCTAGAGCAAATCCCTACTTGTTTGTAAGGCTAGATTTCGATATGGCAGTATCAAATCACTCAAACATGAAACAATATTCAAAATATATAAAGAAATAATTTCAATCTTACCAGATTATGAATAAATAACACAGAATTGCTAGCAAAACTCAGCTGAGCTGCTGGCTATAGTATGGCGTCCCTAAACTTCTTTCACTTTCTTTCATATGGAAATCACCACACTTTAAAATCTGTGTCTATCACTGAACAACTATTGAGAAATGACCCCAAATCCGCGTCTAAGCGCCGACAATATGCTTGTCTGTGGCCAATCACTGCCTAGGTTTTTTTGAATTTCAAATTTCCTACACTAAAGTCATTTCAGTCATGCTTCAGTCAAGTATGGATGTTTATCTGTTAGTCTGTCCGTCTCTACTTGCGTTTCTACAAAAATGTACTTGATTTTTGAACCAACCTTTCTCTCCCCTCCAAATTTTTGTCGTTAAAAGTTATTTTTAGACACAGCCACCACAATATCCCGTCTCTTCCATACTAAGTAGATTTGAACACCTGCGTCTCGAGGTCGTGTTTTTTTTTGTGCAATTAGCGACACTTTTAGATTCAATACAGTCTGTCGATGATGTGAACAACACTGTCTTTTGTCATTATCTTCAATATTATCTATCCGTCTGTAAAATTAAGAACATATTAGTTCACTGCTCAGAATGGGCCATCCGGCCAGCTAATTTTTATATTCCTAACATTAATATTAAGAAAAAAGTACTTTTTAAATTTTGTAATATTCCAAACATCTGCGTTTTAGCCGCTGAATTCAAATCAAGGGCTTGGTATTGCAAAAGCGTCCAATAAATGACTGTGGCGTAACATATCTATGGTCCCTTCTGTCGAGTTGCTTACTTTTTTTATGTCAACTTGGGAAACGTGACTTTTCTCCGTTTCCCCCCCAATTGCGTCTCCTTAGCCTTTCCAGTCTCACGCAATCTTTCCAGTCATATTTTTTCCTTTTTATCCGCCGTTCCCCTCCTGTCTAGCGAGTCAATTTTTATGGAGGGTGATGACCCGCGGTCTAGGCGATCATGTACTATTCGCAGCCTACGCATTATGTTTTTATCCTTAAATGGATAATCATTGGATCTGAATGATGACTGTTGTCCATAGTATCCCTCATCATTAGAGTTATAATATCTCTGAGGCTGTTGATTTTTCTTATTGAAATTGTATCTACCTCTGTTATTTCCATAGTTAAAATTTTGGTTAACTCTGTAATTTTTGTCAATGCTGTTAGATCTTTGCCTAGGTGTATTATAGTTTACCATCCTGGCAGATGCAACTGGCAAGGCATCCTTAATGTTATTGGCACTCAAATTTCTATTTGGATGTGTGACTTGATATTGTCTCCCTAGGGTTTCTAGGTTAGCCAAATTCTCAGGTTTCCTCTCCTGCAGAAATGACAAAAAATCTCCACTAATTGAAGACAAAGCCTTGTCTCTTAGAATCAAATCAGATAGTCCTTCTAGTGTTTTTTTCAATTTTGGATAACTCAATCCATCTAACAAAGTATAGCTTACAAGCTGAAATAAATTCAGTAAAATCCTTTGCCGAATCAGGTAATAGTGACTTAAATTTCATTCTATAGCCATTATCATCCAATTGATACTTCTTCAATAACGTGGCTTTAATAGCATCATAGTCTTTCCTAGTCCGCTCATCTAAGGTTAAGGCTGAAGTAAGTTCTTCACCTACCAATAAGTTCATTAGCCTACTGGACCATGTAGTTTTATCAACTTTAAATTCTTGACAATACGTCTCATATCTATTTAGATAGCATGATATGTCATCTATCGATGAGTTAAATTTTGGCAAATTTAACTTAAAGGGAGAAGAATGCTCTTTATTTTCAGCACCACCATTCATAGGATTAACCTGTGGTTGCAGTAGTCGTAATTTTTCAATCTCCAATTCTGCTAATCTGATTTTCTGAGCTTGTTTATCTCTTAACTCCGCTTGAGCCTGTTGAACTTTTAACTCAGCCTGAGCATAGGGTAATTTTTCTTTTTCAAATGCTAACTCTTCTGCGCTTCTTTTTTCAGACAATTCTTCAGCTGCCTTCTTCTCCTCTCTTTCCAATTGTCTTTGATCTCTGAGTTCCTTCTCCACATAGGTCCTCAATATCTCACCTTCCATACCAAATTCTTTACCAAGCTTCAAGAAATACTCTGCAGTAGCCATGATTTACAATTATTGTGCTTTTCAATAGCAAAACAATAATGTAAGTTTATTATATTCTCAATATGTGAGTAATATCTAAGAAATAAATGACAGTAAGGTGAGACCAACAATATCACAAACAATAATGGATAAAACTGAATAAACAATTACACCAAACTTCACTACAAAAACATACTTTACACTTAACAATACTGCACAACTAGACAAAAAATGGATCTGTATATTTCAATTGAGGCAGTATCCCACACAGCAATGTACGCCGGCCCCTCAATTTGGACAACACAGATGCATAAACTAAAGAACGCCTGTTCTCTTCGACCAGACATATGTCGGTATTGAAGAAAAATTACAGGTCCCGCCAACCTCCCACTATCATATACATTTAATGACATAAATACATCAACATGGTAAAAAGAACTCTGGCAAACAGGATAATTCAGTGACACAGACTGTATGTAACTAAAAATTCACTTATCTGATTGCAAGTGAAAAATTTCCTCTAGATCCACCGCCTTTTTCTTCTAGGACCGATGTAAACCAGGTAACTAGACCACCGTTAGATCTAGCAATCGAACAATCGAAAGCAGCTGACTTGAACATTTTTCTGCAAAGTTTATTAAATAAGTTCCAACTTACGTACACAAGAATATAGCATACACTCCTCTCACTGTGAAAACGTTAGCATCGACCCAACTCAACATGTGGGCGATCTAATAATAATAGCCCCTTCAGTCATAACTGACTATGGGAATGCGCCCCTGAGGTGACAGCCCTCAGTTGCTTATTTTCCTGGTGCTCCTTTCGACGTTTTCTCCTCACCTCTGCTTCTTGTGTGAGCCTCTCTTCGCCCAGTCTGAGGTGGCGCCGTAAATAGCATCGCCACTTAGTGCGATCGGCAGCTTTATCCTCTCATGTTGCTGGATCCATGTCCAGTGCCCTCATATCTCTCTTGCACACATCTTTGAACCTCAGCTGTGGTCGCCCAACTGTTCTCTTGCCATCTGCTAATTGTCCGTAGAAGATATCTTTTGGGATGCGACCATCATCCATGCGGCGAACATGGCCAAGCCAGCGAAGTCTGCGCTGTCTAAGAAGCGTATACATACTTTGAAGGCCAGCACGTGACAACACCTCGACATTTGTCACTTTATCTTTCCACGAGATGCCGAGGATGCGGCAAAAACACCGCAAATGGAAGGTATTGAGCCTTCTTTCTTGCTTAGCATAGGTCGTCCAGGTCTCGCTGCCATATAGGAGTGTGCTGGTGACGCAGGCATTATATACCGCAGCTTTGGTCTTCATTGTGAGCTTAGAGTTTCCCCAAACACGCGATGTGAGGCGGGCAAAGGTAGCTGCAGCTTTGCCAATGCGGCTGTCGATTTCTGTATCCAGTGAGAGTTTGTCATTGATGGTAGACCCTAGGTATGTGAAGTGGTGCACCACTGCCAATTCATAGTTATCGATAGTGATAACTGGTGCAGCACCCACATCCTGACTCAGCACATTCGTTTTCTTTAGACTTATTGTGAGGCCAAAGTCCTTGCATGCTTTAGTGAAGCGATTCATCAAGCTCTGAAGCTCCTGTTGGCTTTGAGTGACGACTGCAGCATCATCAGCGAACAACAAGTCTCTTATAGTGACCCTTCTGATTTTTGTTTTTGCCTTCAGCCTTGAAAGATTAAACAGACGGCCATCTGACCTAGTGTGAAGGCATATTCCTTCAGTTGCATCTCTGAATGCATGTTTCAAGAGTAAGGCAAAGAAGATTCCGAAGAGGGTCGGAGCCAGAACACAGCGTTGTTTAACGCCACTTTGTATATCAAAGGGCTGTGACGTGCTTCCAGCATATTGGACTGTTCCCTTCATGCCGTCATGGAATGACTTTATCATTTCCAGCATTTTAGAAGGGCAGCCTATTTTCAGGAGGATTTTAAAGAGTCCATCCCTACTAACCAGGTCGAATGCTTTTGTGAGGTCTATAAAGGCGATATATAATGGTCTTTTCTGCTCTCTTGATTTTTCCTGAAGCGATCTAAAATGTTGGAAATATAACAGACTCTCGGAGCTGAACACAATATACGTCCGTCCACCTTAAAGGCGACACAAAAAAGGCCACGAAAGCTCCTGAATGTATGCCAAGTTGAGACCGGTTTGACTAAAAACTAAAAAAACAGTACCAAAAGTCAATGACGAACTTCCGGGTAACCCGTGGATACGGTCCATCAACAAATGAAATTTTTCGGTCATATAAAAAGACATAATAGTCTGGAAAAAACAGTGATGGAAGGCATGGTCCCTGGAAAAAGGGGAAGGGGTCGACCTAGACGACGGTGGACCCAGGACATCACAGAGAGTCTGAACTTGTCTTTGGCTGATGCAGGTCGACTTGCCCAGAATCGTGATGCGTTCAGAGCAGCTGTAATGGAGACAACGTTCTGGAAAGAATACGTCACATGATGATGACAGGTCATTTTCTAGCAATTGTTAGGTCATTAAAATCCTGGCTCTAGCTATAAAATACTTCAGCCCTAAGGAAGCAATCAGTCACTGACTAGGGTTAACATTTCGTTCTAAGCAAAAAGGAGGACAATATTGATACGAGGGAGGACAAGATAGCGAAAAAGTAGACAGTTATTTCAATAAAAAAATGACAGTGAAACTTATTTTTTGCATATCAAAGAATAAGTTCATCAAATGACCTTGATGTTTGTGTCTATTAATGTATTGAGATTATACAAATCTGTATTGTTATTGTTTATCAGAATCGACGTCATTGCACTCCTGGCAAACCCGTAGGTGCTCAGTCTCCCTCAGCAAATGTCAGAGGGTATGAATGTTAATTGTTCCTATTTCGCCGTGGTTGTCTACACGCCAGATGCACCCTATCGTACGTCCATCTCTGCTGGTCTTACGTTTGATGCCAAACTCCAGCAGTCTTAGCCTTGAAGATTCATCGATTGCAGTGTCATTCTCTAATAGGCGATCATTAATTGCCTTCAGTATCTCTCCTTTATCAATATCCAATGCACCTTCTATGGGTGCACTTGAAACTAGTCTGTCAGCGCTTTCATCGCCGTGTACCCGTGCATGACCAGGACACTAGATCCACACTAGTTCCTGAAGATTCGAGGCTTCTATGGAGGTTTTCCATTCATGCCGGAGCAATCCACTTTGGACCTTCCAAAGCATGAGTTGTAAGTCTGATACAACAACTGCCCTTCTTAATAAAGTCTCACAGAGAAGCCCCACCCAGGTTTCTCACCACGGATTACAGTCCCATCATTCTACACAATGTCATCATAATCCTCAGCATTATCATTTATCAGCTGATTAATTTCCAGCTCTGCCCTCCCATTGACCCAAGCTCTGCACTCTCTACCAAGGCTGACGATGACTTGCTCCTAGTCCGTCAAGTTCTCACCAGACTTAGTCCACCCTTCCCTCTTGAATATATTTTCAACTAATAGTAGCTTCTGCCTGTGATACCATGACATCCCTCTCTTTATTCTTGCTCCTTTGATGTCAGCTAATCTTCCATTCAGGGGATGCCTTTTGTCTGTGGTTACTCGCATATAGGCTTTTGTTTGAGCCATCGCATATCTGGATCTAATTGACAACAATCCTAGCATGTACCTCATTGTCACAATGAGGGTTTCTCGCGTACAGCCCAAGACAACACCCATGCCTTCATTTTGAATGCGGTCCGGTCGTTCACATTGTGATATTTACAGTGTGAGTATCCAAAGGCCATACTCAGTTACAGACATGACCAGCTGATGATACGGGAGAAACAGTAGTCTCTGTTCCAGGTGCGCTGCAGCCATTGTTTTTAGGGCTGCCAGACCTCTTTTGCACTTCTGTATGATGTAATCAACATGTTGCTTATACGATAACCCGTGATCGAATGTTATCCCAATGTATTTCAATTTGTATTGCCTTTCAATTTTATGTCTACTGAGAGTAGTGTCTGGAAGATCTGCATTCAATATGGAGTTCTTCATGTGGATAGCGACTTTAATTCAGTCGATGGAACTGGCATTTAAATTAGGAATGTTTGAAATGGCATCTTACGCGTAATTCAGTTTGGGCACGAAAAGCCGGACAATGCCGGATGTCTAGTAACCCTTAGACATACTTTGCGCTAGATTCTACAGGAAAAGATACACATTCGGGTTGGGCAATCCTAACTTGATCCTTCTTCTCTTGGAAGTGCCATGCCAACTGGCGTAGGCGATCATGAATTTCAACAACTTCATATGCCTAGTCCTGCTGCTAACTTTTATCAACTGTGTTGTATCAAACTATCAAGTATCTTCTCTCTTTGTCCTCATCTTCCATTTATCCTTCAATCTTGTCCTGTTGTCACAATGTTTTGCATGTTTCCTCATCTCTAACATACCCAAACAAAGTCAATAGCTTCCTTGCAATACAAATAAAAAGCTTTCTTTGACATTTTGTTTAGGACATCCTCATTGCGCATTTGTTACCTGTCCATCATGTTATACCGTTATATTATAAAACCACATCTGTGTGGCCACCATTGTTTACTCTTCTTCTTTGGTCCTTGGTCGCTGACTGACAAAGCAATTAGTGACCATCATGCCTGGTAGCATCTTGTAGGGCAGCAACAAACCGTCCCCACCTTGCTAGGTCAGCAGCCATCCTTCCTATGGTGCCCCAGCTCTGTTTCATGCTTATAATCTCTGCCTCCACAGTTCTCCGCCAGGTGGCTTTTGGCCGTCCTTCCTTCGGGTCTTTAGCTTGGTAGTTCTGGTGATGGTGTCAGGGTCTCTTCTGAGGATGTGGCCAACCCAATTCCAGCATCTACCCACTGCGATGGTGCGCATGTCTTCTTGGTGGCTCTGTTAGCAGTCCTTGGTTGGTGATGGTGTTCGGCCATGAAGAATTGTCCTTAGGCAGGTTGTGTGGAAAAAGGACAATTTGGATATTTTCTTTTCTCTTACTCTCAAGCATTTTGCACTGTACAGAAGCACAGAAATTGTGCAGCTCTCATAGATTTTCAGTTTAGTGATTTTACTGTACTGGTAGGATTTCCAGATGTTGTTACGTTGTTGAAGGCTATTCTGGCATTATTCATTCGGCTACTGATGTCTTTGCTTGTTTTGTCATCTTGTTTTACTATGCTTCCTAAATGTCTTTGTGTTGTCCAGCTTTTGGTCCCTTATTTTTATGGATGCAGGATTCTTACATTGAGTGTCGTGACTTCTGTCTTACATTGAGTGTCGTGACTTCTGTCTTACATTGAGTGTCGTGACTTCTGTCTTACATTGAGTGTCGTGACTTCTGTCTTACATTGAGTGTCGTGACTTCTGTCTTACATTGAGTGTCGTGACTTCTGTCTTACATTGAGTGTCGTGACTTCTGTCTTACATTGAGTGTCGTGACTTCTGTCTTACATTGAGTGTCGTGACTTCTGTCTTACATTGAGTGTCGTGACTTCTGTCTTACATTGAGTGTCGTGACTTCTGTCTTACATTGAGTGTCGTGACTTCTGTCTTACATTGAGTGTCGTGACTTCTGTCTTTCTTGAGATTAATGTTTAGTCCCACCTGATGGCTATGTTTATTCAGACTGTCTGTTTATTTTTCTCAGGATTGTTTTGCGTGCCTACAAACCTGATAAGTTTAAATTTGACGCCCCAGAACAGGAATCAGTCGCAAGCAACTAGTGCAGGTCTATGTTCAAGGAGAAGGTGTAAGAGAAGTGATGACCGTTTTCAATATAAAGTAAAGCTAATTAAAATAAAGGCGGAGCCCGGTGCTGTAAAGGGAGCAGCTTGTCCACCAAAAATCAAGACGTCATGATTCAAAACACAGTACACCTGTTTCTGTCACGTCTTGCCGCTTCTGCACAACTTAAAAACTTCACACGCAGAAAACGCTGATTTTCTCTTTTAGCTTTCCCAGGTCGTAAGATTATGTCTCTGAAGACATACCCCTTCAAAATAATCAAACTCGCTTGTTTATGATTCCGTACCACCATCTGCTTACACGCGAACAACAACAAACTCAAAACGTCGGGTCTATGTACGCAAACGTAAGACCACAAGTTGTAGTAGTAATAAATAGTGTTAAGTTTGCGTCATGTAAGTTTGCCATAGCCCTAGAGGAGTCAGTATATTACAAGGTTTCACAAGAAGTGAAGTATATGAAAAAGAGTTACGAAAATTCACAAGTATTTTACAACGATTTGTAGCAACCAATATTTGAATATATTATCTTGTCATACTAGTAAAAGGTTGGCTTGTTGGTGAAGTCTTTTTGGCTTCAAGTTTCTTCAACAATGGGTAGCAGGGCGCATGCCCAACAGTACTTAGTCGCTTCCTACGACACGCATGTTAGGGAACTCGTCTTTGCTCCCATTTCTGGCCCCGGTAACACACAGGCGGTATGATAATGGTACTGCACTGGTATAATAAGATCACAAATGTGGAACTGATGACGAAAACTAGACTAGTATAGTGAAACACGAGACGAGAAGCGACGCTAGGGTTGGCCAGCACACATAGTGACGAAACCTGTTGATAGCAATACAAGGCAGTCCTTGTTCTAGAGTCGCCAGGATAAGTGAGATAGACACCGAAAAACACATGGAGAAGGAAACTGCATACAGATAGGAAAGAAATAAAGAAGACACAGAGAGACCTTGAACGGATGGCACAGGCTGGAAGGTTGATCACACATTTATTGGTGACCTATGGAAGGTTGATCACACATTTATTGTTGACCTATGGAAGGTTGATCACACATTTATTGTTGACCTATGGAAGGTTGATCACACATTTATTGTTGACCTATGGAAGGTTGATCACACATTTATTGTTGACCTATGGAAGGTTGATCACACATTTATTGTTGACCTATGGAAGGTTGATCACACATTTATTGTTGACCTATGGAAGGTTGATCACACATTTATTGGTCACTTATGGAAGGTTGATCACACACTTATTGGTGACTTATGGAAGGTTGATCACACATTTATTGTTGACCTATGGAAGGTTGATCACACATTTATTGTTGACCTATGGAAGGTTGATCACACATTTATTGTTGACCTATGGAAGGTTGATCACACATTTATTGTTGACCTATGGAAGGTTGATCACACATTTATTGGTGACTTATGGAAGGTTGATCACACATTTATTGTTGACCTATGGAAGGTTGATCACACATTTATTGTTGACCTATGGAAGGTTGATCACACATTTATTGTTGACCTATGGAAGGTTGATCACACATTTATTGGTGACTTATGGAAGGTTGATCACACACTTATTGGTGACTTATGGAAGGTTGATCACACATTTATTGTTGACCTATGGAAGGTTGATCACACATTTATTGTTGACCTATGGAAGGTTGATCACACATTTATTGTTGACCTATGGAAGGTTGATCACACATTTATTGGTGACCTATGGAAGGTTGATCACACACTTATTGGTGACTTATGGAAGGTTGATCACACATTTATTGTTGACCTATGGAAGGTTGATCACACATTTATTGTTGACCTATGGAAGGTTGATCACACATTTATTGTTGACCTATGGAAGGTTGATCACACATTTATTGTTGACCTATGGAAGGTTGATCACACATTTATTGTTGACCTATGGAAGGTTGATCACACATTTATTGGTGACTTATGGAAGGTTGATCACACACTTATTGGTGACTTATGGAAGGTTGATCACACATTTATTGTTGACCTATGGAAGGTTGATCACACATTTATTGTTGACCTATGGAAGGTTGATCACACATTTATTGGTGACCTATGGAAGGTTGATCACACATTTATTGGTGACCTATGGAAGGTTGATCACACACTCATGATTTACATATGGAAGGTTGATCACACATTTATTGTTGACCTATGGAAGGTTGATCACACATTTATTGTTGACCTATGGAAGGTTGATCACACATTTATTGGTGACCTATGGAAGGTTGATCACACATTTATTGGTGACCTATGGAAGGTTGATCACACATTTATTGGTGACCTATGGAAGGTTGATCACACATTTATTGGTGACCTATGGAAGGTTGATCACACATTTATTGGTGACCTATGGAAGGTTGATCACACATTTATTGTTGACCTATGGAAGGTTGATCACACATTTATTGTTGACCTATGGAAGGTTGATCACACATTTATTGGTGACCTATGGAAGGTTGATCACACATTTATTGGTGACTTATGGAAGGTTGATCACACATTTATTGTTGACCTATGGAAGGTTGATCACACATTTATTGTTGACCTATGGAAGGTTGATCACACATTTATTGGTGACTTATGGAAGGTTGATCACACATTTATTGTTGACCTATGGAAGGTTGTTCACACATTTATTGTTGACCTATGGAAGGTTGATCACACATTTATTGTTGACCTATGGAAGGTTGATCACACATTTATTGGTGACCTATGGAAGGTTGTTCACACATTTATTGTTGACCTATGGAAGGTTGATCACACATTTATTGTTGACCTATGGAAGGTTGATCACACATTTATTGGTGACCTATGGAAGGTTGATCACACATTTATTGGTGACCTATGGAAGGTTGATCATACATTTATTGGTGACCTATGGAAGGTTGATCACACATTTATTGGTGACCCATGGAAGGTTGATCACACATTTATTGGTGACCTATGGAAGGTTGATCACACATTTATTGGTGACCTATGGAAGGTTGATCACACATTTATTGGTGACCTATGGAAGGTTGATCACACATTTATTGGTGACCGATGGAAGGTTGATTACACATTTATTGGTGACCTATGGAAGGTTGATCACACATTTATTGGTGACCTATGGAAGGTTGATCACACATTTATTGGTGATCTATGGAAGGTTGATCACACATTTATTGGTGACCTATGGAAGGTTGAGATTACACATTTATTGGTGACCTATGGAAGGTTGATCACACATTTATTGGTGACCTATGGAAGGTTGATCACACATTTATTGGTGACCGATGGAAGGTTGATTACACATTTATTGGTGACCTATGGAAGGTTGATCACACATTTATTGGTGACCTATGGAAGGTTGATCACACATTTATTGGTGACCCATGGAAGGTTGATCACACATTTATTGGTGACCTATGGAAGGTTGATCACACATTTATTGGTGACCTATGGAAGGTTGATCACACATTTATTGGTGACCGATGGAAGATTGATTACACATTTATTGGTGACCTATGGAAGGTTGATCACACATTTATTGTTGACCTACGGAAGGTTGATCACACATTTATTGTTGACCTATGGAAGGTTGATCACACATTTATTGGTGACCTATGGAAGGTTGATCACACATTTATTGGTGACTTATGGAAGGTTGATCACACATTTATTGTTGACCTATGGAAGGTTGATCACACATTTATTGTTGACCTATGGAAGGTTGATCACACATTTATTGGTGACTTATGGAAGGTTGATCACACATTTATTGTTGACCTATGGAAGGTTGTTCACACATTTATTGTTGACCTATGGAAGGTTGATCACACATTTATTGTTGACCTATGGAAGGTTGATCACACATTTATTGGTGACCTATGGAAGGTTGTTCACACATTTATTGTTGACCTATGGAAGGTTGATCACACATTTATTGTTGACCTATGGAAGGTTGATCACACATTTATTGGTGACCTATGGAAGGTTGATCACACATTTATTGGTGACCTATGGAAGGTTGATCATACATTTATTGGTGACCTATGGAAGGTTGATCACACATTTATTGGTGACCCATGGAAGGTTGATCACACATTTATTGGTGACCTATGGAAGGTTGATCACACATTTATTGGTGACCTATGGAAGGTTGATCACACATTTATTGGTGACCTATGGAAGGTTGATCACACATTTATTGGTGACCGATGGAAGGTTGATTACACATTTATTGGTGACCTATGGAAGGTTGATCACACATTTATTGGTGACCTATGGAAGGTTGATCACACATTTATTGGTGATCTATGGAAGGTTGATCACACATTTATTGGTGACCTATGGAAGGTTGAGATTACACATTTATTGGTGACCTATGGAAGGTTGATCACACATTTATTGGTGACCTATGGAAGGTTGATCACACATTTATTGGTAACCTATGGAAGGTTGATCACACATTTATTGGTGACCTATGGAAGGTTGATCACACATTTATTTGTGATCTATGGAAGGTTGATCACACATTTATTGGTGACCTATGGAAGGTAGATTACACATTTATTGGTGATCTATGGAAGGTTGATTACACATTTATTGGTGACCTATGGAAGGTTGATCACACATTTATTGGTGACCTATGGAAGGTTGATTAGACATTTATTGGTGACCTACGGAAGGTTGATTACACATTTATTGGTGATCTATGCAAGGTTGATTACACATTTATTGGTGACCTATGGAAGGTTGATCACACATTTATTGGTGACCTATGGAAGGTTGATCACACATTTATTGGTGACCTATGGAAGGTTGATTACACATTTATTGGTGATCTATGGAAGGTTAATTACACATTTATTGTTGACCTATATACCACTTTGGGAGCTGAGGTGTAATGAATATTCTAGATCTTAATATTGTGTCCGTTCTGTTACTTTATCAATTTATTTACGTTGATTCATTCGAAAATGAACCTGGCGGAGAATAGTGGAAGCAGAGATGCAAAGCTTGAACTAGAGCTGGGTCACCACACGAAGGATGCTGCTGACCGAGCAAAATGGAGACAATTTGTTGCTGCCCTACAAGACGCCACCAGGCGTGAAGGTGATTGACTGTTTTTTGTCAGTCAGCGGTAAAGGACCAAAGAAGAAGATGAAGATACGAAACTAAACCACTGAAAATTGACATGAACACAAGCGAAGAAGTCTACGTTACGACCTGAATATCTTCTTCAGGAGTATGGAGCACAAGAATACCATACAATATAAGTGGTTACAACTGATTTTATCGAGAAGTATATGATAGAACATTAAAACCATGAAATTATAACATCAGCGCTCAAATTGATCTAATTGAGACTATATATATATATATATATATTATATATATATAAATATATATATATATATATATATATATATATATATATATATATATATATATATATATATATATATATATATATATATATATATATATATATATATATATATATATATATATATGGATGATATCATCATCCACTCCCTGCTCTGTGTGGAGCATGGGGCCACCTCTTACATCTTACACACATTGTCGTGTGAGGTTACCGATATGTCTGCGAGTTCGCCTGCCCGGCAATTGGATGTTTTCAGCCCATTTTCAGATGTTTGAAATTTTGCATTACCTGAGTCACGCAAAATATTCAAATCAGATTGGCTGATCATTTGAGCTTCATCTTTTCCTCCCTGCTGCATATGGAACCTGGGACTACTTTATGCTTTTAGTTCTCTTTACGAAACTAGCAATTATGCAATCACCAGCCCTTGACAATGGTGGTTCATGAAATCATCATTCTATACGCTGAAGTTGCCATGTTTGTCTCAGTCAATTTACTACACACACTCTAAACTGAGCTATACCAGAATAATAAGAATTCCCCTGAGTTAATCAGAGGTGGGGGCTTAACCGTGCTAACATAAACCATTGCTTAATCCTTCAAAAAAGTTGTCGGCAGATTCTAGAATTAGCGTGCTCAGCCAAATGCAGCATTGTTCTCGCTTATCTGAATATCTTGTGAAAATTCATTTGTGGTAGAAGCGTCATTAACCTTCTATCTACATATCTGCTAAAAGTAATCTTGTGCGAAGGTAGACACCTTTGAAGCCCATATTAGATACTCTTGAGTTTTGGCCACTGTTAGACCACTACTGCAAAGCAGGGGAGGCAATACCGTCACAGGATCCTAGAACTTAAGGCGCAAAGCGATGTCTCTGGGGTTATTCTCTTCTAATCTTAGAATTCACGTCCAATCCTATGGCCTGTCCTATATTTGAGTCCCAATACTCCATGTTCCTGGCTGTCTATGATTTCGTCTTGACAAAACTGGAAGTCAGTGAAGTAGCCTTACAACACTACACAATATAAGCGAAACAATTTTCCTACACATTCAGATTGCTACTTAGTGGAGAAGTCCAATCGGGAGCAGTCTATCTTAGCATCTCAAATGCCAAACCAATTGCAAATAAGTGTCTGATTTTGGTTCGGGTCCCCCTACTAACTCATCTTTCACGTAGAACATTACTGCATGACAACTTAAGATATTGCCCTTTACGTGTGATCATCAAACTCCGTAACTATATAAGGTGTTGCTACTTCCTTTGGTATTTGTCATGTCTACTTCACAGATCTATCACTGATAATATCTTCCAAGATGTTATTTTCTTGTAATCAATTTTCACAACAAAGTCTATCTACAGAAAGTATTACATCTCTGTCCGTGTGATTGTCATCCATATTAAAACACTGAGACAACTATGGATAGTGGCAATTATCTGCAACTTATGTCTTCGTATCAAACGTTTATTCTAAACCTCCGCTGACAAAACGTCTGGGTTTTCACCCTATGCCATCTTGTGCAAAGGTAATTCCAGTTATCTTTTGTCATCATTATCTGCCGCATGCTTGGCTTTCGATTTAGCAAACGTAACCTGTCTCGGTATTTCAGACACCTTACTGTTGGGATAGAAGATATTACGTAATGTAAACAAACAACTTCGCTCTGCACAAACAGAAGCCAATGTTGTTTTCAAAACAGGCCAAGAGCTCAGGTAATAGCAAGGGAGTGACAAAGTAGAATAAGATATGATAAGAACACCTTGAACCATGAAAGCGCAAACAATGAATACTGGATGAATTAGCACGTAAAAGGAGTGGTAGATAATACTGCCGGAGAAGAGTGAAGCCCCCCCCCCCCCCCCCCTTAAAAATGAAAATGAACGTATGTCAAGAAAATATTACAACTTACCCCGATTATTGGCTGAATTACAGATTTGATGCACACGAAAGGTCTGAATATTGTCTGGCAACTGTTTTAAGAAGCCGTATCTCAGGTGTTTAGGGTTACTGCATTATGTATTATCCCAACTACTCACGCTGAAGTCAGGCTTCGAAGACTTGTGACTTTCAGTACTATAGTTGAGGTTTTATCCTTTCTATTTTTGGAAGATCGTCTAGTACTATGTTCTATCCTCTACTGGAATCCTAATTCTACTCTTTATCCGTTGATGAGATGGAAGTGCAGCTCGTAAGTCTTCCACCCTCATACTTAACATTACTACATGATAACATAAGATATTCTCCTTACATGTTGTTCTCAATCTCATCTAAACGTACTTCATGACCATAAAAGGTCTTGCTATTTCCATGTTGCTTGTCATGTTTAATATAATCACTACATCACAGATTTATCCTAAATTATCACAGACAGTCTCTTCCAAGATGTTACTTTCTCGTAGTTGTTAACACAATAAGTCTGGGCGGAAGCGATTACGTCGCTCCTCGTGCTCCAAAATCACGATTGTTATCTTCTGGCATTCATGTTCACCAACAGCCTGGTGTTGTAAATATGGCAAAATTAACACACTATCTTAAAATACCATCTGTTGTCCAGGTTATAAAACCCGAGGCAACATTGTTTTGTCGCAATACTCTGCGAGTCCTGTCTACATATCAAACATTCGTTATCTTCATTCCCCGACACAAATCTAGGTTTGTCGCCACTCAATAGCTGTCACATGATGGATTTGGGGCGACCTCTTCTCGATCTCTGCTTCACTACGGCACTAATCGGTATGGTCGCCACCTTTTTCTTTCTCTGCTATGTAGCAGATATTTTGTATTTTTCAACATTCTTACACTCCTCTTAGTGTTAAGTCGTCATGTCTGTTTGGTTACCCGTTTCTCCCTGCTTTGCAAGGAACGGCTGAGATAATAATTAATCGACAACCATGTTGGTTAATCTCGGGTGTGGCCGACATTAGGCTACAGAGTAGCATCAAAATCGCGCAGCGTATTTTCTTAATCGCTAATAAGGTCAGGGTGCGCTGAAATTTTGATAGCACTACGGGGAGATAACTTATTAGTCACCGCACAGGACTGACATAATCGTTTCCTGCCCACCTTGTGGCAAAACACGAAAGTAAGATGTTACATCTGACACATATTGTTGAATGAGTTTACAGATGTGTTTGTGAGTTTGCATACAAGACATCGGCCGCCGCAGGCGACCTTTGTCTTTACTGACTGTGTGTGGTACACCACTCTGAGTGGAGACCTCCCAGTACCAAAGACTGCTGTGTCCGTCTCAGATTTTGCTCCTTTCCTCAGACCTACGGGTCCTGAGTGTTCCTCTATAAATGCCTTTGTGCAGATGAGGAAGGACATCCCTCGAAACCTTTGGGTATATGAGGCTCTGTCCATTTTGGCTGGAATGACGTCTCGATGGTTCGGAGGTTTTATAGCGAATATGAGTACACATGAGGGCAAGTTCGGGCACAATGGGCTAATCACCTGTTTGCCAAGTCACTTTGATTACACGTCCTGCCCATGGGCCTTGTGCACTTGGGTCCCCTCTACACCTCGTTTCATGGGGTAGAAGAGGTTTTGATTATGAGATGAGATGACATCGGATGTTTTATTTCCATATATGGGAGAGGTGACCTTTTGCATCACGCACATTATTTCGGGCGAAAATAATTTTGAAATTACCCCCCAAAACACGCATGTTTGAAGCGATTAGCGTTCTGATTAGCCTCGTAACAAACAAATGCGGAGGCAGACAGTGAATATAACCTGGTTTTTTATCAAGTCTAGTTCACTGTGAATTTAGCTTGCCAAGACGAAACCAGACTGCCAGAGTTAGAATCAAACTTCCATTTTATCAGACCGGACTTTTGTTGGAACATCTTGAAGAACCTAAAGAGCCCAGGAAAACCATTTTAATAAGGAAACCGGGATCTGAGGAAAACTGAAAGTCATAGTGGGAGTTTAGTGCTAACATAACGTCCCCCACGTGAAAAAAGGCATCCAGTGCCTTAAACCTGAGCAAACAGTATATGAGCCAAGATTGGCGTAAGTTGTGCATTTTACATTCTATATTTTTCATTACTAACATGTGAACTAATGTGTATATATTGCCATGTGAATATTAATATGTGAAAATTGCTAAATGGATGTCCAAGTCATTTGAGGCTGGCAACCTCATCATATAGAATAATGATTTCATGAACTACCACTGCAAGGGCTGGTGACTGCTTTATTGCTAGTTCCTTACAGAGAACTAAAAGCATAGGTAGTCCCAAGTTCCATATGGAGCAGGGAGGGAAAGATGAAAGAAATGATGTACATTCTCATTATAATATCTACATCATTATAGTAATTTTCAAACCAGTGTAAATATCTGATTAAACATATTCACTTTAAAATTAATGAAAGTTTCAAAGCTTTTCAGTCAGTGTATATGTAAATGAAAACATATTCAATCTATATTAAGAACATGTTTCAATCAGTGATGATGTTTGTAGCGAAAGGTTTTCCTAGTGTGATGATAGTGGTAGAGAAGAAGTAGAATCTCTCTCTCCAGAAAGTATGAAGTCCCAGTGCCAGAGAAGTGCACTGGTATCACAATTGAGTTACGGCTGTGAATACTCTGAGCTGGACAATCGATTTAGGCTTCAGAAGTATACGGTACCACTTTCGCTATAGTAACCCTATGTGATAATATAATTAAATTAAAAAAGTAACTCAAAATTTAAGAGTTAAATATTTACCAAGTCAAATATGAGTACAAATTTATAATTTATTATGTACATCTATATATTCTTGTAATGAGAAATGGGTGTTGGAAGATGGTAAATGACTATTAAATATATTATTTTTAAATATACAAATTTAACTTGATTTAATCATTTTGAATGTACTGCATGTTTGTCTCAGTCAATTTACTAAACACACTCTAAACAGAGCTATACCTTACTAATAAGAATTCCACTGAGTAAATCAGGGTGGGAGCTTGAACGAGCTGAAATTAATAATTGATTAATTCTTCATAAAAGGCAGCGGACCGATATAAGTTAACAATTGCCCTGCCAATGCAGCATTGTTCTTGACTTCTGAAATATCTTATGAACACTCCCTTGAGATAGAAGCATCATTATCCTTCTATCTACAACTCTGCCAAGAGTAATCTTGTACGAAGGTAGACATCTTTGAAGGCCCATATTAGATACTCTTGAGTTTTGGCCACTGTTGGACCACTACTGCAAAGCAGGTGAGGCAATTCCGTGACATTAGCCGGGGCAAAGAAGATATCTATCACTAATCTGTCTAGTGTTGACGATTAATCAACATAGTCAAGCGGTCAGGTAAACTGGGGGTAGGTTGCAAGATACGACAAGATAACCACGAATAATGAAAGCGTACACAAAAAAATGAAAGAAAGAGAGGATTGATGGAAGAAAAAGTGGACGAAATAATTTAGACGATACTTTCGTCACACACACACACACCCTCCTAAGATGTTTATTAAATATCAAGATTTGAGCGTTTAATCTTTCTTTGGTTTTTGCCTTCTTACAGACTTTAACTCGGCTTACCACAATTTACTGTCTCGTCGAATGAAGCCCTTCTGTCAAGCATAGACTTGATTCTCTGAAGAAGAAGAAAAAAAAAGTAAATTGGTTACAATAAATTAATCACTCTGATTACATACAAAAATGTATTAAATTAACTCTCTTTCCCTTTCTGCGGATTGAACAAATCACTTATAGAACAGAAGTTATGATTATTTGAAACTACACAATTACTTTATAATGATCCTGCACAGTGTGTGTGTGTGTGTGTGTGTGCGTGTGTGCGTGCGTGCGTGCGTGTGTGTGTGTGTATATATATATATATATATATATATATATATATATATATATATATATATATATATATATATATATATATATATATATATATATATATATATATAGATATATATATTTACCTACTAATTGTTTTGGTGTTACGTTTCGAACTGCTATCATGTTCCTACTTTCAACGAACAATTTATAACTTTTTTAAAATCTTCCAAATGTAATCTAATTTTCAATCTTTCAACAATTTCATACATTGATTACCACAATGTTAACGTGTCTTACAGCAATCTATCTTTATCAATACTGGGAGTAGCCACGGTCGAAAATATCCATTACATACCGTCACGTGATTTATTGTCAGCACTTATTCCCCGACTAATTAGATGACTTAATCCTCCCACGGCCTTCGCTCAGCAAAATTATCTGACAGAAGGGCGATAACTTTAAAATATGTCTGAAGATAACATCTGTAAAAGATACAGCCGTTTACTCTGCTAATTGGTTTGTCGGTAATCAAGGGAATATTCCGAGAAAGATGTCAAGATACGGACAAACATGTACTAAGTAAACACGAGAAATACAGACAGACAACACAGTGTAAAATGGCACAATGAAGACAAAGAATTAGATCGTTGGTTGTCGCGATAACAGGCAATTAGTAGAGAAGGGAACATAACAATTTCTTGACAAAGCAAGCTGTACGATTTCAAGGTTAAATTAAACAAAGAAACAAGAGTAGCAAATGTCAAAGTATAGGATGTTCGGTTCAACAACATTTGTTATAAGTAAATGTGAAGTGGCAAGTAATTTGTTAAAGAACAAATGTTAATATGTTATGTATTATTGCCACACACAGGTTTATAGCCATTAATATTGAGGAAATACAGGGTGGTCATAAAGTCTTTCCCTGATTTCAAAAAATTAAAAAAAAAAAGTATTCTGTGCAGAGACACTTGGTTTTTTTGGAAATTATTCCAGAACTAAAACAGTGTTTTTATGCTATTTGTAGATTTCAACATTTGCGATTTTCAACACTGTGCTTCGAGGGATTGCAAGTTCTCTTGAGACACGATAGGTTGATTTCTGAGGACTGCGTTGAAACTCCGTGCGCACTGCGTCCACAGTTTCTTCACTCACACGAAGCCTACCTGCTCTGGGCATGTCACCGACGCTGCCAGTGTCCGTAAACTTTATATACCAAGCTTTGATGCTTTTAACATCTGGAGGATCTCGTAAAAATTTGAAATCAGGGAAAGACTTTATGACCACCCTGTATGTCTCTTTGTGGTAACTCATGTTTTTGTACGGTTTTTAACGTATATTGAACGCTGCATATTTAATACATCACCGGTTGTCAATGACGTAACACGTTGGCGCTAATTTATTCTAACGGCTAATATTCGTGGCCTTTCGTTACTTCAAGTCGTCCTAGTCAGACGTGTTTTTCAAGCTCCCAGAATTGTGGAGGAATATTATATATTTAAGTGGCATAAACTAACTTCGAAGGCTGCCACTATGTTTTATAAGATAGTCCTGAACTTATACAGAAGTTCCACCTCTTACAGAGAAGTGTAACTCGAGTATTTTTATATTCACGTTGTCTGGTCCACGTTACTTGGGTGTCGTCGTTCTGCACACACCTCTAGTACAGTAGCCAGAACTGAATAATTGAGAAGAGATGTAGTGATGACTGACTATTATAAATGTCTTGTCTATGGATTGATCGTGCATATCTATTTTTGCGGAGACCTCACTCACGATTCTCCAACCATGCCAATGTTCCTGTATTAAATAAATGTCAAATGAAGTTATCGTGGACCCCTCTACAAGATGTCTTGTGTTCTTCGGTCAGTCATGTCCTGTGATGACCATACCCGTGTCCATTCGTGTTGTCAGCATGGTGCATGAACGTCTATAATACCTTACACTGCAAGAACTAAACCAAAATAAAACAAGAAAGAAAACCCCGATGTAACAACCTATAGACGAAACCATCAGGTGTTTAATGTCAAAATATGAATACATAAAAAGGTTAATAAAGGAAGCTTCCGTTGACACTCTTATTTATGAGGCAGGAGAACACCACTGCAGTTCGACGCATGCGCAAACAGGCATCTCACAATGGGCGATAAAAGACACAAGAACCCAAATGATGTTGTTTATTGACATGGTGGTTTGTATCGTCCGTCTTCAGTCATGAGATATGCTACACCTAAACCCTATCTCACATTAGCAGCCTCTCATAACATACTTCAGGAATCTATCGTTGTCTATATTTATTTTTTTTTAAGTCTCCTCAGAAACCCTTAGCAAAATAATGAACAGTGAAAATAAATAGAACGTGCTCTCTAGTAAAGGTGAGCTAATCTCCCCCTGTCGTACTTAGATAGGTTTTAAAGTTATGTAAGGTCCCGCTTGAGTATAGGGATGGTAATAGTACGTGAGAAGTAAAGGTGTTCGAAATAGAGTTTCACGAATGGATAGTTTAGGGAGAAGATCTGTCTCTGGACTGAGTAGCTTCTCTAGTCCAGCCTATCTATACGACTATAGGTTAGTATAAGACAATCTTGCACCTCCCTATATCTAGAAATATAAGTTTACCTAAACCCCTCACACACAGTTATGTGACAATAAGACACACAAACGTGAAAAAAACTATGGTTAATTGGCGTATGGGTCTGACCAACACACAAAAGTATAGACAGTAAAGAAAGAACACAGTTCCCACTAAACGTTATCCAATAAAATTAAACAATAGTCAAACACAGTGCAGATGATACAATGTTTCCTGTACTAAAGAAAATATTTCACTCTTTCTCTGTCATACGTGGCCACACAATCTCGCTTCTTACCCTATTCTTGGTGAAACAATCTGTTGGACGTAAAATATCCATGAATATGTATATAAGGTCCAGAGTATTTATCTTCCGAATTGGGCCCCAGTCTCTCCACTAATAATTAAATTTTATAAGGGGGACGCCTAATTTGGTGGTTGATTCCTGGATAAACAATGTCACCTTGAATAGTTAATGCCGAGACTCTCTTAGATCTGGTGTTCACAGTAAACAGTAGGAAAACATCTGATTGCTAAAACTGTTAATTATTGTTAATTGATGATGGTGGTAAATCCTATCGGTTGTCTCTGTGGTGAGTGCCGATTTTGAAACAGCGTAACTTGCTGGATAAATCCGATGAAAACAACTCTCAGAAGTCGGGAGAAATGTTATATCTTTCACACCACAGTGGGCTGATACAATTTCATAAATAATTTCTGGTGTTTATAGTCCAGTTAAATTGACTATTAAAATGTCAGTTAGTCTATGTGGCCGGTCCTGTTCACAACTGAACTTGGAGACACGTAAGCCAAAAGAAGACAACTTTAATCCAATCAGTAAATGGAGACAAGGCCAACATAGACCACAATGGACCAAAATAGAGCCAAATAAAAGACCGCTGGTCGCCTTTGATCAGGTCATGCCTAAGGATGGAGAAACATTATGAAAAAATGCTACTAATATATATATTTCTATATATAAGCACACGGTGTCTCTAGCCTATTCCTATCCGGTCAGTTTTTTTCTAGCGCGGCGTCTCTAGATCAGGTGAGGGTATGTGCCCTCCCCGCTCCTTCTGCGCGCGCTAACAATCAGCGTACAATGTCAGTTATTATTTAATTTATCCATACGCGCACTTTCACAAGCGCCTGTCGCTAAGTAACTATTAGATTGTCGGCGTCTGTTTGTTAAGTCGTACGATATTTAACCAACAGTCACTTACTAAAATCACACACAATGAAATATAACGTGAATTCTATTCTGTCAATTATCAGTCGCGCCTAGTGTATTAATTAGTCAACTAAACGTCTCTTTCTGTGTGATACAGCGGGTGGTAAAATTATCAATACTGAACAACTGGTACACAACTAGCTACGTGTTATTTTCCACTGATTCTAATACCTAGAAAATCACAGTGAATTTAGGATGATAAACCTTTAACACTTTAATACGCTAAGCACAAATTTATATTACCAGAAATCCAGAATGAAATCAGCACGAAACTATTAACACATCTATTCCCAATGGTTCTAGATACCGTGTTTAGACTCTCCGAAAATTTCTGAGCGACACTGATAACTGATTTAGGAAAGACGCAGTTTATATACCATCATGTTATTATGATCTCTAGATGATGTTAATTTTCACACTTTGTTTCCTAGCAGAGAAATCTGAAACTACGTTTCCCCCCCCCCCCCCCTCATAAAGGTTTACAGTCGCTTTGTTCGGCGTTGCTAACCGACAACAGAGGCTTAAACCGTGCAGCGGGTTTCCTTCCTAGATTTTCCCCGTTTCTCGAGATCACAGTTATCTTTCCCTGTATGTATGAACATTAAAGGATTCTCGGGGAATTTGTTTTAGCCCGTGCAGCTACTTCAAAAGAGGTCCGATGTTTCCACGTGCATCTGTCTGGTGTCTAATGATTGACAGATCAGCTCACGTGAGAAACTCAGGTAAACAAACCAGATTTGCTCCCCGTTAGGACTGGCAAGTCGCGGAAGTTGGTAATTTGTCTGTTTGTTTACGTCTCAAGAAAAAGAGGCGTGGATTAAAGGTGAGAAATGCAGGCTGTGAAATGCTCGACTTTGCTAACGAATCCTAGAACGCCACGAGGTCACAAAAGGCTGTCGGATACTGTAGGCTATATTTCCATTATACGTCACACCCCCCCCTCCCTTTCCAGCCTAAACGCCAGGATACACAGTACTTTACTAGGTACTATGATAAACGACAAAAAAAAAGTATTGGCTACATCTCGGCAACAGACCTTAGTCGATGACAAAGGAAGAAAAACAGAAAGTAAAGAAACCGGGAACAGTGAATAATAAATAAAATTAATACAGCGCTTGCGATCGGTGCGACCGGATTAGTGCGTTTAATGATCAAAATGGCTACTGTATCCGGGCACAATTAATACACAAAGTTCCGGAACTCATTTTTTATCCGGAAAACCATTATAAGGAGCTAGGTGATATTAACACAGTGCACGTGTCAGCCGCGTGCCACTATATGTACCAAACCTGAAGTTTGTAATTTTGCGCATGCGCTGTGTGGTAGCGTATAAGCGGATGTGACGTAATAGTGCTCGTCGCGTTTCAAAAATGGACAGCAAAATTCAACAACGTATGTATATTGATTTCTGTTTTCGTCTAGGAAAAACTGGTTCCGAAACTCTCGAAATGTTGCAAACAGCTTTCGTAGAGTCCTGTTTAAGTAGATCTAAAACATTTGAGTGGTATTCCCGTTTCAAAAGTGGACTCCGATCCTTTGAAGATGGCCCCCGTCAAGGGAGACCCTCCATCTCCCACACCGACGAGTTCGTTGCACGTGTGCAAGAAATGATACGCGCTGACCGACGTCTGACTCTCAGAGAGGTTGCTGATGATCTTGGAATATCAGTTGGTACGTGTCATAAAATCGTAACTGAAGATTTGCACATGAGACGGGTTTCAGCGAAACTCGTGCCACGCCACCTGACTGAGGACCAGAAGGACGATCGGTTGTCCATTTGCACTGACCTCCTTGAGATAGCAAAAAACGACGCAAATTTCATGTCCTCGATAATAACTGGTGATGAAAGCTGGGTGTACGGATATGACCCGGAAACAAAGCAAAGGTCCTCCCAGTGGCAAACGCAATCATCTCCTCGGCCGAAGAAGGCACGACAGGTCAAGTCCAATGTCAAGACCATGTTAGTAGCGTTTTTCGACATTGATGGCCTGGTGCATCATGAATACGTCCCTATAGGACAGAGTGTCAATGCTGAATTCTACAAAACAGTCCTGCAACGCCTCCGCGACGCTGTGCGCAGACATCGCCCTGAGAAGTGGCGCACAGGCATTTGGTCATGACAATGCACCTGCACACAGGTCTGTCACCACAAACGCATTTTTGACGAAACACAACATTCCATTTCTCCCGCATCCTCTATACTCACCCGATCTTGCTCCGAGTGACTTTTTCTTGTTCCCGCAACTTAAGAAAACAATGAAAGGTCGTAGATTCGATGACATTGAGCAGATTCAAGCCAACGCGACGAGACAGATGAGGGCTATTCCGCAAAGTGACTACCAGAGGTGCTTCCTTCAGTGGCAGCAACGTTGGAATAAGTGTGTACACTCACAAGGGAACTACTTTGAAGGAACGAACGAACGAACGAACTTTATTTTCAAAGGGTTAAGAATTGGGCACGCAGGCCCGTCTGACATTCTGCCCTTCCTCTCTCTCTCATCATGTATACTAATATCCTTTCATCCTCACATTTACTTTAAGCATTATTAAGGCATTTATCATTATAAAAGTAATATTACATTTGCAATAATCATCATAATTAAAGTGTTTTTAAAATAAAATTAGGAGATAGAACCAAGTAGTATGTAAGTCTACTTAGTCGAATAAAAAAAAATGAGTCCCGGAACTTTGTGAACAGGGGAGTAGATACAAAGTAGGGGAAAACCCCAATAACTGGGCATTGGGATAACCTTTTTTTAAGGCGGGAAATATATATATATGTATATATATATATATATATATATATATATATATATATATATATATATATATATATATATATGTGTGTGTGTGTGTGTGTGTGTGTGATATATATATATATGTGTGTGTGTGTGTGTTTGCGTGTATGTGAAATAATATAATGAAAGACTACATAAATAAACAATTAAAGGGAGGGAGGAAGCTGCTTATGAGAAGAGAGACTGGTGATGAAGAAAAGAAATGGCGATAGGAATAGAGAAATAAAAGTTGAGTGGAAAAGTTCGTCTCAGACAAAATAATTCCAGGTGTGAAGACCGTCTGGCACCCCTTGAAATGAAGGGGACGTTGTTCAAGATGATACCGACTTTTTGCATCAGAGAAACAAGATGTGATCGCAGTGACCTGGCTGTCCGTATCAAGGTGACACTAAGTTAAGTTAAGTGCTCTGCCTCGAGGCATAGGCAGGCGATCATGGCTGTCCACAGATCTCGATGTTTGATGTTCTTCATCTGTTCTGTAGTGGTCTTTTCCAATTTTATTGCGTCAGACTATCCAGTATCTTGTCTCTCTATCTTCCTTTAATTCCCTGTCCCTACCGTTCCCGTGGCAATGATGTTTTCGAGTGCTGCTCGCAACAAAATATGCAAAAAAAGGTTGCTTGTCTACTCCATATTTTTATTTATGTTCCTTCCTTCATTAGTGTAAGTATTATGAGAATTACTTATGTCATCAATTATAAACTTAATGAGTTAGCCTCATGTGTAACAACTGCACAATGACGTCATTCAAGTAACTAGGACATACTTCAGAAATCTGATTGCCATAACGTACTCATGCCATACGTTTATAACATCCCATCAGAAATATGCAGCCCGGAGACATATCAGTTTTTGAGAAAATGAGAAGTGACACAGAAAAGGCGATGACAAATTAATAATTAATTTGAAAGAACAAAAGACAAATAAACACAAAGAACTAAATAAAATAACACTGAAAAGAACATCATACAAAATGAAAGATATCAATGGCATGACGTAAGCATGAACCAATGCCACTCGAAAAATGCTGTACAGTGAAGATGGAAATAGAAGTGAAACCAAAGGAAATAAAGGCCGTGATGAAGTCTTATTTTTATTATTATTTAAAAAGCTGTTAAATCTCATTTGTTGTCCAATCCTCATTCATTCATTCATGAAAGCGAAAGTTACATGTTGGAAATAAAAGGGCGTAAATCCATTACATAGTCTGTAAGCATCTGATGTGTTCCAAACAGGACCACGTAAATCAGCCATTACACACTCTGTAAAATATTCACTTCTGCAAGATGTGCCTTTCTCGGGTAATCATGCCGTTACGCCAGTGCACCGAAACGATAAGATTACTCGGTGTTCACGGACAGAAGTATCTATATTCTTAATCTGTTTATAATGACAGGTAACTAAACAGAACAACGTCGTGTCTTGTATTCATTAAGTTTTGGATGTGCACCGCCCAATGTGAAATAGCTACATGCCACTTTGGACTGCGAGCACGGAATCTAAATCTGATTGAGCGTAAAATAGATCTATGTAGTTTTAAATTAGATCGCATGTGCTGCTCTACTCCCTGCTCCACCCCTCCCCTCCCCCCCCCCCCCCCCCCCCCAAAGTTCCAAGTATTCTGTGAGGTGGCAAAGAAAGAATATGATAACTGTTGCATGAAGGCAGATAACTGTTGCATGAATGCAGACAACTGTTGCATGAAGGCAGATAACTGTTGCATGAAGGCAGATAACTTGCATGAAGGCAGATAACTGTTGCATGAAGGCAGATAACTGTTGCATGAAGGCATGCAATAACAGCTGACAAAAGTTGAGATTTCATCATAGGTTAGTAATCGCATCACGTAAAACCATAGACGTCAAAGTACATACCAGATATACTGAATGGCAATTACAGTCAATTTATTACACACCCGAGGTGCTATATTGATCTGCCAAAACACTAATCAATTGTGATTAATACCTTGTAACTATCAGTTTGCTCAATGATTCTACATGAAATTAACTTCTGCTTTATACTCCATTAGACACTTATGGATAAAATATATGACAAGCGCTTAAGCGCCCCACGCTTTTTGTCAATTTGATGTTACATTTTTTGACTGCAAGCTATAAACTCCGTGAAAAATTATTTGTGGCTTTTTAGTGCATTAAAAGCCTGTGTTTAAAAAATATTTTAAAACTTTTTTTTATTAGTATCAAAGCTGGCGTCTTTGGAAAATAACCACCCATATCCCATTTCTCAACAGATTAAACTTTTTCAATGACGCACGTAAAGTTCCCGTGATTTTCAATATACGGAACAATGCAAAAGTTATTAAGTTAAAATTAACAGTTCATAATTAATACATCTTAGACCATATTAATTGTGAACTAGATATTAACAATATATAATACGTTATAACTCAAATGTCAAGTCAGTCCTATTGTATGGCTCTGAGACACGGAGAACAACAAAAAAAAAAAAAACAACCAAAAGGCCTCGTAATTTTATAAACGGGTGCTTGCGTAGAATAGAAGGACTGAAATGGTATGACAAAGTCACAAATGTGGAATTGATGACAAGAACCAGACAAGTGCCAGTGGTACAGGAGTTGAGAAGAAGACGCTGGCGATGGATAGGACACACACTGAGGAAACCTGTTGATAGCATTACAAGGCAGTCCTTGTTCTGGAATCCACAGGGAAAGAGAGGCAGAGGTAGACCAAAAAACACACGGAGAAGAGAACTGGAAACAGAGGTGAAAATGATGAGGAAAACATGGAATGAACTTGAGCGGATGGCACAGGACAGGAAGACTTGGCATGTGTTTGTTGAAGGCCTATGCTCCTCGGGGAGCTAAAGGGTATTGATTGATTGATACTTGATGTTTTGCTGATTAATATATTTGATGTTTTGCTGATAAACATACTTGATGTTTTGCTGATTAACTTATTTGATGTTTTGTTAATTAAAATATTTGATGTTTTGTTAACTAACATATTTAATGTTTTGCTGATAAACATACTTGATGTTTTGCCGATTAACATATTAGATGTTTTGCTGATAAACATATTTGATGTTTTGTTGATTAAATACTTGATGTTTTGCCGATTAACATATTTGATGCTTTGCTGATAAACTTACTTGATGCTTTGTTGATTGAAATATTTGATGTTTTGTTGATTTACAAATTTTATGTTTTGCTGATTAACATATTAGATGTTTTGCTGATAAACATATTTGATGTTTTGTTAATTAAATACTTGATGTTTTGTTGATAAACGTATTTGATGTTTTGCTGATAAATATACTTGATGTTATGTTGATAAACATACTTGATGTTTTGCTGATAAACATACTTGGTGTTTTGCTGATAAACATACTTGGTGTTTTGCTGATAAACATACTTGATGTTTTGCTGATAAACATACTTGATGTTTTGCTGATAAACATACTTGATGTTTTGCTGATAAACATACTTGTTGTTTTGCTGATAAACATACTTGGTGTTTTGCTGATTAACTTACTTAATGTCTTGCTGATAAACATACTTGATGTTTTGCTGATAAACATACTTGATGTTTTGCTGATAAACATACTTGTTGTTTTGCTGATAAACATACTTGGTGTTTTGCTGATTAACTTACTTAATGTCTTGCTGATAAACATACTTGATGTTTTGCTGATTAAAATATTTGATGTTTTGCTGATAAACATACTTGATGTTTTGCTGATTAAAATATTTGATGTTTTGCTGATAAACATACTTGATGTTTTGCTGATTAAAATATTTGATGTTTTGCTGATAAACATACTTGATGTTTTGTGGGACTGCTGAGGCTATGTGAAATGTGCCACCTTTAAAACAATCGATCCCCGGTTTTAAATAATGGAACGGTAAACTGTATCCAAGATACTTAAATACAATATTAGCAGTTACTATGAATTACATATGTAAGAAAATCGCAGGATATGAATTCCCACCAGACAAAAACAAAAACTGCTGAACAATCCTATATCACGTGACCTGATAAGACACCTTTACCTGTCGTACCATGTTCCTTGACCTTAGTTCTCAGTGGAGTATATGCTCATCAGACATCATACCACAATCCTAAAAATCTGCAGCTCTTTGCACGTGACGAGATCATCCTGTGTGCATTTATTGTGTTTTACACCACCCCTCACGCTATTTGCCACCACTAAGGTGCTCAAATGGCGCATTCTCTTGTCGTAGAACGTAACTCTGCCCTGGAAAGTCCAGGTAGATCTTCCAGATATCCACGCGACGCTAGGAATTCAGGGCAGTCACACAAAGGTTCACATGTAGCAAAACAAATATCTTCTGGAACGCTAGACACGGATTAAGTGCTGCCTGGATGCTGCAGAACGTGGAGCGAAATCTGGTTAACGTAGGACATATTTTGTATGGGGGTGCGGCGGGGGGAAAGGGGGGGGGGGGGAAGATACATTATAGTGTAAGAAATCGGGGATCCATTTTGTGGTGAAGGAAATATATTAGTAAGGACAAAAGTTGTAGTCAGGAAGACATGTTATTCGAAAATATAAGACGGGGGGAGGGGGAGTGGAGGAGTGGGGGAAGGGGCGTTAGAAGGAGGATTGGGTGGTTAGCGAGTGCATTGTAATGAAAAAAAAGAACATTTTAGTGGTGGACCCAAAATTTTAATAACAAAAACATTTTAGTGGTGAGGCAAACATTGTAATGAAGAAAACATTTTAGTGGTGAGGCAAACATTGTAATATATAAAAAATTTTAGTGGTGAGGCAGACATTGTAATGGAGAAAACATTTTAGTGGTGAGGCAAGCCTTGTAATATATAACAAATTTTAGTGGTGCGGCAGACATTGTAATGGAGAAAACATTTTAGTGGTGAGGCAAGCATTGTAATAAAGAAAAACATTTTAGTGGTGAGGCAAACAATGTAATGAAGAAAAATTTTTAGTGGTGAGGTCAGAACTTAATTAAAGAAAACATTTTAGTGGTGAGGCAAACATTGTAATGTGTTGCTCGTAGAAATCTATTGCAGTCCCTAGCACGGCTAATATACCTGCATGCGCAGAAATTGTAAGAGTCAAATAGTTATACGAGCTCGTACATCTGTCCAGAATCACTGCTTGTCATTTTTAAAATGTTTCTCAGGATCTGAAGTGATGTTTTTCTGTCTGATGTTCTGCAAATGTGAGTAACCCAGGGGTCGTTGTCACCAACTAAAATAACCCAACTAGTTATCTCTGGTAGTTAATATCTGTTCAAATGATAACAGAAGACTAACTTTAAAACTAGTAACAAATGAATAGAAGACAGATGTCACAAATACCAACGTAGTTAATAGATCTTTTGTTAAAAGTTAATATCGATCGTTCTACTTTACACAACAGATGTGTGTTTATCTGGTGAGAGTTACATTTGTTCGTTGAGTTAGAAAAAGTCATCTCTTGGGGGAGTGGTAAGTTATTAGCAAAGATAGTTATCGAAATGGTGACTCCCCTTTGTTGTCCCCATTTATTCCCCTTTAGTTTTGCCTAATTGTGCTCTAGATTATTACCTGTAATCCCTCTTGAGGTTTACATTATCTACGAACAGGTAAAACTTCCTATTCCAATGTCTCCAATTCATTGAAATCCCAGTTCATTACCCTATAGACGCCGCATGGATGATGGTCGCACCCTCAAAGATAACTTGTACGGACAACTACCAGATGGCAAAAGAACAACTAGGCGACCGCAGCTTAGGTTCAAAGATGAGTACAAACGAGACATAATGTACTCGACCTGGGAGGATAAAGCTGTCGATAACACGAAGTGACGATGTTCCCTACTACGCCACCTCAGACTGGGCGAAAAGAAGCTCTTACAACACGCAGATGAGAAAAGAACAAACTGAAAGGAACATCAGGCAAAAAGTTTAAAAAAATTAAAAAGCAGCTGAGGGCTATCACCTCAGGGGCGTATCATTCCTATAATCAGTTATGACTGAAGGAGGCTTCTACTACCCCCTTAGACGTAAACGTTTTTCTGTATCCAGGTAAAACAAAAGGTCAAGGTAGTCCAATAGCAGATACTGCCGTAGGGGAGTCAAGTGTTAAAGACTTCACCATACTAGGTCCAGCATCTAGAGGTGGGGTGATCAGATCCCTTCCTCGCTGCCTTTTTCTTGTCCTAAGTCAAAGTCAGGTACCCATTTACAGCTGGGTAGACTGGAGCGTGTCGGTACCGTGATTCGAACCCAGCACCTTTGTCTCGAGAGACCAGCGTTCTAACCACTCTGCCAATCGGACGTTGTGTATACAGGTACTTACAGCAAATCTGACACTTGCATTGTGGGAGCAAACTTGATTTACATGTTTCTCATCTCAATATGGAAGCTTCTGACACGTATCATCTCTGTGCTTTGATGGAAATATGCCTCGTAGCTCTAACTAACAAGCAAGGAAAAACATATTCCTGCCCACCTTGATGATTGCACTCTCTGCCACAAGATTTTCTTGGGCTGTCTGCTTCTACCTTACTTTTGTTTCTGATCACGATTTTCTAATCGTGTCTTATTTGACAAGTGCATAACCGTCCAGACATCCACTACCAACTAGGGCCATCAGCGAACCAGCGCTGACCCCTGCCACGAATTGTATTGTGGTTTTCTCCACAACAAGTGAGTTTCGAACTAGTTTTTCCGAAGTTTCGAATCGATATTTTATTTCGTTAGGTTTCACAGCATTCAGACATGCATTGTCCCGACTTTTGTAAGTGGTAAGCCTTTTGCCATCGAGGCTAAAGCTGGCAGTTTTGCCCCACCAGAAATGTGTAGGAGATGCCAGCCTTAGGAATCGAATGAATGAAGAAGATTTAATATAACAACTTGGACTTCTCCAATATTCTACATTTTTTAGAATTGTCCTTGACTTTGTTAAAATTGTTGTTAACAATCAAACCTTCAATACGGTTTTGACAACAACAAGCATTTACGAGCACTCCTTATTACCTGGGTTTTTCCTTACTTCTGGAAGTAACAACTCTTGTGGTGTATAACTAGTCTTCCACAGAAGTACTCCAGTTTAAAAAAAGTGTCGTGGCTATATCCCTTAACTCAAGGGAAGTAATAATATTAGGCACCGTCACATATGCCATTATTTGGCATATGTTTCGGTCTATTTCTAAGTAATTAGGAACAGTCTCAGCCTTGTTGATTCATCCATTGCAGTGTCATTATATAGCAGGCGATCATTAATAGCCCTTAGTATATCTCCCTTATCCATGTCTTGTGTCCCCACTTTGGGTGCTCTCGAGGCCAGTCTGTCAGCTCTCTCATTGCCACGTACCCCTGCATGACATTACTATATCATTTCAATCAAATTTGGAATCGAACTTAATCGTTTTTTTACTGATTGCTCTTTATTTCTGTTCACCCGTGTGTTACTGTGGCCTGAAAGTGGAGTAAAGAATAGTAACAGTGTTCTCTACCAGGTATGTCGTAAAAAGCGACTTAGGAGCATTGCACATAGTGCCAGTTCTCCCATCCGGTACAGAAATGTTAAACCATAAAAACGTCAACAAACATAGACAAGTCAACAAACATAGACAAGTCAACAAAGGAAAATAAAACTCAGCCATCCAAGACAGGAGAATGTCCTCTGACAGGGAGGCGTATGACGCACCACAGAGGAAGCTGAAAGGAGAGTCTGTGTTGCTGTAGACAGAAGTGATAATGATGAGTGAGACGTGGAAAGAACTTTAGCTGATGTCACGTGACAGAAGGTCTTGGCATGTGTTTGTTGAAGGCATGTGCTTGTTGTCAATTTCCAATGTCGTACAATTTTGATAACGAAGACTCACTTTCTCCTCTTAAAAGTTTGTTTCAAATATCAGTTCACCTGTTGAACACATCTGCTTCCTTTTAGAAGAGAAAGGCGCCATAGCTGTACAGTACGCTAATAGTAAAGGTATAACACTAAACCGTCACATTCGCACTAAGCAAACTGACCGGATGTATGTGAGAACTAAAAATAGACACTTTTTCCCACATACAACTCTCACCGTCTAAAACAAATGCTGATTTAGCTCAGCCACACTCCTCACTTTGTGGCACCAGTATTAAAACAATGTTGGCGCGCTCGGATTACTGACATTCTGTTTATGGAGGTTCTACTGTATCTATATACTGCCTGCTACTCTTCACGGCGAAATAAGTCGATAACAGAAGATCTTATTACTGTGTCTGTCGCACTGAAATGCACCTGGACGCTCTTGTAATTTGTTAATATCCACGGCTCTGGAAGGCAGCAACTGGTTTTATCTATAATTGATGCGCGTGCTGTATTTATTTCTAAAACAGGTAAAGATAGTCTCATAGCACACACTGCCGTAGGGGTGTGTAATGTTACAGACTTCATTATACCAGGTCCAGCTTTGAGAGTGAGATGACCTCGCTGCCCTTACCTGTCCTAACTCAAGAGCAGAGTCAAGTACCCATTTACAGTTGAGTAGACTGAAACGTGACGCCACCGTGTTTCGAACCTGGCATCTTCGCCGCGAGTCCAGTGCTCTAACCACTTTGCCAATCTAACGCTCCTTACGTAGCATTAAAGGCCCAGATAAAATACGGCACGCTTATCAATTTTTATTGTGGAATAAGATAAGAATATCAGCCGTTTATGGCAGTAATATCTCACGCAACAAAATAACAAACAACGAGCACAGAGAAAAGGATAAAATGTAAACACACACAAAAGACTTAAACACAAAACATCGATCCTATCTCACTATTAGTATTATTCTGTGTATCTCAGACTTAAAAACGCCAACGCACATTTCAAACACGTCAATGTTATCATCGTTTGTCATCACACAAAAGTAAATGTTCATCTGGCTCAACGTTTCAACAACATTATCTGTTCTTGTTTATGTTATGTGAAGACTGAACGCTCAAGTGCCATCGGACAAATTTATGTGGTGTTTTTCCAGTTAGAAGTAATAAATGGTTTGTGAAGAGCGAACGTCCAGGTGCTCTTAGACAAGTTTATGTTGTGTTTACTCTGCCTAAATAGTAAACAGAGACTACAAATGCAACAGTTGCTTCACTTTCTGTTGGCAACCTGGCAATTGGTAGTTAGTTTTCTGACTGAGGTTAATCGTTGTCGTAGATTTTTGATAGGAGAATTAAGACTTGGGTTGGTCCCTTCTGATTAGATTTGAATAAGTGATAGTCACAGTGATAGATAGTAATAGCAATAGATTTCCACGAGTGAGATGGTAGACTGTGATAGAGGATGTCTCTGAAATCGAGAAATCTTCTCTCTTTCACCTATCTTCTACGACAGATTTAGAGGAGTCAGACAGTCTAAACACATATATATATATATTACATATATATGTCTATCCACTCACCTGCACGCACATACAAGATGACAGTTAGACGTACAGACGTGGGGAAACTATAACAATGATTACACAGATAATTTGGAACGAGCTGACCAACGCGCTGATTAAGTTCTCGAGAAATTTTAATTATCATCTAAAATTTCATCACAACACATAAAAATTACATCAAAGCATATACAAATAGTCATAAAAATCAAGGAATTGCTACAAGAAATGATAGACCCACAGTTATGATCTTCCCTCGATGTTTAGCCCACAGTCCCGTTAGGAGAAAGATGATAGCCCAAAGAGTCACAGATACATATGATTTGGTCTAATATTTTCCCCGTTTTTTTTTCAAGGTATGGACAGACTGGATATCTCTGCTCTATTCTAAGGGAATTATGGTTAGCAATACTGGCATAAAGAAAGTTAAGACAGCAAAATGGGTGCCAAAAATTACAACAATAAAGAAATCACTCAGTCCTGCATTCACTCTATTCATTCAGCCGTGATCACGTGCATTTGTTCATACTCACAGCTTTGATAGCCACTTCTGGAAACACAATTTTTAGGACATTCACATACAGAATCGTCAATGGCAGTCTTTGACCAAGAAATCCCCAGTTCCAAAAAGACGGGTTGAATTCTCTACTTCAGGGAACGATTCCTTGGGTGTTCTTATTTTTTCGGATGACTGTTTAGGTCACATTAAAATTGTCCAGGCACGAACATTAACAACGAGCACAGTGTCAATAGCTTAGGTTTCTAGAAATGAGGAATGTCAGATCGGTGTCTACTCTTTTTCTGGTTAGGACTTTATTCGGTCACCACACCACTAGTCAAAACTCCGTCGGAATGTTACTGACGTTAATATGTTACTTGCCACATAGGCTAAAAATGTACTTGAGTTGTTTCTCATTCACTGAATAAAGGAAAAAACACATATAAAATAATTATACATACTAGGTACTCGTTATAACTTACATTTTTAAACTGCAAGCGTACAGCTTGACTTATCATTTAAAACTTCCCGTAAAATAAGTTATATACATAAAATCAATCATCATGAATTAGGAATACTTACGTATCCCGTCAATACTCACTGATGTAGCATTTCAGTTATAAGTTAATTTTAAAATATATTCTCGTCTGATTATTTAGCAGTTAAATTTAATTCCTAATAGCTACCTGGTTTTAAGCTAGAAATTATACTTTATTCTGCTTTCCAATGAAACACGTAACTAGAAAATAATACAGACTATATTTTAATTAATCTGCACAAAAATCTAACTAGGGAAATAAGCGATTTAACACTTTAAACACTTCACAAAATTACTAGATATCTAATATATAATATTTACCTCCGCACAGAACTACAGATTAATACCACGAACTAGAATCATTCAATATCTGGTTAATATCTTAAACCCGACAAAGGGTCCCAACTTATTTCGCAAAACGAAATAATCTCCCCTTTCCGTCTTAAACACCTTACATTTAACACTTCCCATTACTAGACGTTTGCCATAACTGACACTTCTCGTCTTCACACCTCACGCTGACCAGGGCCAACAGTGAGTGCCGTGTCAGATGGGATTTCCAGACAAATGTCTCAAACTGCGTCTTGGAGATGTCGGTTATCGCGCCTCACCTGAGCGCTCAGCCGATGCAACTCGTTGTGGCAGGTGAAAATGCAGACGATATGTCGCCTATAAGTCTGGCGAAAGCGAATATTCACAGTTTACGTCTACCACGCAATAACCTCCCGAGCCTGGCATCTACGTAATAACATCACTAGTGCATTTCTAAATGAGAACAGACACTCGGCGAAAGTTTGAATGGGAAAATAGTAATGTTTAAGTCGCAAACGAACGAATGCGAAAATATACAAAAAGGATAAAAGAGTGATAATAAGGTAGAGAACACGGGTAGAGAAAGAAAGGAAAATAGAAAATTTATTGATCATAAAACTCTCTGTGACAATTGTGTGTTTCAACTTTCGATTTGAGGTCTCCCATTACAACGATAATCTTATATTAGAGGCAACAGACATGAAACTCGATATACTGGGAGTTGCAGAGGCAAGATTTTTGGCTACAGGCTACATAACAAGAGACCAGTACACGCTTATACACTCAGGAGGAGAAAAACATGAAAGAGGGGTAGGAATGTTGATAAAGAAGGAGTTAGAAAAATACGTATGTGGATACTGGACACACAATGACAGAATGATGTTACTAAAGATGAGAGCAAAGCCATTCGACATATCAATCTTACAAACTTATGCACCAACTAAAGATCACAGCGAGGAAGAAATAGAAGAATACTATGAAGAGCTACAACAAACACTTAAACCAGTCAAATCTACAGATTTGTTGATAGTAATGGGTGATATGAATGCAAAAGTAGGAAAAGGAAAATACAAGAAAATAGTAGGACAGTATGGATTAGGGACAAGAAATGACAGAGGAGACAGACTTATCCAGTTCTGTGAAGAAAACCAGCTGGTCATATGAAACACCTTTTTTGAACACCACCCAAGGAAATTATACACATGGAAAAGCCCAGGGGATGTAACACGAAATCAAATCGACTATATCATGATAAAACATAGATTTAAGAACAGTGTCACAAGTGCAAAGACACATCCTGGCGCCGACATAAATTCAGATCACATTCTAGTCGTCATCAAAGTAAATATAAAGCTGAAAAGAGCAGGAAACAGAAGACAGGAGAACCCCAGATAGAAATATCAGCGCTGAAACAACCAGATATAAAACAGAAATATTTAATCGATGTCAAAAATAAATATCAACAGTTATTGACAGAAAGCATGGAGCAGTATAGAAGAGAAAACCCAGAAGAAAAAGCAACCGCAAAATGGGAATGCTTAAAAACAAACATAGAATTAGCAAATGCAAATTTACCTAAAAAGGAGTATAAGAAAAATCAAATTTGGATGACAGATGACATCTTGAATAAAATGGCAGAAAGAAAGAAAGCAAAAAACACTCCAGAATATAAAACAATAGACAATGACATACGTACTATGTGTAGAGAAGCAAAAGAACGGTGGATGGAAACAAAATGCAAGGAAATAGAAGACTTGGAAGCAAAGCACATGACAAGAGATATGCATGAAGAAATAAAGAAATTATCAAATCGGTCGCGGTTTGCACAAGGAGGAAGCTGTATCAAGAACAAAAATGGTGTAATATTACTTGATGAGAAAGACATATCAAACAGATGGGCAGAATACGTAAAAGAACTATTCGAGGACAACAGAGGTAAAAAACCATCACCAGATTCTAATGAAGGCCCAAACATTCTCAGATCAGAAGTAGAGAATGCCATTCATATGATACAAAAAGGAAAAATAGCAGGCATGGATAACATAAAAATTGAAATGATAGAAGCTCTGGAGAGCTTTGGTATAGATACAATCACACAATCAGCCTGATGAGTCATGCAATTAAGATACTGCTCAAAATCATACAGGAAAGAATAAAAAGTAAAGTAGACAGCGAAATCCAAGAAGAACAGTTTGGTTTTAGACGGAACAGTGGAACAAGAGAGGAAATATTTTGCCTAAGAATATTAGCAGAAAAATATACAGAGGTCCAAAAAAGTATGTATATGTGCTTCATTGACTATAAGAAGGCTTTTGACAGAGTCCATCATGAGAAAATAATTGAATGCCTCGAAGACATAGGTATTGATGGAAAAGATATAAGAATACTCAGTAACCTTTATTGGGAGCAAACTTCCACAGTAAGATCGGGAAGGAATTATTCACCATACATAGACATAAAAAGAGGTGTCAGACAAGGTTGTGTGCTGTCCCCCTGCCTATTTAATTTATACACCGAAAAAATTTTCAGACAGATACAGGAAATACCAGGACTGAACATCAGTGGAAGGTCAATAAACAACCTTAGATATGCAGATGATACCGTGTTGTTAGCTGAAAGCGAACAGAAGTTAAAAGAACTAGTGAAGCAAGTGAACAGTATAAGTCTTGAATATGGACTGGACATTAATATTGAGAAAACAAAAACTATGATAATTAGTAAAACAGACGATAAACCCACATTAAAGATAAGCGTAAATGGGAAAATCCTGGAACACGTCAAGAGCTACGTATATCTTGGTCATACAATAACAGAAGATGGCAGATGTGAAACAGAAATCAAGAAGAGAATAGGAATGGCCAAAGCTACATTCAACAACATGAAACATATATTGACATCCAAACAGCTATCTCACAAATTAAAACTGAGAATCATAAAGTGTTATATATATTCTGCATTTCTGTATGGTGCAGAAACATGGACGATGAATAAGCATTTGGAAGAAAGAATTGAGGCTCTTGAAATGTGGATATATAGAAGAAAGGGGCGTATCTCATGGAAAGAGATGAAAACAAATAAGGAGGTTCTAGAAAATCTAGGTATGAAAAGAGAACTAATGAGGGAGATCAAAGTTCGGCAGCTAAAATACTTTGGCCACATAAAAAGGCATAACACCTTGCAGAAGACCATAACAGAAGGGAGAGTTGAAGGCAAACGTGCAAGGGGAAGATAGCGCTATAAGTGGGAAGATAACATCATGAGATGGACAGGAAAGAGTCTATCAGAGTGCACCACCAAGACAAGAGACAGAAGATGTTGGAGATCCATTACAGCCAACCTTCGTTGTGGAGATGGCAGCTGATGATGATGATGAGATCACCAATGTGGAACTGACGATAAGAACCAGATAAATGCCTGTGGAACTGACGATAAGAACCAGATAAGTGCCTGTGGAACAAGAGATGAGAAGTCGCTGGCCTTGGATAGGATACATATTGAGGAAACCTGTTGATATTATTACAAGGTATTCCACGTCTGGAATCTCCGGGGTAAGAGAGGCACAGACAGACTGAACTACACATGAACAAGTCAACAGGAGATACAAGGGTTAAGGGAACACGGAGAAATCGTGAACGGAAAGCACACAACAAGAATGGCTTGACATGGATTTGGTGAAAGTCTATGCTCCATAGGCCGCTGACGGGTAATAAATGACACAGTCTGTTTATAATTTAGGCACCCACCTACAACAGATCTTTAAAATACTGTAGCGAATACAAATATCATGAGGCATAAACACGGTACCAGTACCTGGGCGGAAAAAAACGTGCGTTATGTATTTTAAAAAAATTCCTCTTCGGCCACTTCAGACACTTTGAGGGGTTAACTGCTTCAATAAGCCACGCCTCAGTGGCAGTAATTTAATGGAAACGAACACTCCCCCCTCTCCCCCCCCCCCCCACCCAACCCTTGTTTCTTTTAGTCCTACGGTAACCATATAGGTTTTCAGACGCTGTAACAAAAAACGGTTATTGACCTTACACTCTTGTGTGTGAATAAGCGTAACAAATCATAAAATGCATTTAGAATTGTTTGTTTTTTTCTATGATAGTTTATTTACGTATATTTTCAACTCTAACTGTTGTTTTATTTAAGTTTTGAATTTATTTAAGGCACTTCGCAAGAATGATTTTCAGCACTGGATAAAGAAATGCTGGATAAAGTCAACGGGCACTTAACACTCACCACCTGCGACAACGGCAGCAAATCGTCCGTGAGAACTTCTTGGCCTCAGTCGAGTTATCTCCTCCATTAACAGTGAATCTCTCACTTGTCAGGATTTGAATAAACAATTCTTCTGGACGTTATCTACATTTTCCTCGAACTGCCTCCTAATCTTGAAGTGGTTTCTTCGGCTGGAGGATAGCGCTTTTAGTTCTTCCATTGAAGCGGTTTCTTGTGTGTTGCTTTACGCCTGCTCTGTCAATGTTGCTCCGTGTTTTATAGATAGTGTTTATGGGAGTTTGTGTGTGTCTGTGTGCTGTGTTATTTTTGAGTCTTCTTTTTTATTTTTATTTTTTTAACTTTTTCCTACAATTGTAGTCGAATGATGCGCATCTTGTCTTTGTGTTACATTTCTTGAATATTGAAACTTCCTTCAAGTCATCTCTTTTCGTTACTGTAATCGGTTTAAACTTTTTAAATCGCAATTGTGTCCGCCCATAAGATCTTTATTATTCGTGTACTTGTTATAGTACTTCAGAATGTGCAATCGAGGTGCTAAGAAACTCGTGAAAACAGCCCCATGAATTAGTTTCAAAGACAGAGAGAAAATAAAGTTGTTGTTTCGTCATGTACACAAAATATGAGGTTTTTTTCTCGTGAATGGTTCAACCCTAAGTGGGTTATAATTTGGATATATAGTGTTCTTTATTCCAGCAGCACTGAAAAGTGCTGCATTTTTTAAAAGATGAGTTATTTTGAGATGTATCGTTGATCTAGGATGAGTAAAATATAGACAGCATCTTGCAAAGATTGCTACGTCAGAACTGAAATCATGGGACCCAAAGATGCAGCAATAGAGAATGCAGTCAGCGACCCATAGCTTGACTGCTTGCGTCAGGGTCAGCGAACCAGAGCTGACCAAGACCCTACTCCACCTCCACGGGGTGGTCCTGGAAACAGGCTGCATCACTGCAGTCTGGCTGTGTGAGTAGGGATCGAAGAGGAAAGGCAAACCCGGTCCCAAAAAATGCCGTGCTGAAGTCGGGTGTGTCGGCCGAAAGGCGCAGATATCGCAGCTTCGCTGTAAACAGACACAACGCAACCAACGTCCTTTTCAGGACGAACGAGGAAGAAGAAGAAGAAGAAATCATGACGAGAAAATAAGTAGTTTTGACACGTCGTCAATAAACGTTCAAATCAGCCACCGTCAAAGGGTTTCTATTGTAGACGATTTTACTGCTACAAGTATGTTGTTGTTTCATCATCCTGTTAACTTTAGCTGTCTGTGTCGCAAGAAGTGGTAGCGCTCATGTTCTTACAGTAATATTGCTACAAATAAATTGTTGTGATGTTGTAAATATCCAGCTGCTCAATGTAGCTCATACCTGGTGGGTGACAGATGAAAACACACATTTTAGACTGACTACCTGGAACATCTTTCTTCACCAGACAACTCAACTTTAAGTAAACATGAAGGGGATAAAGAAGAAACGAAAATGTCATACATCAGTCATATCACTGACACAGACCGCACAGTCTTTTCTTTTTTAACTTGCGCCCTAATATAAACAACAGCCCCTGTGTCTAGGTTGAACGGTGCGTGCCTCGCCAAAACGAGGCAAAAGTTAAAAAAAATGAAAAGATCTAAAACATGTAGCACAGGGCAAGAAGGCAGGGCGTGTATCTGTTGAAGGCTTCTACTCCACAGGTAACAGACAACGTGTATCTGTTGAAGGCTTCTACTCTACAGGTAACAGACAACGTGTATCTGTTGAAGGCTTCTACTCCACAGGTAACAGACAACGTGTATCTGTTGAAGGCTTCTACTTCACAGGTAACAGACAACGTGTATCTCTTGAAGACTTCTACTCTACAGGTAACAGACAACGTGTATCTGTTGAAGACTTCTACTCCACAGGTAACAGACAACGTGTATCTGTTGAAGGCTTCTACTCCACAGGTAAGACAACGTGTATCTGTTGAAGGCTTCTACTCCACAGGTAACAGACAACGTGTACCTGTTGAAGGCTTCTACTCCACAGGTAACAGACAACGTGTACCTGTTGAAAACTTCTACTCCACAGGTAACAGACAACGTGTATCTGTTGAAGGCTTCTACTCCACAGGTAACAGACAACGTGTATCTGTTGAAGGCTTCTACTCCACAGGTAACAGACAACGTGTACCTGTTGAAAACTTCTACTCCACAGGTAACAGACAACGTGTATCTGTTGAAGGCTTCTACTCCACAGGTAACAGACAACGTGTACCTGTTGAAAACTTCTACTCCACAGGTAACTGACAACGTGTATCTGTTGAAGGCTTCTACTCCACAGGTAACAGACAAGGAGTACCTGTTGAAGGCTTCTACTCTACAGGTAACAGACAACGTGTATCTGTTGAAGGCTTCTATTCCACAGGGAACAGACAACGTGTATCTGTTGAAGGCTTCTACTCCACAGGGAACAGACAACGTGTACCTGTTGAAGGCTTCTACTCCACAGGTAACAGACAACGTGTATCTGTTGAAGACTTCTACTCCACAGGGAACAGACAACGTGTGTTGAAGGCTTCTGCTCCACAGGTAACAGACAACGTGTATCTGTTGAAGACTTCTACTCTACAATTAACAGACAACGTGCATCTGTTGAAGGCTTCTATTCTACAGGTAACAGACAACGTGTATCTGTTGAAGGCTTCTATTCTACAGGTAACAGACAACGTGTATCTGTTGAAGGCTTCTACTCCACAGGGAACAGACAACGTGTACCTGTTGAAGGCTTCTACTCCACAGGTAACAGACAACGTGTATCTGTTGAAGACTTCTACTCTACAGGTAACAGACAACGTGTATCTGTTGAAGGCTTCTACTCTACAGGTAACAGACAACGTGTATCTGTTGAAGACATCTACTCCACAAGTAACAGACAACGTGTACCTGTTGAAGGCTTCTACTCCACAGGTAACATACAACGTGTATCTGTTGAAGGCTTCTATTCTACAGGTAACAGACAACGTGTACCTGTTGAAGACTTCTACTCCACAGGTAACAGACAACGTGTATCTGTTGAAGGCTTCTATTCTACAGGTAACAGACAACGTGTATCTGTTGAAGGCTTCTACTCCACAGGTAACAGACAACGTGTATCTGTTGAAGACTTCTACTCCACAGGTAACAGACAACGTGTACCTGTTGAAGGCTTCTATTCTACAGGTAACAGACAACGTGTACCTGTTGAAGACTTCTACTCCACAGGTAACAGACAACGTGTACCTGTTGAAGACTTCTACTCCACAGGTAACAGACAACGTGTACCTGTTGAAGACTTCTACTCCACAGGTAACAGACAACGTGTATCTGTTGAAGGCTTCTACTCCACAGGTAACAGACAACGTGTACCTGTTGAAGGCTTCTATTCTACAGGTAACAGACAACGTGTACCTGTTGAAGGCTTCTACTCCACAGGTAACAGACAACGTATATCTGTTGAAGACTTCTACTCTACAGGTAACAGACAACGTGTATCTGTTGAAGACTTCTACTCCACAGGTAACAGACAACGTGTACCTGTTGAAGACTTCTACTCCACAGGGAACAGACAATGTGTATCTGTTGAAGGCTTCTACTCCACAGGGAACAGACAACGTGTATCTGTTGAAGGCTTCTACTCCACAGGGAACAGACAACGTGTATCTGTTAAAGACTTCTACTCCACAGGGAACAGACAACGTGTACTTGTTGAAGACTTCTACTCCACAGGTAACAGACAACGTGTACCTGTTGAAGACTTCTACTCCACAGGTAACAGACAACGTGTACCTGTTGAAGACTTCTACTCCACAGGTAACAGACAACGTGTATCTGTTGAAGACTTCTACTCCACAGGGAACAGACAACGTGTACCTGTTGAAGACTTCTACTCCACAGGTAACAGACAACGTGTACCTGTTGAAGACTTCTACTCCACAGGTAACAGACAACGTGTATCTGTTGAAGACTTCTACTCCACAGGTAACAGACAACGTGTATCTGTTGAAGACTTCTACTCCACAGGGAACAGACAACGTGTACCTGTTGAAGACTTCTCCTCCACAGGTAACAGACAACGTGTACCTGTTGAAGACTTCTACTCCACAGGGAACAAACAACGTGTATCTGTTGAAGACTTCTACTCCACAGGTAACAGACAACGTGTACCTGTTGAAGGCTTCTATTCCACAGTTAACAGACAACGTGTATCTGTTGAAGACTTCTACTCTACAGGTAACAGACAACGTGCATCTGTTGAAGGCTTCTACTCCACAGGTAACAGACAACGTATGTTGACGGCTTCTATTCCACAGGTAACAGACAACGTGTATCTGTTGAAGACTTCTACTCCACACGGAACAGACAACGTGTATCTGTTGAAGGCTTCTACTCCACAGGTAACAGACAACGCGTATCTGTTGAAGACTTCTATTCCACAGGTGACAGACAACGTGTATCTGTTGAAAACTTCTATTCCACAGGTAACAGACAACGTGTACCTGTTGAAGACTTCTACTCCACAGGGAACAGACAACGTGTATCTGTTGAAGGCTTCTACTCCACAGGTAACAGACAACGTGTATCTGTTGAAGACTTCTACTCCACAGGGAACAGACAACGTGTATCTGTTGAAGACTTCTACTCCACAGGTAACAGACAACGTGTATCTGTTGAAGGCTTCTACTCCACAGGTAACAGACAACGTGTATCTGTTGAAGGCTTCTACTCCACAGGTAACAGACAACGTGTATCTGTTGAAGGCTTCTACTCCACAGGTAACAGACAACGTGTATCTGTTGAAGGCTTCTACTCCACAGGTATCAGACAACGTGTATCTGTTGAAGACTTCTACTCTACAGGTAACAGACAACGTGTATCTGTTGAAGGCTTCTACTCCACAGGGAACAGACAACGTGTATCTGTTGAAGGCTTCTACTCCACACAGGAACAGACAAAACGTGTATCTGTTGAAGGCTTCTACTCCACAGGTAACAGACAACGTGTACCTTCTGAAGACTTCTACTCCACAGGTAACAGACAACGTGTATCTGTTGTACTTCTACTTCCATAGGTAACAGACAACGTGTATCTGTTGAAGGCTTCTACTCCACAGGTAACAGACAACGTGTATCTGTTGAAGACTTCTACTCCACAGGGAACAGACAACGTGTATCTGTTGAAGGCTTCTACTCCACAGGTAACAGACAACGTGTATCTGTTGAAGGCTTCTACTCCACAGGTAACAGACAACGTGTACCTGTTGAAGGCTTCTACTCCACAGGGAACAGACAACGTGTACCTGTTGAAGGCTTCTATTCCACAGGTAACAGACAACGTGTATCTGTTGAAAGCTTCTACTCCAAAGGTAACAGACATCGTGTATCTGTTGAAGGCTACTACTCCACAGGTAACAGACAACGTGTATCTGTTGAAGGCTTCTACTCCACAGGTAACAGACAACGTGTATCTGTTGAAGGCTTCTACTCCACAGGTAACAAACAACGTGTACCTGTTGAAGGCTTCTACTCCACAGGGAACAGACAACGTGTATCTGTTGAAGGCTTCTACTCCACAGGTAACAGACAACGTGTACCTGTTGAAGGCTTCTACTCCACAGGGAACAGACAACGTGTATCTGTTGAAGGCTTCTACTCCACAGGTAACAGACAACGTGTACCTGTTGAAGGCTTCTACTCCACAAGTAACAGACAACGTGTATCTGTTGAAGGCTTCTACTCCACAGGTAACAGACAACGTGTACCTGTTGAAGACTTCTACTCCACAGGTAACAGACAACGTGTACCTGTTGAAGGCTTCTACTCCACAGGTAACAGACAACGTGTACCTGTTGAAGACTTCTACTCCACAGGTAACAGACAACGTGTACCTGTTGAAGACTTCTACTCCACAGGTAACAGACAACGTGTACCTGTTGAAGGCTTCTACTCCACAGGTAACAGACAACGTGTACCTGTTGAAGGCTTCTACTCCACAGGTAACAGACAACGTGTATCTGTTGAAGGCTTCTACTCCACAGGTAACAGACAACGTGTACCTGTTGAAGGCTTCTACTCTACAGGTAACAGACAACGTGTATCTGTTGAAGGCTTCTACTCCACAGGGAACAGACAACGTGTATCTGTTGAAGGCTTCTACTCCACAGGTAACATACAACGTGTATCTGTTGAAGGCTTCTACTCTACAGGTAACAGACAACGTGTATCTGTTGAAGGCTTCTACTCCACAGGTAACAGACAACGTGTACCTGTTGAAGGCTTCTATTCTACAGGTAACAGACAACGTGTACCTGTTGAAGGCTTCTACTCTACAGGTAACAGACAACGTGTACCTGTTGAAGGCTTCTATTCTACAGGTAACAGACAACGTGTACCTGTTGAAGGCTTCTACTCTACAGGTAACAGACAACGTGTACCTGTTGAAGGCTTCTACTCTACAGGTAACAGACAACGTGTACCTGTTGAAGGCTTCTACTCTACAGGTAACACAACGTGTACCTGTTGAAGACTTCTACTCCACAGGTAACAGACAACGTGTATCTGTTGAAGGCTTCTACTCCACAGGTAACAGACAACGTGTACCTGTTGAAGACTTCTACTCCACAGGTAACAGACAACGTGTATCTGTTGAAGGCTTCTACTCCACAGGTAACAGACAACGTGTATCTGTTGAAGGCTACTACTCCACAGGTAACAGACAACGTGTACCTGTTGAAGACTTCTACTCTACAGGTAACTGACAACGTGTACCTGTTGAAAGTTTCTACTCCACAGGTAACAGACAACGTGTACCTGTTGAAGGCTTCTATTCTACAGGTAACAGACAACGTGTACCTGTTGAAGGCTTCTACTCTACAGGGAACAGACAACGTGTACCTGTTGAAGGCTTCTATTCTACAGGTAACAGACAACGTGTACCTGTTGAAGGCTTCTACTCTACAGGTAACAGACAACGTGTACCTGTTGAAGGCTTCTATTCTACAGGTAACAGACAACGTGTACCTGTTGAAGGCTTCTACTCTACTGGTAACAGACAACGTGTACCTGTTGAAGACTTCTACTCCACAGGTAACAGACAACGTGTATCTGTTGAAGGCTTCTACTCCACAGGTAACAGACAACGTGTACCTGTTGAAGACTTCTACTCCACAGGTAACAGACAACGTGTATCTGTTGAAGGCTTCTACTCCACAGGTAACAGACAACGTGTATCTGTTGAAGGCTACTACTCCACAGGTAACAGACAACGTGTACCTGTTGAAGACTTCTACTCTACAGGTAACTGACAACGTGTACCTGTTGAAAGTTTCTACTCCACAGGTAACAGACAACGTGTACCTGTTGAAGGCTTCTACTCCACAGGTAACAGACAACGTGTATCTGTTGAAGGCTTCTACTCCACAGGGAACAGACAACGTGTACCTGTTGAAGGCTTCTACTCCACAGGGAACAGACAACGTGTACCTGTTGAAGGCTTCTACGCTACAGGGAGCAGACAACGTGTATCTGTTGAAGGCTTCTACTCCACAGGTAACAGACAACGTGTATCTGTTGAAGGCTACTACTCCACAGGTAACAGACAACGTGTACCTGTTGAAGACTTCTACTCTACAGGTAACTGACAACGTGTACCTGTTGAAAGTTTCTACTCCACAGGTAACAGACAACGTGTACCTGTTGAAGGCTTCTACTCCACAGGTAACAGACAACGTGTATCTGTTGAAGGCTTCTACTCCACAGGGAACAGACAACGTGTACCTGTTGAAGGCTTCTACTCCACAGGGAACAGACAACGTGTACCTGTTGAAGGCTTCTACGCTACAGGGAGCAGACAACGTGTATTTGAAGATGGAGAAATGATGATTGATGAAAGGTTAACGGATGCCAAGACAAATAAAGCTAGTAGTAACTAGCAACATCACCAATGTCAGTGTTTCTGCTTATTAAAAAGTCATAAATTCATCTCAGTTTATGCTCCTGCTTATGCTGTATGGTTTCAAGAGAAACCGGATCCAACACAAAAATAAGAATCTTCAACTGAAATGTCAAGTCAGTCCTATTGTATGGCTCTGAGACATGGAGAACAACAAAGACAACAACCAAAAAGCTACAGACTTTCATAAATGGGTGCTTGCGTAGAATAGAGGGATTAAAATGGTATGACAAGGTTACCAACGTAGAACTGATGACAAGAACTAGACAATTGCCAGTGGAACAAGTGATGAGAAGAAGATGATGGCGATGGATAGGACACACACTGAGGAAACCGGTTGATTGCATTACAAGGCAGTCCTTGTTCTGGAACCCCCAGGGCAAGAGAGGCAGAGGTAGACCAAGAAGCACATGGAGAAGAGAGCTGGAAACAGAGGTGAAAATGATGAGGAGAACGTGGAAAGAACTTGAGATGATGGCACGTGACAGGAGGACTTGGCATGTGTTTGTTGAAGGCCCATGCTCCTTTGGGAGTGGAGGGTTATGATGATGATGTATGATCACGTGTTAAAATTAAGTCGTGATCAGGTGATGATACATGTGATACAGGCTTTCCTGTAGCTCTGTATCTTTTAGGTTCTGCTTTAGGGTTGAAGTGTTGTGACAAGATCAGTCATGTGGATCTGATGGAAACAATTAGGTAACTACCAATGGAACAACACGCGAGAAACAGACGATGGCATTGGACAGGGCACCTACTGAGAAAACCAGTTGAAAGTATTACAAGGTAGTCTTTGTTGTGAACTCACCGGCGTGAAAGACATGGAGGGAGAACAAGAACACGTGGAGAAGGGAATTAGACATAGACTCATAAGGGATAACGGAGACATGGACATGATAGCACAAGACAGGAAGGCTGGGCGTGGTTTGTGGAAGTCATGTGCTCCAGTGCGAGATGAGCAATAACAAACTGGTTGTTGGCTGGTTGTCTTCTATAAATCTGTTTTTGTTATTACGTCTGGGCATATTTTACAAACGCCGCGATGGAGGCAACCTTTTAGCGCGCTGTTTCTGATTTTGTTTGTCCTTCCTTTGATGGTTTCTCCTCAACCCCAGCAGGTTCTCTATACAGGATTTCTTATGTTCCAGACTTTTACTGATCAGCGGTTCTCGGGTAGTGTGCGTCCTGTAGACCTGTTGTTTTCCAAGCGTACTCGTCTAACGTGGAATTATTGAGACCCGCTGCTCTTAGCGATACTAGTACCCGATTGCTCAAGACTTCTGCTCGACAAATGTTGCAGATGTAAACTGACTAGGTCAAATAAATGAAAGTGGCACCATTTCCGGTTAACAAACACAACGCTGTTAGATCAAAACCAGCTCTCTCTCTCTCTCTCTCTCTCTCTCTCTCTCTCTCTCTCTCTCTCTCTCTCTCTCTCTCTCTCTCTCTCTCTCCCTCTCTCCCCTGTTTTTCTCCAAGTCTTCAATAACTTTATTACGTTTTACAAACATATAACAAGGAACAATAGCACGGTAATGTATCTCACATGTCGTACTAAGAAGGGCTAAGCATAAGGCCGGCTAGCCCGTTCTATAGAAACTTCAAGTCTTCATCATCAACAAGTAAATCCAAGCTAAACCTGAACCTGATGATGATGATATCTTTACAAGGCACATCTTGTTCTGGTATCCCCAGGGTAAATGTCACGGGCATCTACTCCCCTTGTTCTGCAGTGATGGTCCAACAGTGGCCAAACTTCAGAGTATCTACTGTGGGTCTTCAAGGGTCTTCTTTCTCTCAAGATAACTCTTCGCAGAACTGTGAATTGAAGAATGATGCTTCAATTCTAGGGAGCATCATAGGAATTTAAGAAATTGAGTACTACGGCTGATAAGATCCAGGCCGTGTAAACTTTCTATCTTCCCTGACCTGCTTTGAAGGGTAAGAATTTTGCTCGTTCTGATGAGCCCCCAACTGATAACAAATTTAATAAACAGCTACAGTTAACAATGTCAAATAAATAATGGTAGGGTGTTATAGGACTATGCCTTTAAATATTCATCACTGGTGATGATCTGGATAGGAAATTTTTTCAAATTTTCTTAACGAAAAGAGTTCACTTGGCCGCTCTGAATGTGTACTTAGATGCCAAGAAGATGTCGGTTGGCTTCTGCTCCAGCCGATGCTTGTTCTTTGCAGGTTATGGGCTGATTCTTCTTGTCACTGGTCAAGTCTGGTGGCCACAACAAGTCTCTCGTAGTATCGTGGAGTAATTACAAAGATGGTACAGCGTCTTCAAGACCCATATGATGTAGGTGTCTAGCTTTGATTGAATTCCATTATACCACACACTTGTTCCACAGACAAGTACCACCAATCGGTACCACAAACTAGTATTATGAAATAAGAGAGAAACAAATTCACTCCTGAGTATTGGGTTTCCTGACACGAAAATCATGTTCCCCCCCCCCCTCCCCACCTTTTCATTCCACCATCCCATCTGCCTCAGAACTTTATCCTCTCTGAGCATTAATGTTATTACCTGTGAGCAGAAAAAACCCATTACATTTATATAGAACCATTTTACGTATACATATGCACTGGTTGAAAATGTTAATATAATTAGTATGTACATTATTTTTATCATCATCCACTCCCTGCTCCATGTTGAACTTGGGACTACCTCTGCTTTTGTTTCTTTATGAGAAACCTGCATGAAGCATTAACCAGCAATATACAACCTTCGGGCTCAGAGAAATAGTTTCGGCAACTTGGTTAAGATGCCTCTTACACGTGGTCTGGGGTATTATTCGGCAACATTCGGCCCACGCATCCACATTGCTACTCAAGGACAAGGCTCCAATCAGAAAGGTTGTATTTCAACATCTCAAATGCCAAACCAATAGTATTCAATTTGCGTATGTTTTGGTAGGGGTATATTCCCACTACCCTCTCATGGAAAATTCCTGTGTGACACAACAAAAATGATGTTTACAAATCACTTCCCATATAAGGTATTCTCTCTTCAGATTATTATCGATCATGTTTACACTCACGACTCCATAGATCCAACACACATACTCTTTTTTAGGATGGTTACCCTATCGTAATAATTGCCTGCAACAAGTCTGCCCGGAAATGATTATATTATTTACCTGGTCCAGCAAACGATATCAAGCATAAACCTGGCCCGACAGAAATAAATTATCAGTGATAAGATCATCGACTGTGGCAATCTCAAGGTTGTTTACTTATTAATCGGACGCTCCCATGCACTGTCTGGTCGGAAATGTGTTACGACTAATACGTAAAGAGCATTTCACTCCACAGATTCAGGTGTCAATATGGGTTCAAAGAAATTTACTGATTACAATAATCAGCAAGGATGGCCGATGAAGTCCCGACATGACAAGAATCACATGAAGAAAGTGTAAACAATGGATTGAAAATACCAAGTATTGTCGAAGGTGGGAAAAAAGAAAATGAAGAGCACATAATGAATTACAGGATGGCACAGGAAAATGTGACCCTGGAGGTTATTTTATCGCAGTAAGGTGCTAGAGATTGTTGATAATACAACTTGTCGTAACCTACTCTCTGCTAACATGCACATCTTCTCCGAGTACCATGCCTTGTGGCGTAGTAGATCATGCCTCTCCACAACTTGTGGAGAAATTCCCCGAAATTCACTACAGGCAATGCAGCCGATAATTGCAGAATCCCGGTAAAAATTTCGAATCGGCACTCTCCATCAAGACGAGTAACTCACAGCATGCGTTATTATCAGCAGTCCAACGATCAAAGCAACACAGGTAACACAAGAACAGGCACGTCCTAACACAAGGCTTGCAAATAAAAGGAAACACCTTATTTTCGGGGACCAAAATGTCAAGGAACTACAAAAATCGAGATTACCTTGTATTGACAAACGATATGGACTCGGTTACTGTTCGCTTCAAGAACTGGGTATCCACTCAGGGTTTACTGTCACTCCTTAAACGTTTTCCTTCTGACCCCACTGTCACCAGAGTAACTACTCACATTGGTCTATCAGACTCGCTCAAAGATAATGAAATATCCCAAGCAGACCTAAACCAGATCACATCAATTTGACGGAATTTGGCCCAAGGAATGGAAAAGATCAATTTACATACCCTTGCCAAAAAAGGGCAACCTGAAACTGTGCACAAACTACAGAACTATAGCTCTTATAAGCCATGCCAGCAAAATACTATTACAAATCATAATGAAAAGGATGCAACAAAAGCTAGAAACAGAAATAAACGAAGTACAGGCGGGTTTTCGACCAGGTAGAGTCACTAGAGATCATATATTCAACATGAGGATCATCATAGAGAAGTGTAGAGAATTCAACGTTGACCTACAGACTTGTTTCATTGATTACACCAAAGCTTTCGATTGTGTACAACATCAGCAGTTATGGGCTATTATGAAAAATATGGGATTTCCAAACCACCTTATACAACTCATCGCGCTGCTGTACCAAGAACAACAGGCAGCCGTAAGAATAGAGGGGGAAACATCAGAATGGTTTGAAGTACAGAAAGGAGTAAGACAAGGCTGTACCCTTTCCCCTTACCTGTTTAACATTTATGCCGAGAATATCATGAGAAATGTAAGAGATGACCAAGAACACACAGAGTTTGACTCATTTAACATCGGCGGGTACCAGATCCCGGAAATCAGATATGCTGACGACACAGTCCTCCTATCGACCAACCCAGAAGGACTTGAACAATTACTTCTGTCCACCAAAAAAACACAGCGAGGCCCAGAATCTATACCTAAACACCAAGAAGACCAAAGTATTGACAACAAAGTAAAGACCAAACCAGAAATTGAAATTGATAACGAAGAACTGGAAAGTGTTCATGAATTCGAATACTTAGGATCAATCATCAACAGCTCTGGCGACTGTGCAGTAGAAATTAAAAGAAGACTTGCAATTGCTTCACATAAACTAATACAGATGAAAAACCTATGGCAAGGCACAAGCAAAGAAACAAAGTTACAACTGATCAGAGCATGTATATTCCCAGTGGCAACATACGGCTGCGAGACTTGGACACTCAATAAAACAGTTGCAAAAAAGATTACATCATTTGAAATGAAATGCTACAGAAGGATGTTGAGAATACCCTGGACAGAAAAAAAAGACCAACAGAGAAGTACTGCACTCACTAAACGTACAGGAACATTGGCTCCTAAATACCATCGCAATAAGGAAGCTGAAATTTTTCGGTCATATAAAAAGACATAATAGTCTGGAAAAAACAGTGATGGAAGGCATGGTCCCTGGAAAAAGGGGAAGGGGTCGACCTAGACGACGGTGGACCCAGGACATCACAGAGAGTCTGAACTTGTCTTTGGCTGATGCAGGTCGACTTGCCCAGAATCGTGATGCGTTCAGAGCAGCTGTAATGGAGACAACGTTCTGGAAGGAATACGTCACATGATGATGAGATAAGTTCACACTTGCTTTACTGCGCTATTTTCAATATCTTGTCCCTGACAAAGACTTTATGGTCATAACATTAATGGCTTCTCTAAAGCACTTCATCCTGTGCTCTGGTCTGGGACCATGTCTGACACTGATAGCAAAGAGTTGGTAAAAGATATACTATTTATAAATTGTCCTTTAGTCACTTACTCTTATTTGGATGTTGGAGCAGTAGAGACATTTGGTAAGTCCTTATCCTGGCTTTTTGACATCGGTTTCAGTGTCTATGCCAAGTCTTCCATTTTCTGTCAAAATGTTTCCTAGATATTTAAAATCTGTAACCTGTTTGAGCTTAAAGTTGTTGACATTTCTGTTAAGTGAGCATAGTAATTTAATGATCCTCATAGCTTCTGTCTTGCATGTGCTGATCCTCATGTTGTATTTTCAACAAGTTAAATTAAGTGCAACAACTGTATGGTTTTGCTATTTGTTTTCAACTTTTTACAGACCTAAACCAGATCACATCAAAATTCCTTTCGTTATTCCCTAATGCGAAAATCTACTTCTCGTCCATTATTACTCCAGTCAGGGCCCATTACCACAAATCAATTGATATCAACAATTCTAAACGTAAAAGACACTGCATCAGACACAACAATAACTTCTACATAACATCTATACCCAACCTTTCCCAATTTCCCGCTACAACATAGACTCTTGGACTGTTCACCTTATGCCTGGAGATCAAATTGGTCAGCATACACCGATCCCACAACAAGAACACAGGAATATCCCACAACCTCATTCTACCACGTGCATCATCCTTCACGTCCTAATCTACTTAATTTATACTTTCAACAGCCCTGTTATCAATGAAATATTAGTGATCATCAATTTCACAAAATATGGCTCCCACAATCACAACGGAATACCCAAATCGTCAGGGACTCAGGTTGGGACATCTGAATGTTTGTCATCTCTACAATGTGAGTAAAGTGGCTGAAATTACTTCCATACTCTATAATAACAATGCATACTTTCATATTTTTGGACTAACAGAAACTAAACTTAATGAACACATTTCTAACCAAGAACTGCAAATTATGAAATTTTCCGTCGGGATCCATCAATTAGGTTTGAAACTGGTGTGGCTGCCTATGTGCACACAAGCATCAAAGCTATAAGACACGTTGATCTCGAATGTCCTGAAGTTGAATGCATGTGTCTGGAAGTCTGCCTCCCACACACTACCTATATATTAATTGGCTTTTTATACCGCAATCCGGATGCCAGAATAGAATGGCTAAATCAGTTCTCGGACATGATGGACAAAGTCTGGATAACTTCTTTGGAACTATTAATAATGGGAGACTTCAATATTGATGCCTTGAAGCGAAACGTTAATTGGGAGAATTTGTATGCCCTGTACAACCTGAACCAGTTGATATCGCTACCAACCCGAGTCACAGACAAGTCATCAACCTGCATAGATCATCTGTATGTTACTAACACTGCTCACATCATCGAAGTCTGCGTTCCCGTATGTGGTCTAAGCGATCACTACCCCATATGTTGCACATGGACCAAAAAGGGAGTTCGAATTCCTAAACTCTGTCAACAGGTTATACGAGCTCGCATATTCAAGAATTTTGATAGCTCCAAGTTCTTGTCTGATCTCTTAACGACACCTTTTGACAATGTCTATGGAGTATCTGACCCGACTGAAGCCCTAAAGATATGGCTGACAGCATTCACTTCAGTTCTTAACAAACATGCTCCTGTGCGTATAAAACGTGTCAAGTCAAAAATTATGCCTCCATGGATAACTTTGGAATACCTGAAAACTAGGCAACAGCGAGACTATTTCAAGAAGATTGGAGACCATGCAAGCTATAGAAAATATAGAAACTTAGCACAGTACATTTTAAAGAAGTCTAAAAGACAGCACCTCAGATCCATTATTGACGACGGCCGGAGCTCATCTAAAATCTGGAGCGCTATTAACCTTCTCACAAATGTACGCCGGCATAACCTCCGACAGCAAGCTACAAACATTAATGCTGATGAATTTTGCCAGTTCTTCTCGTCGATCGCACGAACATCCGGGATAAATCATCAGCAACTGAATTGTACTGCTCTTTCTGATTTCGTTCAATCGAGGTTAAACGAAGCCAACCTTCCTGAATTACCTTTACTGTCAATCTCGGAGGTCTCTATTTTAATTAAATCATTACCTAAGAAGAAATCGTGCGGTGAAGATGGAATATCTTCGAGGATACTTCAGATTGCAGAGCCTGTTGTATGCGACTCACTCACTTACATTTACAATCTGTGCCTCACAAAGAAAGTGTTTCCTCAACGACTGAAAACAGGCTTAGTGGTACCAGTACCTAAAAAAGGTGATATTAATGTCGTCACAAACTACCGGCCGATTTCCCTACTATCAGTCATAACTAAACCTCTTGAACGACACATGTATAAACATATTCTTTCTTCACTGAACAGCTACAATCTTATACATGAAAACCAATCTGGATTTCGACCCAAACACTCTTGTCAATCCTTGTTGACTAAGATTACCGAAATCTGGCATTCTAATATCAACTGCGAAAAAATAAATGGAGTATTATTAATCGACCTTTACAAAGCATTTGACACAATTGACCACTCGTTGCTGATACAAAAGCTTGCGGTGTACAAATTTCATCCAAAAGTGATCACATTAATAAAATCATTCCTTGAAAACAGAACACAACGAGTCTTATACAATAATGTGCTCTCTAAATCATACACCACTACAATGGGTGTCCCGCAGGGCTCGATACTAGGACCCTTACTCTTCAGCATCTTCATCAATGACCTGCCCTTGTCATTGCCACATGACGATTGTCTTATGTTTGCTGATGATACCACAGTAACAGTAGCCGGCACAGACATTAACACTGTTCAGTCTCTTTTACAGCGTCACATGGACATTGTACAAGCTTGGTGCACTATTAATAGTATGTCTATTAATAAAAACAAAACTCAGTCTTTGATTATCTCAACCCACCAAAAGATTCTGCACTGTCAACCAAATACGTTATCTTTATCTCTAGACGGAAAACTTATTAAGCAAGTTACGAACCATAGCCTGTTGGGTGTGGTCATCGACCAGTCTCTAAGCTGGAAGTCACATGTCTATTTCATCGCCAACAAGATCTCACAAAAATTGTTTCAACTCTCAAAAAATCAAACATTTTTTATGTCCGCACTCTAGACTTATATTCTATTATGCACATATTCAAAGTCACCTTTCGTATTGCTCAAATATCTGGAGTCGCTGTGGCTTGTCGTTTTTGAAACGCATAGAATCCATACATAAAAGGGCGCTACGACTTGTTTGCCTGAATGATAACATTCCTAGTGCTCAGCTATTTTCACAGCTGAATGTTCTTCCTCTTAAAAAATTCTTCTTCTTCTTCCAAGATCTCCTGTTTGTACAAATTTTACACGGCAGAACGCCTTCATACTTGCAAATGTTCTTTCGCTATAAATACTGCTCATATTTTATACGAGGCGACCTACTTTTGGACCTTGCAAAACCTCGAACTGACCTCTTCCGAAGTTGTTTTAGTTATGCAGGTGCTTTAGCATGGAATTCCCTACCCAAGTCTGTCAAAACTGATAATTACATCTCATTCAAAAGACATCTGCATTCACATGTCATGAAATCTTGTACACACATTTAACGACAATTCTGTTTCAGTTATTTCAACGTTTCCACGAGCATTTAACTGTCATTGTAATATTTTCATTTTAAATTGAATTTTTTATATTAAGTAGCTTTATTGCTTGACCTCTCTCTCTCTCTCTCTCTTTCGCTCTCTCTTTCTCTCTCTATCCTCTCTCCCTCCTCTCTCTCTCTCTCTCTCTCTCTCTCTATGTGCGGGAATGACTATGAGTAAATGTACTTGTGTATGCTCAGTTTCTGATTGTGATGATAATATTAATTAATCCTGTCTGAAGTTGTTAATATTTTAATTTTAATTTGTAAAACGCTGAAAATTGTGTTGCAGGGCAGAAATGTAAAAAGGCAATTATGCCTATTTCTTTACCCTGATGAAATAAAGATTTCGTTCGTTCGTTGCTTCGTTCGTTCCCCTATCTCTGTTTCCTTCCCTTCAATCTTACCTGTTGTTACGATATATTCCAGCTTTTATCATCTCATAACGTGCCCTCAAAAAAGTGGATTGCTTCTTTCTAAGTTGTGAAATAAGTTTGATTTGCGCTTTGGCCTCTTTCAGGACATCCTCATGACTCTTTTTGGCTGTCCGTTTTATTGTTAACATTGTCTTCTGCAAAACGTGCACTACAAGACATTAACAACTAGAAGAACAAAATGTGAGATACTACGTTGTAGCATTAAGAGAGAACCGATACAGTTCTGCCACATGTAGACTGAGAGTTGTTGAGGGCAAGAAGCCACTGAAGGGCGTATCAGAACACAAACTTCTCACAACAACGGAAGTGAGTGCAACATCTTTGTTTAGTTAACATTTTAGCTCACTCTCTTCACGACTAGAGGTAGTGTGCCTCAGGTATAACTTAAGAGGAATGCCAATCGAAGACTGAACACATAAATTAAGTTGAATGGGTACAGAGTAAGCTATTTATTTCTCTGTCTGCCCAGCTTTGTGCCTGATATTTGTATAAATAAATCTCGACTTTCAGAGATCCGGAAATAAAAGAAAAGGTTAATTGGTGATCCATAATACATCAACATAAAAGATAAGGCACATAATAACTGATAGATGTGGCAGGGAATCAATGACTTGACTTGTCTCATATAGTACTTGGTCATGGGGTCACCTCAGACTATGGAAGCTTGACTAGCAGTCACCAGTTTTACCTATCGATTATTAATCTGTTTAGTTTTCTGACAGGTAGATGTGCTATTTATTTTTTTATATTGTGACGGTATTGCCTCCCCAGCTTTGCAGTAGTGGTCCAACAGTGGCCAAACCTCAAGATTATCTAATATGGGCTTCAAAAGTGTCTACCTTCGCACAAGATTACTCTTGGCAGATGTTGAGGCTACTTCATGGTGTGATTTTTATCGTGACAAATTATTAACACCGAGTTTTTGTCACACCATGTCGTACTCCAACTGAATGCAAGAGAGACAAGATTGCAGTTACTATGAGATGAGTAACTAAGGGTTGACGTAGGAAAAGGGGGAGTTGTATGTGTGACGCCATAGCGTCTAGATCTGTTTCTCCCTATGGCTTGTACGCCAGCCAATGACGCCATAGCGTCTAGATGTGTTTCTCCGTATGGCTTGTATGTGTGACGCCATAGCGTCTAGATGTGTTTCTCCCTATGGCTTGTATGTCAGCCAATGAAGTATTTATTCAGTGGATATACAAGAGAATGTGGTAAGCAAAATGTGCTTTAAACTATAGGCAGAATAAGTTGCTGTCACTGTTGGGTTTGCCCAAAGCATTATTTGTGCTTCAAGCAAGGTTTATATGAACGGTGATTTGGTTTTAGTCAAGTAAAAGAGTGTAGAAAAATGGTTTAGGAAATATGAATGGATTTGGATACAGACTACTTGTCTTAGTTGAAGGGAGATAAATGAGTGAAGGGATGCTTTGAGAAAAGGGAGGAAACTCCGCATAATACGGTTGGTGGATAAAGGTCTTGAATTAGGGTTAAGCAGATTTAGTGGGTTCTCAATTGTGGTTGAGAAAAGTAGCATGTAACGAAGTTGTAGTAAGCTTTAAAGAAGAGAATATAGAGTTCAGTTAAAACGTCAAAGGGAGATAACGTAGAATTAAGTCCCTTGCAGGTGTTAGTGAGTAGAGGGAAAAAAATACACACGGGAATAGAGTGAGAGAAGTCTAAAAATAACAGACGATAGTTCACTGAATTCGCTTACGTTGTAAAAGCGTGAGCATATTTTTTCCAGTGAGTGGAAATAGGGCCGACCAATCGTTTTAGCTGGTAAACAGGGACAGATCACCTGAGCATTGACTAGAAGTCAAGGGGAGAACAGTTTACGGCTCGCAAGTGTGCGGTCGTGTATTTCTGAAGATGAAGAAACAAGAATGTTGTGCGGTTGCCACAAGTTTGATAAGATCTGTAGAAGTTATCACAGATAGATTACAAGTGACAAAGTAAACTCATAAGGTATATAGATAAGTTAGGAGATGCTAGTCCTAGGAAATTCGGAGGATGTGATAAAGATTAGTCAGAACAGTATGAGTAAACTAAGAAGTTTCATAGACAGAGAAAAATGCTACTTAAGAGAATTTGTTTTATAATGTCACTAGTGAGTGTATTCACAGGAGAGATTCAGGGAATCACCTGTCAGTATTGACCTTTTATGAATTATTATGCCTTTTGATGAACATTTTTCCTGACTCGCAGCAGAGAAATCACGAGACGATATGTTAGAAAAATGAGTAAATGAAATGGTACTGGGCGAGAAGTTTAAAGAAGAGAAGCAATGGAATGTACCCCTAATTTTGTGTACCAGAGGAATAGAAACACAAAGTACTTTACATAAAGTTGATCAGGAGTTTTGAGGCAGATTGGGCAAAATGAAATAGAGCTTGAGGAAGCTAATTAAGTACTTTGAGATGAGATAAGCACAAAGGGGATTAAATGTCTACATACTTTTGAGATACAGAATGTATACTTGAGGTAACTATGATATGACTGCAGGTGTGCTCTATATGAAGAATTACCTGCATCTTTGAAATAATTATATTACATGTAAATAAATAGAATTTTGTAAGAGAACAAACAAATGCTTGAGTTGATCCATGAAGGATTGTTGTTGATTGCCTGATCATCAATCACTATATTAACTTCACTATATGATTCAGTCACCGATTAACAACAAAGAATGTTACGAACAAGCCAAGGGTTGAAAATAAGAAGGAAAGTAGTTCATCCAAGAATTGTCAACTCTGGCGGAGAGGGCCAGTACAAAACACTACTAACTTAAAACTTGGAAGATATACAAGGAAACTGGTGTGAGTCACAACTAGGCCTGCCACCTAGTAAAGATTAGACGATGTAGCACTGTTACACTATACTAATAGATGCCGTAACCAGTCCTTGGACCGGTGACACTAAGATTCAAAATGAATATATAACGTGGGATGATAATTCCCAGAAGAATGGAAATGTGTCCCAAGAAATAGATGAAAGTAAATGATATGTCGGGAAGCTAAATCCCCCGATAACGGAAGAATATAAAAGAAATATATTAAAGAGAAATAAAAGTGGTTATTCCTTCGGGACGCTAAATACCCCGATAATGGAATTGATATATGTGAACATTTGCTGTGCCGGGACGCAATTTCCCCTATGATAATGGAAAAGAATTAATGAAAATACATAGAAGTATATTGAGAATTTGAATAAAGCAAATTTGGAACAGTGGAAATATATGCACATTTTTTACAGGCTGTTATATGAGAAGACATGATATAGTTGAAGAAAGTCGAACTTATAGAAAGCAAGACTGTGGAATTGATGTGGAGCATACATGACATTCTTGTATTGTGACGTTGAGAATATGTACATAGTGTTTATTAAAAATTTCGCAAATCGTCCAAGCTAAGATGTTTCTTCAGTTGATACTAGTTCATTCCAGCATTTGACAACGTTAGTCAATATTTGAGTATTTTGAAAGAGAGAAATATCCAGACACGAAGAATGGTTACCATACTAGCTAACAATGCAAACCAAATCAAAAATTAAGGAGAACAAAGTCAAGAGTATAAATTCTCACTTCTTTATTGACAACATTTAACCCTAGACCGAGTTAGAATTCGGGAAAATTCTTCATCCCTTAACAACAGATATGTAAATAGAAGAAACAAAACGCTTCTATCTCCATGGAGTCTTCACAAAATATTCAGAATAAGCGAGAATAATATTGCTTAGGCTGAGTATGTTAACTCTTTAATTCTGCAGACGCTTTTGTGAAGGATTTAAGCACTTATTAATTTCAGCTCTTTCAAGACCCCACCCCTGATTTACTCAGTGGAATTCTATTATTCTAGCATAGCTCTGTTTAGAGTGTGTGTAGTAGTTTGACTGAGACAAACATGCAGTAACTTTAAAATGATTAAATCGAAGTTAAATTTGTAACATTACAAATAACAAAATTTAATAATTACTTAAGTTTTAACAGTTGGAAAACAATTTGAATAGTTATGGATCAAGAAAAGTTATCATCACAGTCATTATGGAGTGTGAAATGTTACAAGAAGTTCAAGTGGCAGCATAGATTTGAACTTAGCTGCCAAGGACGGTTCTGCTCCTTCTTATGGGTTGGTTCTTTTCACACTGCTCACGCTCGTCCCTGATCAAGGTTGTCGGGGTTAGCTCGTTTCCCAGAAATGTCAAGGAGAAACTACCACGTGGGTCCTTCGTCTTAAAGCTTAGGTCGCTGTTCCCTTCTTGTTCCAGAGATAGTACTTTCTGCTGGTACCACCAATAACTATGGTAACAGAATAGAACGAAACGCTCATCTGAGTATGGCGTTTTCCAACCCATAGTTATGTGTTCCTATCTTCCCATACCACCATCCCATTAACTCAGAATTTACCCTCGATGAGAATTAAATTTAATCCCTCGGGATAAAACTTTCTTTACGTTTAAATAGAATAGCTTTAGCTTTACATGCCGTTTAAATGAAAAGGTTAATAATACAGATAGAGTCTAATTACATATACATCTTGTTGGGGTAGAATTAGTAGTATATCTTCTTCCAGCCGAGTTCTTCTTTAAATCATCAAGTAGCTGGTTCTTGGCTTCCAGCTTGTCTAGGGTATATTTTGTAACAGGCCTCTAAGTCCAACTTTTTAAACAGCCTTAGAACGTGTAATCAGTCTTCAACAGTCAGAAACTTGATAAGGCCAGTTTGACGTTGAAGAACACATATTCACTTTTAATATAGGACGAAGCTCCTTATATATTTGCATCCAATATATATATTAATCAATGGCATTCTATTGCGGTCGGAAAATTAGCCCAACGGATTGTTGAAAGCTTGATAGTCAATCTTTATAACTTGGTTTACATTTCATCATTTTTGCATCGTGCCTTAGATGTTAATAACGCGAATGTGGGTTTAAATACTTTGAAAACCATGATAGTAATAATTGAATCTCCCAAATGTTCATAGACGGGATAAGTCATGTCTAGAGTCCAAACAAACAATTTATTATACATTCTGTAGACATCGTACGTTGATCATGAATTACATCACAAATATAATTTAGAATCCTATGTTGAGTTAGCTATCTTGCATATCAGTCCTTTGTCTCGTACATCTGAATTACTGTAGACAGAACGACATAACTATATGCACGCGTGGTTGGTAAATTCAACGACCGACAGTGAGATTATGCGTCTGGCACTAGTATAACTAAAACGGACTGTTAATTCATCTCGACAAGGTATAGTCAATTACTAACCTGTAACTTCATCTTTCTTCATCATAACAGTGGACTGACCCATGTCCATAACAAAATACAATATAACTGTGTGGCATTCCATGCCCGACACTATAAGAATATAAAGACACGTCTTCTCCGTTCGACGGTCATTCAAGAAAGGGTCCCGTCTCTTGGTCACGGTGCGTGACTACCAACGCTGAAACGTCACAGCGTTCACTAGGCTAATAATACTTTTACATTACATTAAACGTTGTAACCCCTAAAATCGCATGCTGCTAACCTCTAGCAGACAATGCCAATTAAACTTCCGTAACAATTCCCTGTTCACCGGGGAAAAAAAAATCTATTAGATAGATTTTTTTTTTCAAAAACCTATCTGAATGAATATCAAAAAATTTAACAATATCAAAAAATTTAACAAAAATGCGGCATATGGCCTACGATGTTCTGTCTAGAACAGTGTCGTGGTCATGTCGACTTACTAACAGTCATCTAATATATTAATGATCATATTGTACATAAATGTTATACATAAATTTTATATGAACTAAAAGAGAATGGCTAATGTTGATATCTAATTAGATAATTAATTAACTTAAAATATGTCGCAATGAAATGTCACGTCAGACTAATCTAAAGAGTTAAAATTAAACTAATTAATTATAATGAGTGTTTAATGAGAATAAAGTTGTTGAAAATCTAATGTAAGAAAAATGAAAGGATATGTTAAAGAGAGAAATAAATAAATGAAGAATAAAGTAGAGAAAGAAAGCAATGTATAAATTTAACTTAGTTATGTGTGTTGGACATTAATTAAGTTTAGTATTAAGTTGTTAAGACCTATCTAAATTAACCAATTTAAACAATAATGTAGTATGTAATGTATCAACATAATTATTAACTATATAATATAATAGTTACATACAATAACATTATCTAAGAATCATGTGAGTTCTTATTTTTTCTTTCTTTCATTTTTTTTTTTCAAATTTCATTTCATTTCATTTTTTTTTTCATATTTATCTCACCTTTCATTTTAATTTCCATTATTTTAACAACTTAATTAAAATTAATTAAAGTTGGATATGATGATCCATCCGTAGGCTTGATCCTTGTGAATTCCGATTAGAAAAAAATGTTTATGTGTTTCAGTTCATAAGTATCGACGTTATTGACAATAGTTCATGTCGCATACTGAGTTACTTTGATAGTATTTTCTATTATTTTCACTTGATGCACGAAAATGTTTCCAATAGTTTTATCATGACTGGATATCAAGCAAAGTCCTGGCGTAAATACGAACATAGAGTCAATTGATTTTGTTCATTTCGTATATAATATGTCTTTAGTAAGCAGATACGTGTATTATAGGCAATTGTTTCTGTCTATGTAGAACAGCAATGATAGTGCTATGTCTCTTGAGTAAGTATCTGCGACGTTACTATAGTTCAGGACTCGACATCAGTAGGATTTCGAGACAGAGTATCTGCCAAAACGTTATCTGATCCTGTGATGTACTCGATTGAGAAGTCAAAAGGTTGAAGTAGAATGGCGTATCTTGTCAGCTTCGGGCTCTTGTGATTAGCACGACGTAGTGATGCCACCGCTTTTTGGTCCGTCTGTACCACAAAGGGTGCGCCTAATAGGAATTTTTCGAGCTTTGTGATCGCCCAAATGACGGATAATAATTCTCTATCAACTGTTGAGTACTTGATTTCTGGTGGCTTCAGTTTCCGTGAGACGTACAGTGTGGGATGGAGGACGTCGTCATGATATTGGAGCAAACATGCGCCAATTCCGTAGTTACTCGCATCTGTGCGGAGAATAAACTTTTTGGAAGCATCAGGTAGTCTCAAAATAGGTGGGTGTGAAAAAATATTAATTATTTGACGGAAAATTCTATCACATTCACTAGTCCATGTCACCTTCACTGGCATGTCCTTTTTTAACAGTGATGATAAGACAGCCGTGATAGATGACAGGTTAGGTACAAATCTGCTGTAATATTGGACTAGTCCTAACAAGCTTCTAACCTGTTTCTTCGTTTGAGGAACGGAAATGTTTAAAATTTTAGAAACCGTACTGGGTAGTGTTTGGATATATCCTGCTCCAATGATGTGTCCCAAAAACGTTATTTCGTGAAACGCTACTTGTAATTTTGTGGGTTTAGCAGTTAAATTGTTCCTTCTTAATGTGTCCAAAACGTATTCAAGACCCAAAAAATGTTCCTCAAAAGATGAACTAAATAAGCATATGTCGTCTATGTATGTAATAATGTCTGGTCTACCTGAAAAAATGTGTCGCATCATGCGAACAAAGGTAGCTGGAGCGTTAACAAGCCCAAAAGGCATAACATTCCACTGGTATAGACCTTGCGGAGTGGAAAACGCTGTGTAGTATTTAGCTTTTTCGGTTAGTGGTATCTGCCAATAACCTTTAGTTAAGTCTATCTTAGTGAATATAGTTGCGGTCGATAGACGTGGCAGTAAGTCGTCGAGAAGTGGATGTGGTTCTGTTACGTACATTTATTACCTAAGGGGGTAGTCGTCGGTCCTACCAAATGTACGCACCAGTTTTATGTAGTTATATTATTTGTGCGGTCGAATGATTCGCGCACTGACGTGCACAAAGCAGTGAGTGTTGCTTTGGACGCACGTGTAACCTAGTTGAGTAGTTTGTGACGTCACGTTTTGAAGTGGAAACATGGAACTGTCTTGTGTCCATGATAGTAATTTTATATTTCGTATTCAATGGCATTTTAAGGAAGCCATTTATTTCTAGTGATCTGTATTGGTCTTCAGGTCGAAACCAATATCAGGAATGTCACGTGAGTTATCGTCCCACTTCTTATTTTAATGCTGTATGAAAAAAGGCCGCTCTAATACTAGTCTAGCGGGAATTAAGATGTTCCTAGAATGGATCTACAGAGTCGCTTGCCTTTAAGATTTGAATCGTAGACGGAGAATTCCTACGAGTAGAAGAAGTTATATTGTTTATCTTACGCACATGTTTTATATGCCGTACATGCTTCAATGCCAAAGTCGTGGCTTGGATGTAAAGAGAGGTTAGCCAACTGAAAGCCTTTACTGTTAGGATTATCGTATATTGACTTTGTGTGAAAATTATATGATGTACAACGCTATGTATGAAGAACGTCTGGGAATTTTAACAAATGTAATATGGAAGATTTCACCCCAGAGTATGTATACGTTACCATGATAGACGTCCTTGAAAGAAGGTCAACGGTCGTGACTGAGAAGGATATTATACGGTAACAGTTTTGTAATCCTTGGTCTATGGACAGAGGTCTTTACTAGAAGAGAATCTTCAGGAACTTTAGCAGTAATAATTAATATGTTGTCGTGTGATCTTTGCGCCTGTGACGATGTCCGTCTTGTCCACTTCGTGTCCTGGTGAATAAAATCTATGTAAAGTTACCAACGACTCGTGTGCTGCTAATACTTGACCAGTTCACACAATTCAAGATACATTGTTGGTTTTTCGTTTGAAAGACATTGTTGACATTTATTCCATTGTAACCATTCGCGTTTCAATTCATCACTATGAAAACGACACCAACAATAACTGGTAGGCCAGTGCGGTCTGGAAGTAATTTCAGGAACGTACCCATCCAATTGATCGTTTGAAAAGAAGAATTTTTACTTTCAAGGCGACATCATCTCAATTTGGATCCTGGCGGAATATGAATCATAATCAACTCAAAGGCTCAAGGTCTTCAATCAACCTCCACGTCAAGTTTCACAGTGACTGATTACTTGGAGATCATCTCTTCATTATTATTACGTGCGAGCTAGTTTGATATACGCAGAGCGAAGTATTGCATCCTCTTACGTACATACACGGGGACAAGGCACTTTGATTTTTACCTGCACGCGAGCTAAGTATAACTTGTATCCGTTATACCCTTTATTACTATTAGCTGTGCCTTAATTGATTATGTCCACTTATATATTTTCTATGTTATGTGGTATGTTTTGTGTATTCTTCGCGGGAGGTTGGGCGGTAGATCTGACGAACGAGATCCATCTCGAAGTCAATTCGGGCTCTTCGTCAGACGTTCTGTAGGACATTATTTTGCAGACTTCCCGCAGTGGAATGTTCCTACGCGTGAGCGTAGAAGGATTCTAGGTCCACTGTGTCTGGTGGTCTGTGACACCTGTCTGTTTTAGCTGTAGTGTCACGTTTACTTGTTGTTTTTGGTAGCTATTTTTACTTGTGCCTTAGTTTTATGATGAATTTTGTATGTGATTATTGTCCGTCTCACCTTTCCTGTCGTTTAGTTTTTTACAAAACCTTTGTTTTTACACTGTGGTGTCTATTGTCTTGTTGAATTTAATCGCAGTTATCATCGTAATTCTTTACGACATTCCATTTTAGTTTCTCATTTTATTTTAATTGGATTTCTGCGAACGTCTTCGTTTGTTTTGAATATCTTGTCGTGTCATTATTGTGCTATTGTCTGTCACGTTATTGCTTTCACATCATTTCATGTTATAAATTACATTATTAATTATTAATATTATTGCCTATTATATAAATTGATTTTACCGTTCTAGAACAGGAACGAAGAACACTAGTTGTAGTAACACTTTTAAATAGTATTATTACATAATAATATTGAAATGGCTACCTTAGACTATTTCATTAAGCAAGCAAAAGCTTTGCAAATACCTGCTGAAGAGGTAAGACAATTCGCTATGTCAGAATATAAGAAAGCTCAAGAAATAGAAGCTGATCAGAGAAGGTTAGAAACTTTACGTTTGGAAAATTTGAAATTTGAGGCAGATCAAAAACGGATTGAGGCTGAGGAACAAGAGAAGAAGAGGAAATTTATGCAGATGGCTGAGGCTGAGAGGAGAAAAAAATGAGATTAGCCGCTAAATCAGACGAGAAACGATTTCAGCGAGAGGCAGAACAGAAGCAAAAGGAGTCTGAAAGAAAGAAAAAACTTAGCTGAAAAAGAAATGGAAGAAACAAAAAGAAATGGAAGAAAAAAATTAATAGCTGAAAAAGAAATGGAAGTTAAACACAAGGAAATGGAACAGAAACAAAAAGAAATAGAAGAAAGGAGATTAATAGCTGAACAAAACACAAAACGACTTCAGCTTGAGATGGAAGAGAATGATAGAAAACGACAGCATGAACTGAAATTAGCAGAGTCAGAATATGAGAGACTTAGGTTAACTCAGGAAGCTAATTCTCAGAGAACTTTTGAAAGCCACACTTCATCCAGACAGGATCATTTTAAGGAAATTCACCTTAAATTACCAAAATTTAATCCCCCGTCTGATGACGTAATATTCTTCCTAGATAGGTTTGAGGCCACTTGTGGGTCTTATAACGTGGATAAAGCTCTATACTGTACATATTTATCCAGATTACTTACAGGAGATGCATTAGCAGTTTATCATACCACCAGCATTGGTGAGAAAAATGACTACAATGCTCTTAGAGCAGCACTTCTGCAAAAATTCCAAATGACAGAAAACGAATATCGTTTGAAATTTCACACATTACTACCTCAATCTGGCAGAAATTTTAGTGATTTTCTGTCACAGATACGACTAACATTAGAAAGATGGATCGAATTATCCAAAATTGAAAAGTCGTATGAAGGTCTCTTTGATTTACTGATGCGCGATAAGGTACTTTCGTCGGTAAACCCTACATTTCTCGCATTTTTACACGAACGGAAACCTTTATCAATGAAAAATTTAGAAGAACATGCAAAAAATTTTTGCACTGCTCACCCAAACATGGATCTAAGTAACGCGCAGATTAAGAGTGAATTGCCTGTTGCTTTTGCAGCACAACAAAACAATTTTTCACGCAATCGTTCTTTTAGTGCTGATAGGTATGTCAATAAGGGAAATAATCATAATTTCACCAATGATAACTTTTACAAAGGGAAGCAATTTCAACAATCTGCTCCATTTAATGTTTCTTGGAACCAAACTCACAGATCGCGAGATTTTGGTAACAATTATTTTAAAAATAATCAAGGACATTATAATAAACAAAACTGGAGATCAAGGTCTCAGGGTCCGCAAAACAGACAATTTTTTGGAAATAAACCATTTAACCAACATCATCATAAACGATCATTCTACAAATTATCGGACTAATCCAAATTTTAACTCTAGCAGAAACGACAATTATGGCAATTTTAATGACAAAAATCACAATCGATCGCGCCGACGAGATAGATCGTTGAATAATACAGGTAGACATTCTAATGTTGCTTTTAATGATACACAGGCTAACATTGAACAGGGTAAAGTAGCTGAAACTCACAATGCTATGTCTTGTTCTCTAGATTGTTCCCAGGTGAAAGACTGCCCAGAATGCTCGACTCTTTTCCAGCCTAAGGCGATCACGACGCTGCGTTGCGGACATACCTTGCCTAGCCTGCCTGCAGTCTGTACAGCCACTGCTGCGTCAGTACACCAGGGACAGGGCTCTCTTAAGTTTCACAAGGGATTTGTCAATAATATTTCATGCTCTCTCCTATTTGACTCAGGTTGTACAACAATCGGTGTCCGGACTTCGCTGATCGACCCAAGTTGTGCCACGGGCCGGGTTGTCAAATGTGTAACATTTGGTGGCACTATTGAAACATTTCCCACTGCTATTATTGATCTTAACACACCTTTCTTTTCAGGAAAGATCCAAGCATGTCTCCTTCCGAATCCAATCTGTGATGTAATACTTGGTCGCATACATGGTATTAAAGAGTGTACACCTCAGCAAATAGCTGAATGGGAAGAGCGACATATTCAAACTGCAAATGCAGTAGTGACTAGAGCGCAAGCTACTAATATGTCGCATGATACACCTATTGAACCTACAGTTCATACCACTTGTGATGATGATGCTCCTATTTCACGGGAGTTGTTTGCAACATTGCAAAAGAATGATAATTCATTAAAAAAATTCTTTCAGTATGTTAACAAAAAGAATACAAGCAACAAACTTGCAAAATCTAGACATGACTTTTTACTTAAAAATGGGATTTTGGTTAGAGTAATACGGGAAAAGGATTTATCCTTATGTTCTCAGATTCTTGTCCCATCCTGTATGAGATCTCGTATATTACGACATGCTCATGACTCGCAATGTGCGGGCCATATGGGTTTTTCGCGTACCAAATCCAGAGTGCTTTCGGCATTCTACTGGCCAGGCGTCCATAGAGATGTTACTCTCTATTGTCGGTCCTGTTTGATATGTCAAGAAGTTAAGGTACGGGGTCCATTTCATGCGGCTCCTATTCAAGCTGCGGACATCCCGATTAGACCATTTGATAAAATGGCCATTGACATTATTGGTCCAATGCTTCCATCTGCTAGAGGGCATACGCATATTCTTACGTGCATTGATATGTGCACTCGTTGGCCTGAGGCCATCCCTCTCAAGAACACTTCATCTGCCAGTGTAGCAGAGGCATTGATGTTAATCTTCTCACGCATTGGTTTTCCACGGACAATTTTGTCGGATCATGGGGTTCAGTTCATTTCTGAATCCATGTCTCAAGTGATGAAGACATTAGGTATAGATAGATCTCTTAGTTCTATTTATCATCCGATGTCAAATGGGTTAATTGAGCGTCTCAATAGGACACTCGTTATTGGGTATATATAATCAAGTATTAATAAAAGTATCATGTGGTTTGAGAAGTGACTAAAGTGTCCTAGATTAAAGTTTGCTGTATGTAGAGGAACTGAAATCAAGGCAGTTTGTGGTATTTAGGTACTGAAGCGTTTGATAATGAAAATTTAGAAGGTCCGATGAAAAAATTGAAAGTAGCTGACGATTATTTGTATGAGTGTGAGTTTGAGAATGTTTGAGATTTTGCAGGAAACTCCTTCATTGATTATCGAGTATGGGTGATCTCTCTTAGAAAGAATAAATCTATTAGATGGCTTGTATAGATAACATAGCTACTCGATCTCATCCGGAAAATGCCATTTAGTACACAACTGCTAAGTTGTATTTCTGCATACATATATTAGACGTGAGTCGCCAGAACATCATACCTGGTGATGAAGCTTTTTGTTATGCTGAGGTTACTATATACCTGATGAATTAAACAAATGAATAATAGTTCTTAAAATGTGAACACTCGGATAGAAGGTACTTCTCAGGTCATTGTTAGACACTATTTGTAGATGATGCCAGTACACCTCCAATATATTTCAAGGACTGACATGACTTGACATACGTTGTTGTTAATGGCACTATAAATAATTAAAAACACCAGTTCTCAACTTAGTAATGGGACATTAGTTAAGAAGGCTATGATAATTGATAACATCTCGATCCTTCTGTATGTAACATCCTAAACCAAGAATAGTACGTAGGTGCATGGGGGTTCAATACAGAGACCTACTGACATAGTACCAGAATTTGGTTAGTCATTCTAAAAGAGACTAGGTCTGAGTATTAGGACTGTTTCAGTCCATTGAAGAGTAATAATATATTTAGCATTCAGTCGTGAGTGGGTAACTGAAACATACTGAGGCGAGCATTATTATGTGGTACATTACAATACCAGTGTCTCCATTCTACATTATAGACGCACAATGGTATGACTTTTAAGTTACTGATATCCATCTACTACTTACCTGAGGAGAATCAGACGGTCAGCAAGGTATCCTATTTTTTCTCTACACCTACAGTATGCGAGGACTGTCCTCAAACGCGACATACCTAGCGGTCTAGACTAACTCGTTCAGCTACACTACCCAACATTACGACATTTTTCTGACTGACGATCTACACAGATTCGAGATCCGCCCATATATCTCCATAATCCATTACACTTTCCGTGATAAAAGGTTGACTTGTTGTAAATGGATGAATTGCTCTGTCGAATTGACGTACAATTTTGTATTTTCGTTCATTGATTAATGCCAGTGCCATCACCATTCTATTCCTTCCTATTAAGGTAAAATCATTAGGAAATAAAAGGATACAGACAAACAAAAATATATACCAGTCACATCATTGATCGTTAGATTACAGTGGAGTCCAATAAACATTACATTCCTAGTGAAATATATTTTTCGAATGCATGTGAACCAAGTATTCCATCTAATTTTAGTTTCCGACCCTTATTTTAGGTTTTTTTACTTTTGAACTCAATGCCTACTGACTGCTGTATTCGATATTTGACCATTTTCAAAGGGTTATTTGGCAAGTGCCACTCACTCACCACGAATAGCAAAGTCCAATTCAACCAGCTCTTCATAGATAGCCACGGGGGTCCTTTTTCAATAATTTGTAATTTATGCCATTTAGGGCTTAATAGGAACAGGCGCCCAAGCCTACCCTTTGTCATCGCACTGGATCGGAGTATCCGCATAAATTGTCTCCATCGCGTCCCAGACTGTCATCTATAATCTTTATAATATTACTGACATACCTGTCTTTTCAGTGGGACCTCTTGAGGATGAAGAGAATCTTTTCATGATGGGGTGGGTTTTGAGTGACAGGTAATAACATCTAACTAGGTTGATTAAAATGAAGATCATGACAGTTCAACAAGTTCGAAACCGTTCAACAGTGGCAGTGTCGGTTCTGTCAATGAAATCTCATTTCATCTGGTCCATTCCGTATCAAGGTTACGCAGCGTCTTATGTATAACAGAAGTCATACAGTAACGTCCTCTATATAATTTTCAAACCCATTTCCAAAGCACCCTATGACAAAAAAAACAAGTAACCATGTTGACAGGGTCTCATCTGTTGAGACACTAAATTAACTGTTCATATTTCTTAATAATTTACATCCACTCAATCTTTTGTCCTACTATACCATGCACCTCTTTTTTATCAGTTACATGCGAAGATTAAAGCGCAACAACACATACATGTAATTTAAAGTTACCCAACCGGCTAAACAGCAGGTTATCCCACCAAAACGAGCGTTCTAGACTAATATAAAACAAATTGTCTTTTCAAATAAGTACCTTTCTTTATTAGGTTGCCTAAACAAAGATCTCTCACCATTTCTTATCTCCATGACACATGACGCTCTCTTTTACGAACAGCATATCAGCACGCGCAAGTTCTTAGAATGCAGGATGAACGGTACGGACCTTATTTCCCAATTATGTTCGTTAATCACAGAAAGCTTACAACGAAGCGAGAATGATAATACTACCGATTCTAAGAACAAAAGATGCTTACTACGCTCTTTGTAATAAAATGGTCATAATCACAAAACAATAACTGCAGGATCGTTATCTCAATCGGCATACAACACTTTGTGCGGTAGGACCACCCCGAAATACAGGACAACCCATCTAATCTCTTAGCATTGATTACTCGGAATACGGGTTGCACGCATGAAGTATTCCAATCAAAGTCTGCGCGTGTAGCAGTATTGATCTCATATCAACAGTTCCATTTTGGAGACGTTACGACGCTACTTCATGCAGAGCTTACATCGTAATGTAGTTGTGACTGGTACAGAGTCGTTCATGACTTGGAAAAGTGTGATTCTTGCGTGATTCGTATAACAAGGGTTAGTTTGCGTAGTAAGGTTCAAGCCCACTCGTTAAGTCATGAACTGTTTCGGTAAGGTACAGTGATCCAATCTAATTAGAGTACATCTGATCAGAAAGACTAGGATGTTGTAGTATCTACATTCATGCATATCTCGGTATTTTATACTAAACTTTCAGAACATAACTTACCATATCGGACTAACTCATAAAATTATTTCTTGTGAAGTACACGTTTTATTATACCGTTGTAACAGTATATACTCTAAACCACCAAAGTAACATATATTTTTAATTTTAGGAAGAAACATTTGTAAAAACAGCTATACCATAAATAGCGTCTATGCTGTTCTGTGTTAATGGAAAATAAAATATTATCATACATAATCTGAATTCCCAGTTGTTTCTTATTTGTCCGGGCAGAAAAACATTAGGACTACATTACATTTCTTAGGTGGACTTCTTAAAAATAGTATATGAACCGAATGTATTCTCAAGACAGAGAAAGTAGAATTATCTTAGCAAATTAAATTACTAGTTATTTATTTATGTGTAATTAAGTACTAGAATTAAGATTATATGTCAATCTGTTTCATATTTGATTGTTTGATATATTATCACGATCCATTTACTACTATCGTATTAGTGTCTCGGCATAATACGTGAGAAGTCACGGTATATTTCCACCCATCATAAATGACTTCATTATCTTATCTTTGTAGTTTAATCACTGAGTCAATCTTGTAACTAGTGCTAGAAGATAAGTACAGTGCGTTGCTTCTTAAATAAGTGTTAGTAATTTTGCACTTGCTTCATATTTGTGGCACATGTTGTTATTTAAAAATATTTTTCTAGTATCTTTCTGATTTTCTTTTATAAATGCTTAATCATCAGTGTTGACCTCGTTATTTTTCATTTTTGAAAATCAACTATGTTTTCATATTTTGTTAGAAAACTTAAGTTGAAACTTTATTATTTCATCTTTTTTGCGATTTTCATTTTGCACATTTTTTTCAACTTTACTTTTTGTACTGAATACATTACCATCATCGTTCCCAATGATTGGTCGTTGGTGGATGTGTGCACTTTTTTGCATTCATAGTCATTCTGTGTCTAGTTGTTGAGATAGTAATAATTCTTTCTTTGAAAGTGTTTGATTAATTTATATGCATGTTATTTCAATCTTGGTCATGTACGTTTTGATCTCTCACCCTCTCTCGTGTAATATTTAGTTGCGTTAAAAAAAAAGTTAAAATGGGTATATAATTTTTTTAAAGGCGGACGGATAATATGAGGGAGCGGGTGAACGATACACAATATATGTTATTAACACATAATGGTGGTTACAGTCGTACGGGCCTCATGTAACAAAGTGTACGCACCTGTTTTTATCGTAGTACATATATTATTTTGCAGGTCGTAATTGATCGCGCACATTGGTACGTGAAACATAAGCAGTGTGTGTTGCTTTGGACGCACGTGTGTTACCTGCTTGAGTAGTTTGTAACGTCACGTTTTGTAAGTGTGGGAAAACAATGTGGAAAAAACATCTGTATTGTGTCCATGATAGTTTAATTTCTATATATTTCGTATTCAAGGGGCATTTTAAGGAAGACCATTTTTTTCTCAGTGATCTGTATTGGTCCTTCAGCGTCGAAACCTATATCAGGAATGGTCACATCGTGAGTTTATCTCCAATACTGTACTTTTTGTTTCATTGCACGGTATTGAAAAAAAGGCCCGCTGTGATATTACCTAGTCGAGGCCGCGGAACATTTATGATGTTCATAGGAATGGAATCTACAGGAGTCGCTTGCCTCTTTAAAGATGTTGAATCGCTTGGAACGAGAATTCCTACGGTAGTAGAAGTTGTAGAGTTGTACTTATCTTTCGTAAATGGCTTTATTATGTGCCCGAGACATGCTCAATGCCAAAAGTCGGGGACTTGGATGTAATAATGTGCAGGTGAGCCAATTGAAAGCACACCTTTACCTGTGTAGGTTATCATATAATTGCTTTTGTTGTGATAATGTATATCGTATGCTACACCGCTATGTCACTGCAAGATACGTTATGGGAAATTTTTATCATATTGGAATATGGATGTTTTCACCCAGGAGTATTTGATATACTTAGTTTTACCATGTATAGACGTCTTGTAATTGTAGTCATTCCGGATACGTGAACCTGAGAATGGATTATTATACAGGTTTACAGTTTTTGTAATCATTGGTGCTGTCATGGACAGATGGTATTTACTAGTAGCTATGTAATCTTATAGGATACATTTACCCAAGGCACAATAATTAATTTGTTGTCGTGTGTATCTTTAGCGCCTGGTCGACGATGTACCTGTCCTGTGCCTTACCAAGTCGTGGCCTGGTGAATAATTATTCTATGTATATATGTTTCCACATCGACTCGTGTGCGTGCTTAATACTTTGACCAGTTCACACTAATGACTAGATGATGTACTTTGTTGGCTTTTTCTTTTAAAGAATTGTTGACATTTATTCCATTGTAAACCATTTCGCGTTTCAACTTTCATCACTATGAAAAATACAGACTCCAACAGGTTCTCTATCATATAACTATCGGGTGGCGCATTATTAATATTTCTGTATAGGTCGAGCATAGTCTAATGTTACTTGTCCTTCTTTCGGGCAATAAACTATTGGAGATAGTATTTAATAATGGGAGAAATTAACTTATATTCAATAAAACCTAAATAAACCCCAACTACTCCCCCCCCCCCCCCCTAACACAAACTAATAAAACTACCTACCCCCATACTCTAATGTCCACACACCAATCTCTACCCCCCCCCCCCCCCCCCCACCCCCCCCCCACAATATATCACCCCATGTATCCCAATGACTATACCCTGTCCTACCATCTACATCAACTACACACAACTATACCATCTCACTATATACAATACATCAACTCCATCTAATACAATTGTACCTACACAGTCAATAAGAACCCCGAACACACCTCACCATACTCCTCCCCCCACCCCCAGACACCTCTCCGCACATACTCTTGAAAATCTACTTTGTACTCACACAAACAATTGTATATATAAATTCTACTCCTCTCATCATAGTCCCACTCATTGAATATCAATCCTCTACCATCACTGATAACTATCTACCTCCTCTCCTCATCCTCATCAGTTATACTTCCTCCCAGTATTGTACTATATCAACTCAACCGCATATTACCACCCTCTGTCTCCACGTATCACACTCTTATGCCCATCATACACTTATTGTACACCTATCAAAACTTCTCATCCAACTATCTTCCCCCCCCCCCACACCCCACTTCCCGCTGTGTCCTTATCACTCTATAATGACTTATAATACTAATTACTTATATACAATAACATCATAGCTTCTATGATCTAATATATCCACTATATAATATAGAAAATACTATACTACACACTCCCCCCCTCCTCTTCCACACCCCAGTGACATCTCAATATTCCTCAATCGTCTAATATCTATTTTGTTGTAGTATTGTATACCTATGAAAGAGATTACATAGTGATCATTTTAGACTATACTGAGAAATCTATAGGCATGTGAACGTTCCCCCCCTCACAGTTATCTAGACAGACTCTCCCCGCAGTTCACCGAAGTTGAAGATCATGGCGTATGTAATTGACTATACCTAGCGATATGAATTAACCCAAAAAAAACAACCCTAAAACAAACCCAAAAATATAACCACCTACCACCACTACCTACTATCGTCACCTCCTCATCCTAGACACCCTTATTTAACGATTTGCCTAGTCACAAATATACTTTTAATTCTACACCCACATAAACCCCATACACCTCCCACCCAACATGATCACTTCTAAAAATCAAATAATCTCTACTCTACTCCTTACTCTTTACTCTATCGATGTGCTGGGACGTCTGTATCAGCATTAATTCAGATGTAACGGCCATGCAACTATATGAATGGACTTCGGATTGAATCTAAATTACAATACTCTTTATAGGAATGCTTTTACATCCTGAAGTCAATCTCGCAGTGCAATCGATAGTTTCGCTAACTACATAACTCATAATGGTATTTAGATATCATTAGTATTTGTGATGTAATCATATCAACGCCCCTCCACCTCCGCTGACGACAGCGACATGTCATTATAAGAAAAGATCTGATATGGTACTGTATATACGGTCAAGATGAATGCCAGTTTCGTTCGTATTGTGACGTTCAGTCCTTATATGACGACCTGGAACTGCGTATCACCGATATGAAATTGCGGGAGATTCAATTATTACAATCATAGAAGCTATCTGGTGCCGGAATGTACCTCCATGTTAAACCAGTCTTTCAGCGGTGTTCTTATATTAACCCAATACATCACACTAAATGCAAAAATTGTCACCATTGTTATGTGAGGAGTACTGCTTAACGCCAATTTTATAATCTAGTACTGCACCCGACATACTCCATCAACGGCCTGTTGTCCAAAAAATGCTGCTGAGATTTCTATCTATATTCCAAGTCTTCATACTTCTTCAATCCGATATCTAACCATATCTCTCACAACCAATCTCACCATTCACTCCAACTAAAACAATTCCCACCCCAACTTATCCTCCCCAATAGAGAATTACTATCATCCGTTTAATTATACATGTAAACTTGTTGTTGTGGTTTTTTATTCTGAATTAATCTCACTCCCTATATTGGGTCTGTACTATTTTGAAATCGTGTCTGACATCTCAGCCAAGAATTGGATTGGCCATCTCTGGAGGAAATCGATAGACACAAGGAGAATTATTTCTTGTTCACCATACATTTACTGATCAACGTCTGTGTCTTGATGTATTACAAAGTAAGGGCTCACACTAATATCTGAATTTGCCATACTGTAGATCTCAACATATGGGATCGTTAACAGCTATGAGACTAACTGAAATAGACCAATAACAAAGAATGTGACGTGTCACTCGCTCTCGATCATAGTCCGTGCAGACCGCTGGACTCCGAAGAACTGGCTGTACCGAATCGATGCGATTACAACGTACCATTTCAATCTCACAGTCGCTTCACCTGGCCATGCAAAGTGATTCCACTATCATTCTAGGCTAGTATCAAGAAGCCTACCTAGAACGAAGGTAGTCAGTACGATGGACCTGTATGCAAGACCGTATCCATCATGGACGACTGCACGCAAGCACAAAAAGTAAGCTAGAGCGATAGAATACATACGGGAGAAACGTGTCGCGACGTAGATAAATCCCACTGTAGATCCGTTGCGCGCATTAGATCACTTGTCAGCGTATGGCTGGTGCCTTTTAAAGCTGAGAGTCTATAGTACCTGTACTAGAAGGAAGGGCGAGTAAAGTGGTCATTCCATGATCTCTGATTCGCACTTACATAGCTAGATGTTCTCATTTCTTATTCTCTTGTAATAGCAAGTCTTAATAAAATATGTTCACTGCATATGTGTAATTTATTTATAACTGTATTTTATATTTATTATTATATCTAACCATAAATCCGGACTTGTGACCTCTAAGTTTATGGAAATTAGCAACTTAATTTGTGGAGTAATAAGTCAGTTTGGCTTAGATTATATAATAGAATTTAATTTCTATGGCTCAATAGTAGTGATCTCCTACAGCTAAGATCTGTAGTCTCACTATGCTCCTCCATATGAGCGTCCTATAGTTTTACTACCTTGCATTAGGTTTTGAATTGAAACTATGAACCCATTGTTATTCGAACTCTTAACCTCCTAACAGTTCGAGTTCAGATTGCAAATGTATAGTCTCAGAACAATGTTCGAGTATTAAGATTAGATCTCTAGATTTGCTTTCTACTTTAAGGTTCAATAAGTCTATTATCTAAGATAATAGTGGTTTAATAACTCTGTTTCAGTGACGTACCAGTGTTTGAATTCGAATTGTATTCAACGTAGCAAGCTATATATTCGTTATTGGCCCTTCGTTGTCAAGCTTATATGCTATAGAACATCCTTAAAATTTTAAAAGTATCTTAAATGATAAAAGCCCATAAATTTTAATTAGTAAGACATTTGTCATATAGACCTATTATTATATCGATGCCATCAATTAAGACCTGCATAGCAGGCGACCTAAGTCATCATTTTTCTGTTTCTGTATGTGTATTACATTTGCCTATCAACGTCTATCTAAAATTAAACTGTTATACGTCCCAAACGTTAATCGTGTACGCAAAATGAGAAAAAAAAATTATTAACAAAAAAAATATATACGCTTTTTCTAACTAGCGCGCTATGTCACACTAATAAGTGACTATAGCGCTAATTCATATGTGCAAAGGTCTTTAAGCTACGCTATTGCGTATAGTCTACTATCTCCTCGTACATCATTTTTCTTAACAAACTATGTGCTTGTTAGTCTTCATTTGCACTCGAAAAAATTATATCTATATTATCACTGAAATAAAATATGGCTGAAATCCACAAATTACTTATAAGCTATCTAAAAATATAGAATGACTCCACTACTAATCATCATTAAATTTATTAACTTACGGATAAGTAATCTGTCTAAAAGAGAGTATTTTCTTGGCAGAATTGAAACTATATTAAAAATACTAATAAAAAACAGACTTAAAGATATAATCAGTGTACGTAATGTACACCGATATGAAGGCTACGTCATGTGGTTTACTTAACTCAAGTAAGTTCACTGGTATAGGGCATAGCCATAAGAAAATCCTTATCAATTTATGCTGCTCAGATTTAGCATCCATCGCATGACAATAATATATAGGTATTTCAACATGAAAAGATTTACACTAGATCTTCTAAAGGAATACTTCTACGAACATAGGTATTAAATCGAATGAATCACGTATCTGACTTATAACGTTTCGATGAGACATGACGTGATCCATAAAATACTCCTCAGTAACAACTCGCAGTGAAAAAGTATTACAGCGGTGGGTAGTTGCATCGACCAGTTGCCAGGCCTGCATCGTACCTTAACACTGCTAAAGAACTGGTACTGATAGCAAATGATGAAATCACAATCAGTTGATGTTAACTAGATAGTCATTGAACTGTACTCTGTAATAAGGCAGGGGAATTACGAGTGGATAATCTGCTTCTAAAATCGATAATCCACTAATGTTTATCTATCAGTATACATTTTATATAAGAATCCCATTGTAGATTCATTGTTTACATTACCTGCAATATCCTAAGATCTGACACTGATCATAATGATCAGCCAACTTAGCATTTGTAACATTACCCAATAAACTGTTCATCTTTAAATATAATATATCGCGATCTCGATATTACTAGTGCAGTACTAAAAAAATAGGCTTATATATTGTTCACACACACTATTCTATCATTTGATGGAGCCACATATATAATAATGCGACCTAACAGCTGAGATTTTATTAGTTAATTTCTGTAGTAGCACCTATAATAGATCCATTTTATTGAGCTCAATTACACGATAAACCCCCTCCCCCACCCAATTACCGCCCCCCCCCAATTCTATGTGAGTCATTATAGATAACGTATAATCCTTGATCTGAAATGGGAGAAGCTAGATCAATTTAAATGATCATTGATTCCAAAAGCTCACTTAACATGTTGTAAAAAAATCGTATATTCTGAATAATAACAGTCTTCAAGTTAGCTTTTATATTTGTAAGCTATGTAGTCTTTAGCATTAGCTAGTGTGATGATATCATGTAACTAAATCAAGGCTTGCAACAGATTATGTCGAGAGCCCACCTAGAGGTATTTACTGTAGAACTAACACCATAGTCAGAGCGGACAATTCATAAAATGCGTACTGACAAATTAAAGATTTTTATTAGACATTAGTGGTCAAAATAAAGCATAATAAATGAAATCTGACATACAGTAATTTATATTAATAAATATAAATGACGAAGAGAATAAAATCAGCTATGATATTATCGTAAAAAGTAACTGTCGACAGTAAAAGTATAGGTATCTCAGCAAGTACATGCTGTGTAATCACGTTAAGGTAGACTTAAACAGACTATATGACTCACTAGCAAAAAAATGTGTACTAAGTAACCATTCTTTCATACTCTAGATTGGATCTGTTTATATTATAGAACTCTGACATAAAAGGAATCGCAAATAATAAATAAAGCTACTGTAGTCGTAAAATTAAGCGAATTACACCACCTGCTAACGTCTATTAGTGGGAGAATGCAGGTAAGCCCTTCCTCTCTCTCCCAATAAAAAATAATCATTCTGGAGTATGAACCTCTATTGGAACAGGATGTGTACTGTATTGCTATAGCTAGCCATAAAATACAGAATTATCAGTAGCTGCAATATCATGAAACATATAGGATAAAATACCTATACTTCATCAAAAAAAAAATCTTAAGCTACTAATGTGTAAAATGCCTAACTATATGCTTTTCAGCTAAAGATGATTGTCAAAGTTGTCTATTATTATGATATTGTCATATTGGTGGTCACACTAAAGGATTAGCGTTATCCTGTTGTTTATCTATAAGAAATAGCGCAATGGCCAGCAGATAATATGCTAAGTCAAAAAGACATTGAATGAAAGAAGTAAAAAATGAAAAGTAAAAAAACGAGTAAGGGTTGACTGTCACCACCCCCCCCCCCCCCCCCCCCCCCACTGTTGGGGGGGGCTCGATAAGACATTCACCTCAAGTGTCCCCCTGCAAATTCACTCAACGAAGTAAGACTTGTCAAAGTAAGGATTAGCTGATTACATAGACGTATGTGGTAGGTACCTTATGCACCTCAATACAGAAATTTGACCTCATTAACTCACGCGTCCTGACTGGTAAGCATTAATTATTGACTCGATAAAAAAATGGGTACGGCAACTGCTCCATGAGTTGTAAGTTTGGGGTAAATATCTTTGATAATGATCATCCTCGCCCTATAAAAAAAATCAGAATAATAAAAAATTAAAGACATAGCTCTCATTATCACGTCGTAAACTATAGAGAATAATGTCAGCGCATAAGAAACATCACGAGTACAATGCTATTGAACTACGCCAAGGGGTATTGAAAGTCCATCCAATGTCACATTGCTGTCATAATTATCTGAATAAAAATACTTGAACGGTGGTAGCTTAAAGTAATAATTGCCCTTTAAGTCGGGTTGGATGAAGATCCAGATTGAGCATTATCATCTTGGCTTGCTGCAGCACTCTGCGAATGAAGTTTTGCTGTTTCCAATTTAAGCCGTTGCAATTCCATTTTTTGCTGCAGTATGATTTCCTGTCGTTTCAATTTATTCTCTTCTTCAATCCGTAGGATTTCATCTCTTGCCACCTTTCTTTCTTCTTCTTGTCTTAATTCTTCTTTCTCTGCCTTAGCAATAGCTTTCTTTTCAGCCTCTTTTCTTTCAAGTTCTTCCATCTCTGCCTTAGCAATACCTTTCTTTTCAGCCTCTTTTCTTTCAAGTTCTTCCATCTCTGCCTTATGCAAGTTGTTGTTCCGCATATTCACGTAGTTCTGATCCTTTCAAATTAAAGTCCTTCCCATTTTTAATAAAATAGTCTAAGTTAAGCATCTTGACGTTAATTTATTTAAGTACTCAATCAATTATGTCTAGTAATCACCAATAAAGTCTATGTAGATATTTGTAATTACTCAACGAATGAATAATCACTACAAGAAATTGCAATATTCCTGTACTGTTATTTATAAGTTCCACAAATCTATAATATTTTGTAAAAATATTATATATACCCACTAATATCTATCATAAATAGTTATGATAGTTAGTTATCTAAGGTGCTGAAATTATATCATGCACTTAATATTAGTATTCAATAATTATGGGTATTATACCTAAATAATTAGGTTATTTAATCTTAATAGTTACTAAGTTCACACTGTAGTACTGAGAAAGTGTACTAATTAACATTTAATATGTCTTAATATGTTACAAATTTATAATAATTAATTATTGTATATTATGTCATAATCATGAGCTATAAAGTGCATTGCCCATTTCTTGGACCACCACTGCAAATTGGTGCAAAGTCCCTAATTCCTCCTTAAAACTCATAACAATTTAATCATATTAATCTACACTCTTATTAATGAATAATTTATAGTATTGATATTAAATTATAAATGGATGAAATGAAGACAAACAACACAATTTGTTAACCAAGGATTACAGAACAGTATTACCATACGACAAAGACATTTTCACAATAAAAATGCATTTATAACTAAGTTGACTAGACCGGAAGTGAGAGATCAAAGAATGAACTGAATGGAAAATTAACCTGCGTACACAAAAATTAGTGACGTATACATGGACTCATTAACGGTTGTACAAATATATAAACGAAATAATAGTCAGATCAGAAAAAACACGATAGATTACAAACATTGTTACAGAACTGAATAAAAATTAGAACTAAATACACTAGAATACCCCAGTTATAACACGACTAGACACCTAACATGCAAGGTCAATTAATTGCAAATACGAACGAACAAAAATCATCGGAAAGCCATCGATGGGTTCTTCGTAAAAATGCAATTAACTAACGGCCTTAAGAACAATTAAAATCAGTTCGTGGCATCCAAGGAGCCATAGAATTGATTTCAATCCGCCGCCCATCCATACCCACAAATAAGGGACAACATCAACGGAAAAAAACAGATATAACATAGATATATAACAAATAGAGTGGACATGCCTGCACAGAGAAATGGACTTAGTATTGTGCTATATGAATGACAACCGTCCTAAGTCTAGACTTATCTTTAAAAGGCACCGGCGATGTGAAGTTCATCAACGGACTAGATTCATGCCTAGTACTGTTTGCTCCTTGTTGGCTGATAACCGTATTCCATCGTCTGGTCTTCTTGATCATGTAAATCTTCATCAAACCTGGAATGCGTTGACGGTTGTACTTTCGAAGCGCGGCATCTACGCATGATGTAGTGACGTCAGATTGGCATTTCGTAGTCATGCGTTTAACGTCATATTTATGCAAATCATGTGACTTTCTTGTAATCGTAAACGGTTTGTGAAAGTATGTGAACAAGAAAAATTTTCCTTTTTCTTTCGATCCCCAGCGATGGCCAACCAATTCTGCTGCGGTCGGAAAATTAGCCCAACGGATTGTTGAAAGCTTGATAGTCAATCTTTATAACTTGGTTTACATTTCATCATTTTTGCATCGTGCCTTAGATGTTAATTACGCGAATGTGGGTTTAAATACTTTGAAAACCATGATAGTAATAATTGAATCTCCCAAATGTTCATAGACGGGATAAGTCATGTCTAGAGTCCAAACAAACAATTTATTATACATTCTGTAGACATCGTACGTTGATCATGAATTACATCACAAATATAATTTAGAATCCTATGTTGAGTTAGCTATCTTGCATATCAGTCCTTTGTCTCGTACATCTGAATTACTGTAGGCAGAACGACATAACTATATGCACGCGTGATTGGTAAATTCAACGACCGACAGTGAGATTATGCGTCTGGCACTAGTATAACTAAAACGGACTGTTAATTCATCTCGACAAGGTATAGTCAATTACTAACCTGTAACTTCATCTTTCTTCATCATAACAGTGGACTGACCCATGTCCATAACAAAATACAATATAACTGTGTGGCATTCCATGCCCGACACTATAAGAATATAAAGACACGTCTTCTCCGTTCGACGGTCATTCAAGAAAGGGTCCCGTCTCTTGGTCACGGTGCGTGACTACCAACGCTGAAACGTCACAGCGTTCACTAGGCTAATAATACTTTTACATTACATTAAACGTTGTAACCCCTAAAATCGCATGCTGCTAACCTCTAGCAGACAGTGCCAATTAAACTACCGTAATACATTCACTAGCCAGTCCATGATACTAGTCTATCGTCACGTAGACTAAGGACAAGATGTCTTATGCATACTGCTGAAATCTTTAATGAAATGATATGATTTTACACATAACACATCTCCACTGATTGAAAAGTGTTTACAATATAGATTGAATTGGTTTTCATTTATGTTTACACTGATTGAAAAGTTTGAAACTTCCTTTAACTTTAAAATGAATATTTTCACATAGATATTTACACCGGTTTAAAGCTTGAAAACTTACATTAATTTTAAAGTGAATATGTTTATATGGACATTTACACTGCTTTGAAAATGTAAGTATTATACTTAGAATGTACATCATTTCTTTCATCTTTCCCTCCCTGCTCCGTATGGAACCTGGAACTACTTTATGCTTTTAGTTCTCTGTACAAAATTAGCAATAAAGCAACCATCAGACCATGCCATGATGGATGGTTCATGAATCATCATTCTATACGCTGAGGTTGCCAGCCTCAAATGACTTTGACATCCACTAGTGAGTTTCACATATTAAAATTCACATGGTAATATATATGTGTTAGTTCACATGTTAGTAATAAAATATGAAATGTAAATCACAACTTACACCAATCCTGGCTTATATACGTTTTGCTCAGATGAATAAAAGAGACTTTAATCGGCCTCTTACACGCGTCTGGGGTGTCGTTAATTTAATAAGTTCCCTCTCTGACTTCGTGTGTGGTCCTTCAGTTTCCTCAGTCCCGGTTTCCTTATTTAATATGAAAGAGGTTTCCTGGGCTATATTGTAAGTCCTGATAAATACTCCAATAAAAGGTGTCCGGTATGTTAATAATGAATTCTGAATTCTAATTCTTTACCTTAGCAAGTTCTGGTATCTTGGCGAGCGATTTCTGAAGTGAAATAGCTTGAGAAAATTATCAGATTATATTCACTGCCTTCCCACGCCTTTGTTATGCGCCCCTCAAAGGATCAGTCAATCTGATTTGAATATGTTGCATGACTCAACTAATGCAAAATTTCAAACATTACTTTTCTGAAAATGGGCTGTACACATCCGCTTGCCCTTGGGTACAAACTTACGAACATGTCGGTAAACTCATATAACAACGTGTTCCCAATGTAACAATCATTACTTTTATCAGAAATTAATCTCTTATCTGTGTCTGTCCATCAGTTGTCTCCCCCTATTCCAAGCTTTGGTTATGCGCGTACCGCGTCTTATCAGTAATTAAGCACTGCGCTGAGGCGATTTACGTGTTAATCTGTTTACTGATATCGCTGCGCCAACGATAGCCAACATGGTTAGGTCGCTGCCATTCCTTGCAGCGCAAGGAGAAATGGATAACAACCATAGATAACTTATCACTGAGAAGGGTGTAAGAAGGAAAATAAATAATATATGCTACATATAGCAGACAAAGAGAAAGAAAGAAAGTGCAACAAATGAAAGCACACAATAAAATCAGTACCACAAATGTACCTAGATTGCCGGAGTTGTTAATCGATATCTTTTGCGTGATAGTGTGTCCTTGAAGGAAAGTACTTGGTAGCCCGTGTGATCTTGATATGTAGCCGTGCCATGTCAGCTTCGTCTCTTTATTTGTGTGAGAAGGCCTTCATAATGTTCACTAGCACTTCTAAATGTGAGTCTCTTGACTGTTGATTTGTTATTTGATCCAGGTATGATTCTCAAAAGATTTTTCTGTAATATCGCATTTATAATACATGTATTGCTCTCTTTAACTCTACTGCCAAATCCTGGTTGCGCACTCAAATGTAAATGTGACAGTTAAAAGGCAGCACAGAAGCCTAAGTGTGGCTCGAAGATATATAATTTAATATTTCTATATTTATTTAGGTTTTGCTAGGACCGCTGTTAATAATGATTGATAAAGTGAAATACTAGCTAACATGAAACTGCTGAAGTCCAAGATATTAAAATTTACAGAAATGTTTGACACAGAAAGCCAGAGTAATGTAGACAGCAAAGGCTGAGACAACGAGTACAGAAAAGTGGATGAGGTTAAAGAAAGATGAGGAGAAGGGAAGAGACGAACATATGAGTTAGAGCAGCAGAGAATGAAGAATGGGTGATGACAAGAGTGAGAGAAGTAAAGAAAAGTCAGAAAAAAAGGCATCGCGTGATGAGAGGAGTGAGTACAGAAGCGAATGGTAGTTGCGAAAAAATGGTTATATGATCAGTGAGTAGAAAGGTCAGAATAGGTCCGCACTTGAGTTGAGTGAGTCAACATCTTCGGGGTCACATGTGGCTGATTCTTGTGTTTTTGTGGCAGGATACAAACGTCACAAGTGTGACGAAATGGACGACCTCACCATGATCTCTGGTTCTCTCCGGCAGTATCGGTACATTTGTAGTACTGATTTTTATTTTGTGCTCTCACATATCGCACTTTTCTTTCTTTCTTTCGTCGTTATTTTTCTGCTTAATAGCAGAAATTTGATTTTATTAAATCATTCGACACTCCTCTCTGTGATGTCACCTGTTTGTTACCCGGTCATCCTGGCTTGCGGTGAGCAACTGAGATAAAATAGACGCCGGCGTGTTTAGATTGAACCGCTGATAAGACGACTCGTTTGGTAACCCAGATGGGCAGACACGGAGTTTTTGCGTACTCATACGACAGATAACCAGATTACTGTCTGTGTGACACATGTGGGCAAACAAGTGTGACATAATCGCTTTCAGGCCGACTTGTTATGACAACATTACTTTCTAATAAAGTAATAAGTATTACAGCTTACCCATGTTGTCATTTGTGTCTACCGATCTGCCTGTGAGAGTGTATGCAAGGCATCAGATGTCCATATATGGTAATACGTGACCTTTGCAGGCACACACCTTATTTCACGTGGGACTATTTTGAAAATATCACACCCTATCTGCATGATTTTAAATGATTTGATATTTCTGATTAGATTCAAAACAACAATGCGTGGGAAAATAGGAATATAGTCTGACTATTTCGCAGTTTTTTTTTCACTGTGAATTTCACGTTCGCCAAGACAATATCAGACCTGGCCAGAGTGAAGACTAGATTCATAATTCCATTTTTTAACCGGGCCTTTTATTGGAGAAACAAATAAGACTTACAAAGCACAGGAAATCTTTACATTTTAATAAAGAACACCGGGAATAGGAAACTGAAAAAACACACGGAGTCAGAGAGGGAATCTATTGTCAAATTAAAGACACTCCAGACGCGTGTAAGAGACCGACTCGTCTCTTTTATTCATCTGAGCAACAAGTCTGTAGCCAAGATTGGCGTAAGTTGTGATTTACATTTCATATTTTATTACTAACATGTGAACTAACCTATATATGTATACATTACCATGTGAAGTTTAATGTGTGAAACTCGCTATTGGATGTCAAAGTCATTTGAGGCTGCCAACTTTAGCGTATAGAATGATGATTCATGAACCACCACTGCACGGGCTGGTGATTACTTTATTGATAGTTTCGTAAAGAGAACTAAAAGCATAAAGTAGTTCCAGGTTTCCTATGGTGCAGGGAGGGAAAGATGAAAGAAATGATGTAAATTCTAAGTATAATACTTACATTTTCAAAGCAGTGTAAATGTCCCCATACACATATTCGCTTCAAAATGAATCTAAGTTGTCAAGCTTTAAACCATTGTAAATGTCTATGTGAAAATATTCATTTTAAAGTAATGGAAGTTTCAAAGTTTTCAATCAGTGTAAAACCTAAATGAAAATATATTCAATTTACATTGTGAACACTTTTCAATCAGTGAAGATGTATATGTAAACAGACTCTATCTGTATTATTAACCTTTTCATTTAAATATCACGTAAAGCTAAAGCTATTCTATTTAAATGTAAAGGAAGTTTTATCCCGAGGGATTAAATTTAATTCTCATCTAGGGTAAAGTCTTAGTAATTGGGATGGTGGTATGGGAAGAAAGGAACCCATAACTATGGTTTGGAAAACGCCATACTCAGAAGAGTGTTTCGTTCTATTCTGTTACCATAGGTATTGGTGGTACCAGCAGAAAGTACTATCTGTGGAACAAGAAGGGAACAGTGGCCTAAGCTTTAAGACGAAGGACGTACGTGGTAGACTCTTCTGGAAGTTTCAGGGAAACGAGCTACCCCCGACAACCTTGAACAGAGACGTGCGCGAGCAGAGTGAAAAGAACCAACCGATAAGAAGGAGCAGAACCATCACTGGCAGCTAAGTTCAAATCTATGCTGCCACTTGAACTTCTTGTAACATCTCACACTCCCTAAAGACTGTGAAGATAACTTTTCTTGATCTATAACTCTTCAAATTATTTTTCAACTGTTAAAACCTAAAGTGATTATTAAATTTTGTTACTTGTAATGTTACAAATATAACTTCGATTTAATCATTTTAAAGTTACTGTATGTTTGCCTCAGTCAAATTGCTACACACACTCTAAACAGAGCTATACTAGAATAATAGAATTCCACTGAGTAAATCAGGGGTGGCTTAAACGAGGTGAAAGTAATAAGTGCTTAAATAATTCACAAAAGTTGTCTGCAGATTACAGAATTAACGTGCTCAGCAACAGCCAGCATTGTTTTTGCTTATCTGAATATTTTGTGAAGACTCCCATGTGATAGAAGCTTTACTACTCTTCTATCTACATTTCTGCCAAGAGTAATCTTGTGTAAAGATAGACTCCATTGAAGCATATAATAGATACTCTTGAGTTTTGGCCACTGTTTGACCACTACTCCAAAGAAGGGAGGCAATACCGTCACAACTGGGAGCTCGACTAGGGATTGAACGCGGTAGCACAAGCGTGATAATTCACAGTTGAGCGATACGCTCCGGGTTTAAAGAACTTGTCTAGTAATTCCCCTAGACGACTGACATCAATTTCAGATTGACTGAAATAATAGTGTCAAGAGAGTGTGTAATTGTAAGACTGAGCATACATTGCATTCATAAATAACAGTAAAAGTAACGGTGTAAAGAATAATTGAATAAGGGAAAGAAACAAAATTTCTTGTAAGCTAAAGTTAAAGTTAAAGAAATAAGAAGTTCACTTGGTCAAGCAAATTCATTGTTGTAATTTGGTGTTTAGTTGTTAGTAGCTGTTGTAATTCTGCGTAGCTTTGTAAACAGATTTTTTGCTCAGAATGGCAGAGTCCCCAAATCTCCAAGCCTTTTACCTTAATCTAGGCCGCGAACTAGGGTTTTCAGCCAAAGAACTTTCTGACTTCGTGCTTACTTCGGTGAGAGAACAGAAAGAAAAATATAAAGAAGAAAAGGACAGGATGGAGGCAGAGAAAGCCGCACTCCGTGATGAGAAGGCAGCTGAGAGGGAAGAGAGAAGAATGGCCAGGGAACACGAAAGAACCTAAGCTGAAGGGAAGGAAAAGCAAAGGGCTTTCGAAACTGAAAAGCTTTCTCCTCTCAGAGAAAAGGAGAGGGCATCCCAAGAAAAGAAGGAACAGGCTGAGAGAGCAGAAAGGAAGGAACAGGACGACAGAGCCCACGCTATTAGAATGAAGGAAATGGAACTCGAAGGAAGAAGAGTGGATTCTAGTTCTAACATTAGCGGGTCTGGCAATTCTCAGAATAGTGACGTAGGAAACACCACCTAGTGCATTATCCTTCCAACTAGATGTCTATTCTGAGGCTTCAGAAGAAATAGACATATATCTCTCTAAGTTTGAATCCTTAGCAGCTACATATGGCTTGGAGAGAGAAAAATACAACATGAAGCTATCTCAGAGTCTGAGGGGATCTGCTTATGATGTGTTTCTCAAGATGCCCACAGAAGAACAGAACAACTACGACATGTTGAAGAAAGCTCTGTTACAGCGTTTTATGCTCAATGCAGAGACTTTTCAAGGTAAATTCCGTGAGGCGAAAAGACAGAAAGATGAATATATTCGACAGTTTGCTACCAGGCTAGAAACGTACTTGGAGAAGTGGGGGTCCCTCAGCATCTTCGATGAATCTTTTGAAGGGCTGAAGGAGATGATTCTAATGGAGCAGTTCAAGGACTCGCTCACCCCTGACATGAGAAGGTTCCTGGCGGAGCATGGGGCCGAAACTGTGGTACTGTTTGCTAGTAGGTACCAGAGGGCCCAGTCGGAAGTGAATCCGTCTAAACGGCGCCATTACGAGAGTCATCCCAAACAAAAGGACCACCCCGATGATAACTCCATAAGTACGTACAACACAACACACAAAACAGCCCACCAACAGTAACAACAACCACAAGATCACCAGAGGCAGAAACAGAGCAATTCAGCCCAGGGAACTGGAAGACGATATTATAAATCGTGCAAAACTGACACGCATTTCACATTGGACTGTAAGAGGCCAAAATCCGGCCCTTATAGTGTCGCTTGCCTGATCAGGGGGCCGATAGGGAAACATGACCCCCAGGTATATGAACAAAATCCTAGTTACCATTCTATTACTGAGCAAGTAACCGTTGGAAAACAAACCATACGGTGCTTGTATGATTCAGGCCTCGAATACTCGGCTTTAGTTTCTCCATCTTTGTGAAGGCCCACCAATATACTGGTGAAACTGAAGAAAAACATTGGCCTCGGAAGAGTATAAAGCCTATGCTTCTTCCGGTTGCGGAAATTGATGTTTCAACCCGATATGTTCAGGGCACAATCAATGCCGCACTTTTAGACGATTTAGTCTACCCTCTCATTTTAGGGAGGAAATATGTGTTCCTTGGAGATCCCTCATGTGACTCCAGGCCGACACAAAGGATAGAGAGCCCAGGACACGCCTCAGATATTTTTGCACAGCCTGAATATTTCAGAGCTGAAGCAGGCACAAAGGGCAGATCAAACCCTCAAGCCTTGCTTTTCTAAGTTATATGGTAATTACACCCATACTCCACAGGGAGCATATTACAGGGAGAAAGGTTTGGTATATAGACGGGTGGGGAATAAGAGACAGCTAGTTGTCCCATTACCCTATCGCACCCGCCTCATGCAGGAAATGCATTTAACCATGCCCCATCCCATTAAAGGTTCATATGCCCTGGTAAAACAGGTCTCCTTGAATTACTTCTGGCCAGGTTTGCGACATGATGTTCGACAGTTTGTGCGAGATTGCCCTGTTAGCCCTAGCCCGGAAAACCAGAAGGATGAAACTACGAAGAAAGAGTTGAGCAGAGTAACCAACAACCAACGTTGGATAACTCGCACCTCAACTCGACATTTCTATGTAGTAAAGCAGAGTTACGACGAGTGCAGATGGAAGACATTACTTTAGCGCCATACTCTGAACAGAGTCAGCTCAATATAAACCATGCTTCAGCTGGAACGTTCCACAGCGAGGATGGGATTATTTTTAGACGGACGAGGCAAGGGAAACAACTCGTGGTGCCTCTCCCCTTAAGACCCTCCGTCATGAAAGCGGCTCATGTATCATCATCAGGAGAACATGTTTCAGTAAGAACGACGATGAATAAACTTAAGGAGGTTTATTTTTGGCCTAGACGGTGGGCAGATGTGCGTCAGTTCGTTTAAAGCTGCACACAATCGCCAAGCGAGAAACATAGTCACTCGCCTAAGTGTAAGCTACATTTGTGAAACAGTGAGATGAAGGACAGTGGCACTTACTAATACAAGGCGCTTATCATATATTTTATCTATAAGTGTCTAATGAAGTATAAATCAGTTAATTTCATGCAGAATCAGCGCCCCACGCTTTTTGTCAATTTGATGTTACATTTTTTTACTGCAAGCTATAAACTCCTTGAAAAATTGTTTTTTGGTTTTAGTGCACTAAAAGCGTGTGTTTAAAATATTTTTAAAATTTTTTTATATTTTCATCTTTTTAGTGTTAGAAAAAGTATGGCATACTAAAACATAAACGATATTTTTACTTATTGTAAATCTGGTCTAAAATTTCTTAAGCGATCCATTTCTTTTAGAGCGTCAATATTACATGGCTTTGTGTCTGTTAATTTGGTGCAATCAATTTCTTCAATTTGAAGGCCATCTAGAGATCAAACTCGACTTTCCCTTGATTCATAATTTTATAATTTGGATTGTTTCCCTTGATTTAGCTAGACACGTGTTTGAGTACTGCCCGGTTCTACGCATAGAAAAAAATAAAGTACATCACGTACTCTTTAATTTTTAATTAACAAGATTATGGCCCCTGATTTGTTTACATTTCTTTGCGAAAAAATTTAATTACTCATAATGTCATAATTACAATATTAAATGATTAAATAAATAATTGACTGATTATTGTATTGTCATCGGGAATATACAACTATGCCAAGTTTCAGAGCTATTGCTCATCTGGAAGTGATTGAAAAATCGAATGCAAGATATGAAAGCGACATGAAAGTGACATACAAGTGAAGTTAAATAAAAGCGTTTAATAATACGATTAATAGAAAAATAATAATGACGTGTAAAAAAACCGTACATAATTTATTTCTCATTTTACTTCTTAAAAGTTTATTTAAGGTGTATTCATTCATAACCCTCCACTCCCAAAGGAGCATAGGCCTTCAACAAACACATGCCAAGTCCTCCTGTCACGTGCCATCATCTCAAGTTCTTTCCATGTTCTCCTCATCATTTTCACCTCTGTTTCCAACTCTCTTCTCCACGTACTTCTTGGTCTTCCTCTGCCTCTCTTGCCCTGGGGGTTCCAGAACAAGGACTGCCTTGTAATGCTATCAACAGGTTTCCTCAGTGTGTGTCCTATCCATCGCCATCGTCTTCTTCTCATCTCTTGTTCCACTGGCACTTGTCCAGTTCTTGTCATCAGTTCCACATTGGTAACCTTGTCATACCATTTTAATCCCTCAATTCTACGCAAGCACCCATTTATGAAAGTCTGTAGCTTTTTGGTTGTTGTCTTTGTTGTTCTCCATGTCTCCGAGCCATACAATAGGACTGACTTCACATTTGAGTTGAAGATTCTTATTTTCGTGTTGGATCCTATTTCTCTTGATCTCCATATATTTCCCAATGCAATGAAAGCTCCTCTTGCCTTTTGTATTCTTATTTTGATATCGCTGTCTGTCCCTCCAACTTTGTCTATATTACTGCCAAGATATGTGTATGATTCTACATCTTGTATTGGTGTTTCTTCAAGTTCAACCCTGTTTTCATTACCTGCATTTATTCGCATTATTTGTGTCTTTTCCCTGTGTATTTTCAGACCCAATTGCTGTGACCTCTCATCGAGTGTTTTCAATTTGTCCTGCATCTGATTACGGTTATGGGACAGGAGAGCCAAGTCATCAGCAAAATCCAGATCATCCAACTGCTTAGTCAGAGTCCACTGGATTCCATTTCTGTTGTGTGTTGTCGATGATCTCATAACCCAATCTATTGCCAGTAAGAAAAGAAATGGAGACAAGAGGCATCCCTGTCGCACTCCTGTTCTTATCCCAAATGGTTCTGTAAGATGTCCTTCATGAAGAACTCTGCACGTCATGTCTTCATAGGTTTTCTTTATTAAATTAATGATCTTCAGGGGAACTCCATAATGCCTCATCAATTTCCAAAGTGATTCTCTGTCCACACTGTCAAATGCTTTTTCGTAGTCCACAAATCCGATGTATAGTGGTGAATTCCATTCCAGACTTTGTTCAACTATTATTCTCAAAGTGGCTATCTGGTCTGTACATGATCTGTTTTGTCGAAAACCTGCTTGTTCATCTCTCAATTTCTTGTCTATGGACTCCTTTAATCTCTCAAGGATAATCCTGTTCAATACCTTTCCTGGCACTGATAGTAACATTATTCCTCTATAATTTGTGCACTCTTGTAGATTTCCCTTCTTAGGCAACTTAACCAGATATCCTTCCTTCCATTCTGCTGGTATCTCTTCTTTTTCCCAGACTTTACCAAGTAATTTATATAACATCTCTGTAGCCGTGTCGATATCTGCTTTGATGGCCTCTGCTGGAATGCCATCAGGTCCAGACGCTTTTCCATCTCTTAGAAGCTTTATGGCTTTCTTTATTTCTTCCTTCGTTGGTCTTTCACCGTTAATTTGTAGCTCTTCTTCTGCTGGCTGGATGTCCGGCGGGTTTTGTGGAGCTGGTCTATTGAGAAGGTCCCCAAAATATTCCGTCCACCTCTTCATTTGCTCTTGTATATTGCTGAGCAGTTTCCCATTCTTAGCACTTGGAATTTGTTTTATGAGGCAAATTTGTTTAATATGTCGAGATATCAATCAATCAATCAATACCCTTTAGCTTCCCAAGGAGCATAGGCCTTCAACAACTCATGCCAAGTCTTCCTGTCCTGTGCCATCCGCTCAAGTTCTTTCCATGTTTTCCTCATCATTTTCATCTCTGTATCCAGTTCTCTTCTCCATGTGTTTTTTGGTCTAACTCTGCCTCTCTTCATGGATTCCAGAACAAGGACTGCCTTGTAATGCTATCAACAGGTCTAATTAATGTGTCCTATCCATCGCCATCGTCTTTTCAACTCTTGTTCCACTGGCACTTGTCTGGTTCTTGTCATCAATTCCGCATTTGTGACTTTGTCATACCATTTCAGTCCTTCTATTCTACGCAAGGACCCGTTTATAAAGGTCTGCAGCTTTTTTGTTGTTATTTTTGTTGCTCTCCATGTCTAGAGCCATACAATAGGACTGACTTGACATTTGAGTTGAAGATTCTTATTTTCGTGTTAGATCCGATTTCTCTTGTTCTCCATATGTTTCCCACTGCATTGAAAGCTCCTCCTGCGTTTTGTATTCTTATTTTGATATCATTGTCTGTCCCGCCAACTTTATCTATATTACTGCCAAGATATGTATCCTATTCTACATTCTTTTAGTGGTGTTTCTTCAAGTTCAACCTTGTTATCATTTCTTGCATTTATTCTCATAATCTTTGTCTTTTTTTTTTGGCGTATTTTCAGGCCCACTTCTTGTGACCTCTCATCCAGAATTTTCATTTTCTCTTGCATCTGATTATGGTTATGGGACAGAAGAGCCACGTCATCTGCAAAATCCAGATCATCAAACTGTTTAGTCAGATTCCACTGGATTCCATTTCTGTTGTGTGATGTCGATGTTTTCATAACCCAATCTAATGCTAGTAAGAACGAACGAACGAACTGTATTTTCAAAGGTTTTAGAATTGGGCACGCAGGCCCGTCAGACATTCTGCCCTTCCTTTCTCTCACCTTTCATACTGAATTCATTTATTCTTGCATGCATTTTACATATCAATTTCAAGGAATTCAACGTTGAACAGTAAAATAAAATAGCACACTCATATTAACATTAACTACTTATAAGCATGACATAAAATATATTGAAAAGTACAAACATCGTCATTAGAACCTACAGTTGATATTATAAGAAAAGATAATACGAGTAGGGGTGGGGGGGGGGGGGGGGAGTAATCAGAACTCATAAAGTATTCGAAAGAAATGGAGAAAAGAGGCATCCCTGTCTCACTCCCGTTCTAATCCTAAGCGGTTCTGTAAGTTGTCCTTCATGAAGTACACCTGCATGTCATGTCTTCCTTATTAAGTTAATGATCTTCATAGGAACTCCATAATGCCTCATCAATTTCCAAAGTGATTCTCTGTCAAATGCCTTTTCATAGTCCAATGAATTCGATGTATAGCGGTGAATTTCATTCCAGACTTTGTTTAACCATTATTTGAAAACTGGTGTTTTTTTGTGTGCAAGGGATACCCGGTTCAACCCCATGTGGGTTATAATTTGGGTATATAGTGTTCATCTTTCCAAATAGTGTATTACTTTGTTGTTTGTGTTGGCTCTTCCAGACTGTAATTTATCTGCTGTTTGCTGTGGCAATGTTTAATGTCTGTGGTGCCTGTAATGTTTCTTCTTCCATGATACCATATTGATCTCTCGCCATTGACATCCTTTTTCTGCTGGGCTTTTGTTGGTTTTGGATTGGTGGTTTTTGTTTGTTTGGTTTTTTATTTTTTTTAAATATAATTCTTCTACTGGTATTGAATGGACTTATTGGTTTGTTTGTTTTTCCCTGTCATTCTAATTTGTTCTAGTTGTTATATGTTGGTTCTTGTTCTGGTAATATAAAATTTTATTATGTTGTGTAGCTTCCTGGCTAGGTCAACTTTCAGTACATCTTCCAGTGACACTGATGTCGAGTTTTGGGTTCTCAAGTATTCCATTAGTGGTTTTCTGTGCTGTTCGTATTTTTTTAATGTGATGTGGTGTTTTCTCCAGACATGTTGCACGGACGGGTTCCTCCACCATGAAATAGCCTGTTCCTAGTTGAAGTCTAATTAGTTTTCTGTTGCATGGTATTTTTGGTTCTCTAGATATCTGACATGTCCGGGTTGGATCTTTTAGCAGTTTATAGCCGTGTCTGCCTCTCTGGCTTTCTTTCCATTCCTTTGTTATAATATTTCTAATTGTACTTTTGATCTCTGTTGTGCCTAAACCTCAGTTTATGTGGTTTGGGCGGGTTCTTCCTGCTTTTGCTTCCCTGTTGGCCACCTCTTTTCTTTCTATGCCCACGTGAGAGGGTATCCATGCTAGTAATACAGAGCATCCCCTATTATTTAGGTGTGTACTAAGTTGCAACACTGCTTCTGCTATGTCTGGTCGGCTACATTCATGTGGGTTTCTTAGTGCTTGAAGAGCTGACAGTGAGTCAGTTAGGATTGTTAGCTTTTTGGGAGGCTTGTCAGTAAATATTTCAAGAATTTTTGCTATTGCCACCATTTCTGACGTGAATATTGATGCGTTTTCAGTTAAACTTAAACTTTTCTTCAGCTTGCAGGCTGGTATGTGTATTCCTATTCTAAGTTCTTCATTTTCTATCTTAGATCCATCAGTGTATACTTTCAAGCTACCCTTAGTTATCTGTTCTATATATTCTCTGGCTATTATTTTAATGTCTTCTTTTCCTGCTTTTTTATTTATTATATCTGAAAGATGAGAGTCAATACTTGGTTTCTTGAGCTCCCAGGGAGGAATCACTGGTGTGTATTTACTACTACATTTGATTGCTTTTGCTATAATACTGTTTTCTTCTATTTCCTCCATGCACTTCCATCCTATTGGGTATCTTGTGGGTTCCAGAGGGGTATCCCAGGTCATCGGGAAATTCTTCACAAACATTGCATGGGCTGGGTGGTTTTTGTCAATTAGGACTTTGCCCATGTAATTCAGTCTAAGTTCTTTTCTTCTTAGCACGAGAGAGAGAGTTATTCCTAGCGCTAACTCTAGTGCTTCTAGTGATGTTTATCTTGAGGCTCCAGCTATTGTACATAGTGCCTGGTGCTATATTTTGTCCAAATTTTTCTTATTGCTGTGAGCTGCAGAGTCATATCTCTCAAGGATGATTCTGTTTAATACTTTTCCTGGTACAGATAGTAACATTATTCCTCTACAATTTCTGCACTCTTGTAAATTTCCCTTCTTAGGCAACTTGACCAGATAACCTTCCTTTCTTTCTGCTGGTATTTCCTCTCCTTCTCAGACTTTGCCAAGTAGTTTGTATAATATCACTGTAGAGGAATCAATTTCTGTTTTGATGGCCTCTGCTGGAATTCCATCTTGACCAGCTGCTTTTCCATCTTTCAGAAGCTTTATGGCTTTCTTTATTTCTTCTTTATTTGGTCGTTCACAGCTGATTTGTAGCTCCTCTTCTGCTGGCTGGATGTCTGGAGCATTAGTTGGAGCAGGTCTTTTGAGAATTCCTCAAAATGTTCTGTCCATCTCTTCACTTGTTCTTATATATCACTAAGGAATTTTCCATTCTTATCTTTTATGAGACCATTTGCTTGGTTTTTCCTGTCTTCTATCTTGCTAATGGTTTCTGTTGTTATCCATGCTATGTGCTGATGTTCTCTTTTTCTCAGCACTTCTTCACATGTCTCGTTCCATATATTTTTTACTTGTTGCCAGTGGTCTTCTGTATCTGTTTCATCGTCCAGCTGTTGGAGTACTTGGTTTTTGTTGAATACAGTGATTGAAAATGTTTCTCTTATTTCCTGATTTCTTAGATATCCCACATTATAATGTTGTCTATAGGTATATACTGCCATCAATGGTACCTATACCTTGTAGCGGTATGGCCGCTTGTGTACCCTGACAATACCCAGAGCTATGCCAGTGGGAGATTTACTCCTGGTAGGTTCAACCAAGCTGGACTGGTCTGCGTGGGTAGGGGTCAGACAAAAGCTGGTAACACCAGACGGCGGAGCAAGCAAAGACATCAACAACAGAATGAACAAAGCAAGAACAGCCTTTTTTAGTCTAAACAACATCTGGAAGGCATTTAAGTACAGCACAGGCACAAAATTGGGATTATATCAGAGCTGTGTGCTTTCTGTGCTTCTTTATGGCGCGGAGAGCTGGAGAGTTACAGAGAAGGAAATGTCGAAATTGTCCTCTTTTCACACAACATGCCTATGAAAAATTCTCCGAATCTTTTGGCCGAATACCATCACCAACCAAGATCTGCTTACTCGGAGCAAGCAAGAGGATATGCACACCATCATAGCTGGCAGACACTGGAGCTGGGTGGCCATGTCCTCAGAAGAGACCCCGATGCCATCACAAGAACAGCTTTGCTATGGACACCAAGGGAAAGCGAAAGAGAGGCCGACCAAAAACAACTTGGCGGAGAACTGTAGAGGCCGATATGCAAAGAATGAACCAGAGCTGGGGCACTGTACGAAGGATGGCAGCCGACCGAGCAAAGTCGAAGCAGTTTGTTGCTGCCCTACAAGAGGCCACCAGGCGTGATGGCCACTGTCTGCTTTGACAGTCGGCGGTTAAAGATCATAGAAAAGAAGAACGGTTGCCAACCCCTGCTATAGACTCTTTACGCTTTGAGCAACAACGTCAAAGACCTAATTTAAAAATTCAAAAACTCGAGACAACACCGCCCACATTGTGGATACTTACAATCTATGGTTTTCCAACAGGTCAAACAAAAGCGCTATATGACGATGCAAGGTGTTGTGTTAGAACAAATAAAGGGAATTCAGAATGGTTTACAGTAGAAACAGGGGTGAAACAAGGCTGTATTATGTCACCACTACTTTTTGGAATAGCTATTGATTGGGTTATGAGAAACTATACCCACAATGAACAATTGGGTATAAAATGGACAAATGGAAAATTCCTGGGGGACCTGGACGCAGAAAGGCATTCTTAAGTTCAATAAATAATTAATGTCGTTAAAATTGGTCTCCAAATAAATGTAAAGCTATGAATAACGAGACCCAAGAACGGGGAAAAACTACAGAGAAAGAAGCTGACAGGAGGCTCGGCTACTGACTCACCTTATTTCTTCTAGGAAATTCTCCAAACAGGGCGCCTGGAAATGTTGGAGCACTAAACGAACAAGAGAAATCTGTTCAGGTAGCAGCAGACGTGAGAAGGAATGCAGAAGACTTGGAAAGACATTAAAGGATAGCACAGGGCAGGAAGGTTGGGCATACATTTATTCAAGGATTATGTTCCTCCGGGTCAATGTAATTATGAATGACGTAGCTGATGCGTGAACTTGTTTCCGGCACTTTCCGTGTCTCATCGTGATGGAAAACAGGGTAGGATTATAGTGAACACGCGACTAAGGTCAACTTCTAACTAGTATAACATGATGTCGTTTCAATTGTCGGATTCTCAACAACAGAGAGAGAGAGAGTGTGAGAGAGAAAGGGAGAGAGAGATGGTGAGAGAGAGGTGGGAGAGAGAGAGAGAGGAGAGGGAGATAGAGGGGGAGAGAGAGAAAGAGAGAGAAATAGAGAGAGAAATAGAGAGAAGAGAAAAGAGAGGGTTAGAGAAAAGGGATAACGAGAGATAGATTAAATGGTTGTTGATCTAAAAATAATATTACACAAATTTGTTTTTCTTTCATCGCTACTCCCCGTTACATTTGATTTTCCAACCCGGCATTTTCTCACTTAAATTTAACTAATACTGTAGTTCTCTTTGAAGCTTCCCCGGTTCTGCAGTCAAGCGACCAAGCTGTCGTCTTTAATCTGGGTCAGAAATTACCTCTGCTCTTACGCGCTCGACGTACGGTAGAAATTATCAACCATTGGTAAACGCGAATTACTCACTCAGAACAGTGTGTTCCTAGGCTGTCAGATTAATAAGTTACGACTGCTTGGGCAAAAATGTACAACACTTTTCGAATTTCATCGACATATAAAGTTTAAACGAAAAGTTTTTAAATATTTGTATTCTGAAGTTTCACGATCTTAAATTACTGTTCTGGAGAAAACAAGCTAGTTGAATTTTAAGGTTAAAAAAACATCGTAATATCACATTGTGTGACTCTTGTAAAGGGAAGTATCGATTTTTATAATTTTTAAAATGTCTACTTTACTTTTTCGTTTAACTCTTGTCATGAAACGTGGTGGGGAGCGGATGTTTGCAGTTTTGGGCCAATTAAATGAACTGGCTTCCCTGATCCCGTGTTGTTGCAATATTTCTGAAATGTCTATCTATCTGACTCTTTGTCGTCTCCTTGCTCTCAAACCAGATCTTCTACTGTTGTAGGCGGTTAGGTGTAATTAATGGGGGGAGGGGGGTATTCTCATGAGATAGCCAGACCACTTAATTTTCTATCTCTGTATAAACTTGAAACCTGATATAGTTCCCGCCATTTTACTCATGTCATCATTTCTATTGTTCTTCCTGGTAAAATTGTTAGCTTGTCTTAAACATCTGACCTCATAGGATGTGATTTTCCTCTCTAGCGCTTTGATCAGGGAGCATGTTTGGCACTGATAACAGAGAGTTGGTAAGAATGTACTACTTATCAGCTGTCGTTTAGTTTCCACACCGATATTCTGATGTTTGAGTAGTAGGACCATTTGTAAACTCACTGCACTGGTTTTTTTAAAATATATCTTCTTTCAATTTGCCTGTCAAATCTTCCATTGTCTTTAATTTAGTTTGAAACTACTTCCCAAACGTGAATTCTTAATAGATGATGACCCAGACTTTTAAACTAAAGGTCAAATGTCATAGGTAAGCACCGCATATTATGTATGCCCCAGGTTCAGAGGTCAACACAGTTTGAAACTGCATGTGTTGAGCATTCTCCCTTAGATCCCCGCTTGTAGTAAGTCACGTGTGTGTCGCAGCATTTCTATACTCAACAAAAACACACCTCACCACAAATCCTCGTATACAAACTGTAGCGTATGTTAGTATTTAGTCAACAAAACAAAGAAAACCAGTTTCTTTACGATTTGCTAGAACACCGTTTTATGATGGCAATATCAAAGGGAAAATTTGAAACACATGTCCAGAAACTTCCATCTCTCATATCCTTTGATACGTTCCCCGTGATGTAACACAGCCGGCAGAAACAGAAATCGGACAGGCTACAGTTGTAAATGAAATCAGATTTCAACGTTAGGAACAGTAAAAAAAAAAAAAAAAAAAGTCTGCTTCATGCACCAATAACAGGAAACTAAATCCGTATCAGATATCGACATCAGCGAAAATTGTCAGCCTCAGACATAAATAACAGTAAACAATATCAGCCTCACAAAATAACAGTAAACCAAGTCCGCCTCAGACATCTACAGCAGTGAATAATTGTGACCGCTTGGCCTTTCACGCTAGCATTATCCCTCCTACTTCCACGCTAAGCATTTATATGTGCTATAATATGCTACATGTAAGAATGACAGACCTTAAAAGCAAATAAGACGTTTTTACACAAAACGCAGTATTCATTCAAAGTTCAGTTGGCAGTTACTGCTCTGACAGGGCAAACGTAGGTCAGTCCCAGATAATAATGAATGGGTTTTATAAGCGCGAAAGTGGGAAATGAATGTTTGTGTGATCTGGTTTTTTTTTTTATCCAATTGTTAAGTTGGAAAAGATCACACATGTGAAAAAAAGTCGAAATAACAGAATGTCGTGTGCAAAAAGGTCGAAAAGCTGAGGAAAGGAGTGCAAATGTAGATTATTGTACCGTGTGAAAAAGGACGGGTCGTGTGAAAAAAGGCGGGAAAAAAAGAAGAAATAGTATAAATAGAAGAGTTGTGGGCGATAGGGAGAGATTTCAGGATTTATGATTCTAATGAAACCATAACTTTAGACTAGAGGATTTTTACAGATAGCGTTAGGTGAACTTCGTCTTTGAGATCAGTATATTATTCTGTTTGGATATACATATATTATTCAGTTGGATTACATATTTTTTCATCTTGGATAACCAATCATCATTGTGAAATTAACAGTGTTTGTCTAATGACATCAATAAACTCTAATTGAATTTTTCTACATTGCTGTTTGTGGAACTTTACAGTAATTTCTTTTGGATATACGTTGTTATGCTGAAACTGTTTTGCGTATCACCAAACTTAAAGGGAAGAACATTCCTGAGTTGAAAAAAAATAACAAAAGGTCAAGTATCACCATCTCTGGCGGAAGGCCAGTTAGCACTTGAACCACCACAACATATGAAGGATTAACTCTGACTAAATAAAATCAATATAACTACTAGTGCCGTATAAACATACACGGCCGCATAATGCCATTTTCAGACTTAATTAACAGTAAACAAAATCAGATTCACAAAAATAACAGTTAACCATGTCAGCGTCGAACATCGATGACACAAACCCATGTTATCATTAACAATAAAGTATTTCGGCCTCAAACATAAGGAATAATAAATTACATCCGTCGCTGATTAAATAACACTAAGCAATTTGAGCACCAGTTATCGCTAACATTAAAGCATGTCAGCCTCGGATATCAATAATGGTAAACGATGACAGCCTTAAACATCAATAATTATAAAACAATTTCAGTCTAAGACAGCGGTAACAGAAACCGACATTAGACTCAGACGGCAGTAACATAAACCGACATCAGACTCAGACGGCAGTGACAGTAACCGACAACAGCCTCAGACATCAGAAATAGTAACCAATGTCAGCCTCAGACAGCAGTAACAGTAACTGACATTGGCCTCAGACAGCAGTACCAGTCACCAACGTCAGTCTAAGACATTAGTAATACTAAAATATATCAGCTTCAGACAACACAATGGTGAACTAGATAGTCTCATATAGCTAACATATAAACATCAAAACTTGATCTAAAACAAATAATTCTACTCATCAATCAAAGATGGAAGAGGGCCCTCTATCAAAGAGGGTAATGACGAAGTTCAGAGAAAGCTGAAAGGAGTAGACTGCTGACTCAAATTCTGTTTTCTAGGAAAATCTCCAGATTTAGCTTCTGGAATATTCGAACACTAAATGAAGAAGGAAAAACTGCATGAGTGGCAGCAAAGGTTGAAAACAATAAAATAGCAGCCTAGAACTGTAAGAAAAAGTTGTAAAGGAACAGAAAAGAAGAAATAGAACACACGAGAAATTGTGCTATCCTCAGGGCATTGAAAATAAGTGAACACCACAGCGCAGGTATATCTCTAATGATCTCACAAGGAAGCACAGAAGGCTGTCATAAAATGGGACACAACAAGACCATCAGCGACATTCATGCCAAAGGAAAACATAAAAATAAACATCGTCCAATGTTATACACGTACTAACGACAAAGAAGAATCGGTGAAATGTTGCAACAAGAGTTTTAAAAAAAAATTATGACATGAAAGAGAAGACAAACATCACAAATTTGATGGGTGACCAAAATGCAACGATAAGAATAGACAGCAGCGGCTTAGAGAACATCACGGAAAACATAGACTTGAACAATGAATGATAATGGAGAAATATTAATAACCAACTGTGCTTTATATCAACTTGCTTTAGTAGGAGTCATCATCATCACATCATCATCACCACCATTTCGTCTTATGCTGCACAACAAGTATGTGGCCTAAACAAAGACATGTCAAGTCCTGAGGTCCAGTAGCATCAGCACCTTATTTGTCGTTGTCATTCTTATTCCATTCATTTATGTCTCCCGAGGAAGTATACTTCAACATCAAAAATACATACAGCAACATGAATATCACCAGATTAGAGAGCAGAAAATCTGACTGATCAAATATGCATAAACAAGAAGTTTAGTTCATAAATACATGATGTGAAGATATGTCGAGGAGCAGATGTGGCATCAGATCATCCACTTCTGTTAGCCAATATAAAGATGAAACTCATAAGACATCCTATAACACACAGCCATTCATTGTTGATTGTATCTGATTCACAAATATGTCGGTGGAGGACCTCCGCAAATTTAATGACTATATTTTGTGACAGTACATAGATTTAGACAATCAATTAATGTGAAGTGTCTCCGAAATCAAGAAGAACAAGACAAATTTAAGGTTACAATAATGCTCCATTAACTAGAAGATGTAACAAATACGGAAGACAACTGACAAGTGTTAGAATAAATATGGCATAAGGCATATGAGGAAGTTCTGGAGAAAAGAAAACGCCAGCACATAGCAAGGGTAACAACAAAAACCAGGAGAGAAAGAGAGAGGGAGAGAAAGAGAGAGAGCCGATTAAAACAGAAGCAAAACCAGAAGTTCCAAAGTCAAGGCTCATGAAGCGTGCATAAAGGCATACAAAGAGATAAGAAGCGTCATCAGAAGAGATAAGAAGAAATATATCGATGAGTTGGCAATGGAGACTGAGGAAGCTGCAGCCGTAGGAAATATGAAGGACTTTTACAAACGGCACAATGAAGCTAACAGATTAATGTTGGCAATCAAAAGACCTTATTTAAGTCAGGAAAGGAAATGTAATTAGCAACTTAAAATAACAAATAAGCAGATGGATGAAAACACTATCTCCATAAGAACTCCAAGATGTCAAACCGGCACAAAAGGATTTTCAAGTTTATTGTAAAAAAACAGAACAAAAAACAAAACAAAAAAAAGCCACGGGGCGTCTTAGGGGTGGGACAGTGACACCTGTACATATACAAGGGGATTGACATAAGTCTTGGGCCTGACCATGAAGGAGTCAAAGGAGGAAGATGAAACTTGGCACATTTGAAGTTCATCATATTTGCACTGAATGTGTAAAGTACGCGTTTGTTTCTTCAATGGGTTTTCCCGCTACGGTGCACGGCGCAATGTACCCTACTGACCGGATCTGCTGCTCCAAAGATTTGACAAAACAATGGAAAAGAAGGAGGCCAGAGCTGTGATAAAATTTCTGATGTTTCAGGGAAAAACACCTACAGAAATACACAGGGAGATGGAACCAAAGTGTTTCGTGATTCTTGTCCTTCATATACTTCGGTAAAAAACTGGTGTCAACAGTTTAAGTGCGGCCGCTCAAATGTTGGTGATCTGCCAAGATCTGGTAGACCAGCCTCAGAGTGCAACGATGAAAATACAAGAGTGAAGAAAATCATTGACCAGGATCGAAAAATGACAATTGTGGAGATAACTAGTAGAGTAAAACTAAATGAAAGAACAGTTTATAGAATTTTACACAACAGACTGAACATGAGAAAAGGGTGTGCACGCTGGGTTCCACGACTGTTGACACGTGAACAGAAGCAAACGAGGGTAAATTGCTGTCAACAGTTGCTCAAAAAGTGTCAGTCAAAAAATTTTTTGGAGACCATGGTGACAGTAGATGAGACTTGGGTACACCATTATGACCCCGAATCCAAAATTGCCAGCATGCAATGGAAAATCCCGGGCTCCCCAACACCTGTCAAGCCGAGGGCGCAGAAATCTGCAGGAAAAGTGATGCTGACTGTTTTTTGGGACGGCAAAGGTGTCCTTTTGAAAGATTATCTGCCTCGTGGCAACACAGGTAATGGACAGTACTAGCCAAATCTTCTCACAAAACTAAGAAAGGTTGTGACCAGGAAACGAGGGATAACGCGCACTCAAAATCTTCCTTTGCTTCAAGACAACGCGCCCTCTCACAAAGCACGGCTTGTGCAGCTAGCAGCCAACGATTTGAATATTGAAATTCTTCCACACCCCCCATATTCTCCAGATTTGGCTCCATCAGACTTTTTTCTAATCCCAAATCTTAAAAAACAGCTAAAAGGAAATCATTTTGACAGCGACGAAGAGGTTATACTGGCATGTGATGACTGGTTTAGTTTGAAAAATAGGGTGCTCTACTCCCAAGGTCTTTTCAAGGTCAAGCAGAGATGGCAGAAGTGTGTCAATTCAGACGGTGGCTATATTGAAAAGGAATAAACACTATACAAAATGTCAGTTCTCTATGACATGTCCTTCATGGTCAGGCCGAAGACTTATGTCAAACCCCTTGTATATTAAACAAATAACTCAGTTAAATCTGAGAGAAAGATGAAATACCGGCAGACTGGAATGAAGGATATCTGGCCAAGTAACTAAAGAAGAGATACTAGCAAGATGCAGAAATTACTACAACAACTACTACTACTACTACTCTGGGGTGTAAAGGTTTGCCAGAGAGAGCACCTGTTGCGCCTCTTTTTGCGCACCGCAATGTGTTCATGATTTTGATTAGCTCAACAAGAACGTCGCTAGATTAAAATGACGTCAAATAAAATAAATACGTAGACGCGCGTGAAGAGTAACGACAGTTATCTTTTGGCAGTGTCTTTAGCCGGAATGGCTGTACTTGTGTGAGCTCTGGCCGATGTGTTTCATGTCCGCTGAGGTGTCTATATATGGTGAAGATATTCCATTATATGAGTGGCAGAGATGTTTATGTGCCTACAGGAAAGTATCTTATTGCTTATAGTCTGATAACTGATGACGGTGTTCGTAAGAATTAATTCGCGGACCTAGACTCTACAGATGGCACAGTTTATCCGTTACTTCATGATCTTCGATGGCCGACTGTAGTTGGCCTAATGGACAGTGCAAAATTATGGATCATTCTATTGCTGTGGAGCTGCTCGTTTGTATGGATCGTAAATAAACCTTGTGAGATGTCTACAATATTTATCTGCACTCATTCAACCCGTTACTGTTGCAAGTGTTGATTGATCGTTGAAGAAAGTCATACCCTAGAGTGAACTTGATCATATTATCTACATTCACAATATTACAACGCAACAGCGCCATACTATCCTATCGGTTGTTTTCCGCCTGGCCTGGTTCCAATCTAGATGCAGAAATTACAGAGAATATTATTATCAGTGCTAAGGAAAAACCAATTAAACATTATCATCCTTCAGAGATGAAAAGAGACCATAGATAGACAGTTCAGAAAAGAACAGACAGGTGTTTGACCAAGATTGATTGTACGCGGGCCAGAAAGCACACCTGCGCATAATGGCTGCAAGGAGCTATGACGTGAATTCGCCGATATAATTTGGATTTGTGAATTATGAAAAGGCATTTGACAATTTATTCAGGGAATCGCTGTGTAAACGCATGACGCAACATGGATTCCCCCTTAAGTTTATTAACCTAATAAAGACAAGTTCTGAAGACATGAACTGCGTCATTATTCATGAAAGACATTTTACAGAACCCATTGAGATAAGAAGTGAAGTGCGGCAGGGATGCCTCTTGTCATAATTTCTCTTCTTCCTGGTTGTAGATTGGATTATCATAGCCTTCGATTCGGCGTAATGACTCATTTAAGAAAGGGTGTACATTTCGGGTAGTCACGTGTCTTGCTTCTCCGTGTTTCAAAGTCATACGGTAGGCCTTGACATTTGACTTCTATAATTTTATTTATTTATTTATTTATTGGAAAGGGGGGGGGGGGGGGGGGGGGAACTTGATTTATTTTAATTTCCACATATTTCTGGCATCTGCACCCGCAACCACATCAACGAACATAAATGGAATACAGTAAACCCTTGACAAAACAGCATGACGATGTAGTTTTTTTGTCTTTTAACTGTACCCAGCAAGCTCTTGTGTCTTATAACTGTACCCAGTAAGCTCTTTTGTCTTATAACTGTACCCAGTAAGCTCTTGTGTCTTATAACTGTACCCACTAAGTTCTTGTGGCTTATAACTGTACCCAGTAAGCTCTTTTGTCCTATAACTGTACCCAGTAAGCTCTTGTGTCTTATAACTGTACCCAGTAAGCTCTTTTGTCCTATAACTGTACCCAGTAAGCTCTTGTGTCTTAAAACTGTACCCACTAAGCTCTTGTGTCTGATAACTGCACCAAGTAAGCTCTTTTGTCCTATAACTGTACCCAGTAAGCTCTTGTGTCTTATAACTGTACCCACTAAGCTCTTGTGGCTTATAACTGTACCCAGTAAGCTCTTTTGTCCTATAACTGTACCAAGCAAGCTCTTTTGTCTTATAACTGTACCCAGCAAGATAAAGTGGGAACATCTGATGACAGGTCACAGCGAGTGAGTCTGGAAATACACAGGGAACAGACAAAAATAATAAGAATTAACAGGACTACGATAGCCAACTTGCTCTTGAAGAAACACCCCAACAAGATGGAGAATCACGCTTGTATCTTGGCAGCAATATAGACAAAGCTGGAGTAACGGAACTTGATTGCAAAATGAGAATACAAAATACAAACGAAGCCTTCATTGCAATTGGAAATGTATGGAAATCAAAGGAAATGAACCCAGAAAAAAAATAAAAATAAAATACAATTAAAAAAAATAATAGTAATAAAATTTGGAACTCAAATGTCAAGGTTGTCCTACTGTATGGTTCTGGAACACTGAGAACAACATAAAAATGACAAGACAGTCTCTTAAATGAGTCTTTGGGCAGAATAGAAGGATTGGACAGGTGTGAAAAGATTAGCCTAATTGAAACTGAGAGCAGAAACCAGAAATACCCCAGGGATAAATAAAAGGACTAGAAGACGCTGGAGTTAGATAAGACACAGAGAAAACAGTTTGATAGCATTGCAATGTAGTCCTTTCTCTGGAATCTCCAGAGTAAAATAGAAAGAGGATGGAGAAAGAACTTGAGACAGACCTGGAAGGGATAAAGACATTGACAGATCTTGAACCGGATTTCCCTTGACAGAAGGTTCCACGTGAATTTATTGATATCTGTGCTTCGTCACGAGTTGAATGGTAATAAATTAATGCTGTTACTGAAGGAAATAGATCCCTTTATCATTACCGTCTTTCTGTTATATCCGTTGTTATGTATGTGTCAAAATTCTAGTCTCACGCCTTGTTTCATCGCGTTTGTTAGAGATCGTTGGTTGATATCGCACGAACGGGCAAAGGTAAGCTTTCTGATAGAACCGAGTAACCTCCAGGCGTTTACCTGCTTGTTACAAGGTCAAATCCTTTAGTCAGTAGCCTAAAACCATCATTTTTGTTATCTCCTTCGTCAGCTCTTGGAAAATAAGAACAAAGACAACACCCGCCTAGGCAGCAGCAGAAAGAACAACACGAGCATACACGTGGCACTTTAATCTTGACCAGGAATCTTCGTTCACTGATGAAATACTCGAACATAAAGAGCTGCATGAAACGATCGTCCCTACAAGCCTTCTGTGAAAGCTTTCGCTCACGTCCATCAGATAAACGAAGCCAAAAGGGATATTTATAACTCGTTGTTGTTCAAGATTCGCAGAGATTATCTCCCTTCTGGGTTGGGTTGTCTCTATAAGTTTATCATTTATTCTGCACATTATTGCCATTTCTTCATTTGTTGACTTTTTTTAAAGCACGTTCAACTCTTCACGATTTTAGCTGGAACAATATTTTCTTTTTTTTTTTTTGTTACTCATCTATTTCCGGTTCTTGCAGGTCCTTTTATGTTTAATGCTTCATCAATTTCTTGATGTTTACTCTAGGTCTAATATGCTGTTTACATTTTATCTGCATCCATGACTTATCCAACATGACGTATCTATCATGACATTCATCATGACTTATCCATCACGTTTTATCCAACATGACTTATCCATCATGACGAATTTATCATGACTTATCCATCACGTTTTTATCCATCATGACGTTAACATCATTAATCGTGGTTTCGTTTTCTTAATCTGACAAAAACAATATTGACATCCTTGCTGGGTTCATGACTTAATCTGACAATAACAATATTGACATCTTTGCTGGGTCCATGACTTAATCTGACAATAACAATATTGACATCCTTGCTGGGTCCATGACTTAATCTGACAATAACAATATTGACATCTTTGCTGGGTCCATGACTTAATCTGACAATAACAATATTGACATCCTTGCTGGGTCCATGACTTAATCTGACAATAACAATATTGACATCCTTGCTGGGTCCATGACATAATCTGACAATAACAATATTGACATCTTTGCTGGGTCCATGACTACAGGAACCTGTTCAGACGAAGTGTGTTAGTGCAAACGTTCTGTACATGAGCCTAATGCAAAGGTGGTTCGTGTTAGTGCAAACGTTCTGTACATGAGCCTAATGCAGAGGTGGTTCGTGTTAGTGCAAACGTTCTGTACATGAGCCTAACGCAGAGGTGGTTCGTGTTAGTGCAAACGTTCTGTACATGAGCCTAATGCAGAGGTGGTTCGTGTTAGTGCAAACGTTCTGTACATGAGCCTAATGCAGAGGTGGTTCGTGTTAGTGCAAACGTTCTGTACATGAGCCTAATGCAGAGGTGGTTCGTGTTAGTGCAAACTTTCTGTACATGAACCTAATGCAGAGGTGGTTCGTGTTAGTGCAAACGTTCTGTACATGAGCCTAATGCAGAGGTGGTTCGTGTTAGTGCAAACTTTCTGTACATGAACCTAATGCAGAGGTGGTTCGTGTTAGTGCAAACGTTCTGTACATGAGCCTAATGCAGAGGTGGATCGTGTGCTCGCAAACATGGTAACACGACAATAACAATATAGTTTGACTTTGGTCTTACTTGCCAACAATCTTACTACTTTAGTGTCGTGTAGCATTAAAGACGTACATGCCTAAAGATAATATCATGCTGACTTTATTTTATCAATTAAGTCAATTAGATTGTATCAGGTGTGACAATATATAGTTCGAATACACAGACTTTTTTCACATTTAATACAGTTCTACTCTATCTGGTGGGAGGCAAGGGGAAATTTTACGCTCGTGGTTCAAAGCAACATTTGTAGAAAATTGTATATTATACAGAAAAGCATAGTGTTATGGAAACAAATCATAAGTGAGTAAAGAGTCCTGCAGACAAGAAGTTGTGGAGAGACAACTTTGCCTATGTCACAGGAAGGGGATTCTAAATATAGAGGGTTAATAAGTTAACTTTGCCTGAAATATCAAGGGCGGATTTCTGTTGTGTGGGTTGATAATTGTATCACACTATTTGTTTGGAATTGCCGACAAGAAGAACACGAATAAGAAAAAAGGTAAAGAACAAAGAGGAAGAAGAAGAAAAAGGGAGAAGAACAGAAGAATTATCGCGGAAAAATGATAGAACGTAGTGAAAATTAGAAAAAAGACAATATAGAAGAAGAAATAGAAGAAGAAGAAAGCAAAAAACAAAATAGAAGAAGAAAATGAAAATAATAAAATGAAGACTTCAAGAAAGAAAACCAATTGTCCGAAGCAAAGACTTCAAGAAAGACTTCAAGAAAGACTTCAAGAAAGACTTCAAGAAAGACTTCAAGAAAGACTTCAAGAAAGACTTCAAGAAAGACTTCAAGAAAGACTTCAAGAAAGAAGACAAATTGTCCGAAGCAAAGAATACGCAGAACAGAAAGAAGTTAATTAAAGGGAACAGGAAGCAAAATAAATCCAAAAAACAGAAGAACATGAGAACAAAACAGAAGGTAGAGAAAATTAAGAAATATTTAAGCAAACAGGAAGTCAATTTTCTATTTCTATATTTTCTGTTTACCTGGAAGACAAATTCTAGCCATCGACGAAACTGTGAGAGTCTGGAGACAGGTTTGTCCGGACACGTGACGCAGTCTTCATAAATACAAATGTCAGCCATGATGTTATCTTCTCGCTTGAATTCACTTCCAGTTGAGAACGTCAAACGGAAATCCTGGACTCTAAATACGGACATCCGTTCTCTTGACTATCACATGTGCCTTTTTTTTTTTTTTTTGCTGTTAGTGTTGCTTTTTTTATTTATTTATTTTATTTTTGTAAAGACTGTTAACAGTTTAGAATTACTGGCGAGTTTGTTAAAAAAAATATGGAAGTGACAGAGCAATAATGTACGGGGGGGGGGGGGGGGGAAAAAAGAAAGAGAGAAGAATAAGATAGGAGGTTTTAAAGAAAAGGATTAGAAAAAAAAAACCCCCAGCGAAAAGTGAGTAGATGGGGAAGATGTGTGAGAGATGGGAATATATAGAGATACAGAAGATGTGTGAGAGATGGGAATATATAGAGATACAGAAGTTGTGTGAGAGATGGGAATATATAGAGATACAGAAGTTGTGTGAGAGATGAGAATATATAGAGATACAGAAGTTGTGTGAGAGATGGGTATATACAGAGATACGGAAGATGTGTGAGAGATGAGAATATATAGAGATACAGAAGTTGTGTGAGAGATGAGAATATATAGAGATACAGAAGTTGTGTGAGAGATGGGAATATATAGAGATACAGAAGATGTGTGAGAGATGAGAATATATAGAGATACAGAAGATGTGTGAGAGATGAGAATATATAGAGATACAGAAGTTGTGTGAGAGATGGGAATATATAGAGATACAGAAGTTGTGTGAGAGATGAGAATATATAGAGATACAGAAGATGTGTGAGAGATGAGAATATATAGAGATACAGAAGTTGTGTGAGAGATGAGAATATATAGAGATACAGAAGTTGTGTGAGAGATGAGAATATATAGAGATACAGAAGTTGTGTGAGAGATGAGAATATATAGAGATACAGAAGTTGTGTGAGAGATGAGAATATATAGAGATACAGAAGTTGTGTGAGAGATGGGAATATATAGAGATACAGAAGATGTTTGAGAGATGGGAATATATAGAGATACAGAAGTTGTGTGAGAGATGAGAATATATAGAGATACAGAAGTTGTGTGAGAGATGGGAATATATAGAGATACAGAAGATGTGTGAGAGATGGGAATATATAGAGATACAGAAGATGTGTGAGAGATGGGAATATATAGAGATACAGAAGATGTGTGAGAGATGGGAATATATAGAGATACAGAAGATGTGTGAGAGATGGGAATATATAGAGATACAGAAGTTGTGTGAGAGATGGGAATATATAGAGATACAGAAGATGTGTGAGAGATGGGAATATATAGAGATACAGAAGTTGTGTGAGAGATGGGAATATATAGAGATACAGAAGATGTGTGAGAGATGGGAATATATAGAGATACAGAAGTTGTGTGAGAGATGGGAATATATAGAGATACAGAAGTTGTGTGAGAGATGGGAATATATAGAGATACAGAAGTTGTGTGAGAGATGGGAATATATAGAGATACAGAAGATGTGTGAGAGATGGGAATATATAGAGATACAGAAGTTGTGTGAGAGATGGGAATATATAGAGATACAGAAGATGTGTGAGAGATGGGAATATATAGAGATACAGAAGTTGTGTGAGAGATGGGAATATATAGAGATACAGAAGATGTGTGAGAGATGGGAATATATAGAGATACAGAAGTTGTGTGAGAGATGGGAATATATAGAGATACAGAAGTTGTGTGAGAGATGGGAATATATAGAGATACAGAAGTTGTGTGAGAGATGGGAATATATAGAGATACAGAAGTTGTGTGAGAGATGGGAATATATAGAGATACAGAAGTTGTGTGAGAGATGGGAATATATAGAGATACAGAAGATGTGTGAGAGATGGGAATATATAGAGATACAGAAGATGTGTGAGAGATGGGAATATATAGAGATACAGAAGATGTGTGAGAGATGGGAATATATAGAGATACAGAAGTTGTGTGAGAGATGGGAATATATAGAGATGGGAATATATAGAGATACAGAAGTTGTGTGAGAGATGGGAATATATAGAGATACAGAAGTTGTGTGAGAGATGGGAATATATAGAGATACAGAAGATGTGTGAGAGATGGGAATATATAGAGATACAGAAGTTGTGTGAGAGATGGGAATATATAGAGATACAGAAGTTGTGTGAGAGATGGGAATATACAGAGATACAGAAGTTGTGTGAGAGATGGGAATATATAGAGATACAGAAGTTGTGTGAGAGATGGGAATATATAGAGATACAGAAGTTGTGTGAGAGATGGGAATATATAGAGATGGGAATATATAGAGATACAGAAGTTGTGTGAGAGATGGGAATATATAGAGATACAGAAGATGTGTGAGAGATGGGAATATATAGAGATACAGAAGTTGTGTGAGAGATGGGAATATATATAGAGATACAGAAGTTGTGTGAGAGATGGGAATATATAGAGATACAGAAGATGTGTGAGAGATGGGAATATATAGAGATACAGAAGTTGTGTGAGAGATGGGAATATATAGAGATACAGAAGTTGTGTGAGAGATGGGAATATATAGAGATACAGAAGTTGTGTGAGAGATGGGAATATATAGAGATACAGAAGTTGTGTGAGAGATGGGAATATATAGAGATACAGAAGTTGTGTGAGAGATGGGTATATACAGAGATACAGAAGTTGTGTGAGAGATGAGAATATATAGAGATACAGAAGTTGTGTGAGAGATGAGAATATATAGAGATACAGAAGATGTGTGAGAGATGGGAATATATAGAGATACAGAAGATGTGTGAGAGATGGGAATATATAGAGATACAGAAGATGTGTGAGAGATGGGAATATATAGAGATACAGAAGTTGTGTGAGAGATGGGAATATATAGAGATACAGAAGTTGTGTGAGAGATGGGAATATATAGAGATACAGAAGATGTGTGAGAGATGGGAATATATAGAGATACAGAAGATGTGTGAGAGATGGGAATATATAGAGATACAGAAGATGTGTGAGAGATGGGAATATATAGAGATACAGAAGATGTGTGAGAGATGGGAATATATAGAGATACAGAAGATGTGTGAGAGATGGGAATATATAGAGATACAGAAGTTGTGTGAGAGATGGGAATATATAGAGATACAGAAGTTGTGTGAGAGATGGGAATATATAGAGATACAGAAGTTGTGTGAGAGATGTGTGAGAGATGGGAATATATAGAGATACAGAAGTTGTGTGAGAGATGGGAATATACAGAGATACAGAAGATGTGTGAGAGATGAGAATATATAGAGATACGGAAGATGTTTGAGAGATGGGAATATATAGAGATACGGAAGATGTTTGAGAGATGGGAATATATAGAGATACGGAAGATGTTTGAGAGATGGGAATATATAGAGATACGGAAGATGTTTGAGAGATGGGAATATATAGAGATACAGAAGATGTTTGAGAGATGAGAATATATAGAGATACAGAAGATGTGTGAGAGATGAGAATATATAGAGATACAGAAGATGTGTGAGAGATGGGAATATACAGAGATACAGAAGATGTGTGAGAGATGAGAATATATAGAGATACGGAAGATGTGTGAGAGATGAGAATATATAGAGATACGGAAGATGTTTGAGAGATGGGAATATATAGAGATACGGAAGATGTTTGAGAGATGGGAATATATAGAGATACGGAAGATGTTTGAGAGATGGGAATATATAGAGATACAGAAGATGTTTGAGAGATGGGAATATATAGAGATACGGAAGATGTGTGAGAGATGAGAATATATAGAGATACAGAAGATGTTTGAGAGATGAGAATATATAGAGATACGGAAGATGTTTGAGAGATGAGAATATATAGAGATACAGAAGATGTGTGAGAGATGAGAATATATAGAGATACAGAAGATGTGTGAGAGATGAGAATATATAGAGATACAGAAGATGTGTGAGAGATGAGAATATATAGAGATACGGAAGATGTTTGAGAGATGGGAATATATAGAGATACGGAAGATGTTTGAGAGATGGGAATATATAGAGATACGGAAGATGTTTGAGAGATGGGAATATATAGAGATACGGAAGATGTTTGAGAGATGGGAATATATAGAGATACGGAAGATGTTTGAGAGATGGGAATATATAGAGATACGGAAGATGTTTGAGAGATGGGAATATATAGAGATACGGAAGATGTTTGAGAGATGAGATGTGTGAGAGATGGGAATATATAGAGATACAGAAGATGTTTGAGAGATGAGAATATATAGAGATACAGAAGATGTTTGAGAGATGAGAATATATAGAGATACAGAAGATGTTTGAGAGATGAGAATATATAGAGATACAGAAGATGTGTGAGAGATGGGAATATATAGAGATACAGAAGTTGTGTGAGAGATGGGAATATATAGAGATACAGAAGATGTTTGAGAGATGAGAATATATAGAGATACAGAAGATGTGTGAGAGATGAGAATATATAGAGATACGGAAGATGTGTGAGAGATGAGAATATATAGAGATACGGAAGATGTTTGAGAGATGGGAATATATAGAGATACGGAAGATGTTTGAGAGATGGGAATATATAGAGATACGGAAGATGTTTGAGAGATGGGAATATATAGAGATACAGAAGATGTTTGAGAGATGGGAATATATAGAGATACGGAAGATGTGTGAGAGATGGGAATATATAGAGATACGGAAGATGTTTGAGAGATGGGAATATATAGAGATACAGATGTGTGAGAGATGGGAACAAGACAATATAACCTTTTGTCGGTATTTGCTTTTAAAATTAATTAACCATAACTTGTAATTATAATAAGCAATAATTCTTTAAAATAACCTACACCTTGGTTTAAAGACAATTTATAACGTCGTACATATAAAGTGGAAGCGAATCAAACTGAAGAGCTGGACAGACGATTTAATACTAAAGATAGGTAATCCCGTGAGCGTCCTATTGACATACGTTAGAGCGCTGGTTTCTCGCAGCAAAGGTGCTGGATTAGACTTACGGTATCAACACTCTCTAGTCTACCCAGCTGTAAATGGTTCTTGAGATAGGGAAGGAAACGTTCACCCCCTCCTCATAAAACCGAGACACTAGAATAGTGAAATCTGTAACACTTCACTCCCCTACGAAAAGGTCTACTGTGTGACTACCTAAAGGGTAAGGGTAGTACCTTAGCAGATACTGCCGTAGGGAAAGGTAGTGTTACAGACTTCCCTATATTAAGTCTCAGCTCTGTGAGATGGGGTGACCAGCTCCCTGTCTCGCTGATAAATTGTACTGGAGACAGCAAGATGTGGAGAGACATGATCTCCTACACCACTAAACGTGGTACTTGAAAAATAAGAAGAACGTATTTACAGCTGGGCAGTGTGGAGCTTGACGTTACTAGATTTCGATCCTGGAACATTGGTAAGGTTGCCGCGAGAGACATACTTCAGGTGTTATCTGAATGTCGTTGTGCTTCTGTCAATCCTGACTTGTTCTCTTACAATGAAGCAATGACACTGCCCGAGATATTATCTAAGGCGGGGAATCGTCATCATCATCATCAATTTCATTTTTCATCCTTATGGCGCTGCTGATTGTCGTGGTTGAGTTTTAGTGTAGAGTATTTGTCGAGTTGGACAACAGTAGTGAAATCGACAAGGGATAGTGGACTGACAGAGTTATAGATTACACTTTAGATATGGTGTAAATAGGAGATGGACTTGAGACAACCTGGAAGAAGATTTATTCAAAGGATCTCTCTCTCCAGGCCTCAACTCACTTTTACTGTCTAAGCATCTCCGGCTCTCTCTCTTTTCTCTTATCATACATAGAGATTATAGTAAAGAGCTAAAATACAAATATGGATGGAAAGGTCGTGAACAGCGCATTAATAAATGTGTAAAACTTATTAAAGAAGAAAAGCATGAAAATAATGCATATCATCACAACAATATAAAATTACATCAATAATCAATCAAATATGCAAATACCCCCCCCCAACACCACACACACACAGATCACCGACATGAACCTGTAGAACACAAAGAGATAAATAATCGAGTGACAGTCCTTCGGTTTTCGGGGACCAGCTGAAGTAACTCCAGTAAGTGGTGTTTTCGTATATATCCTCCATCGGTGATGGAATTAACCTGAATAACATCACTGTATAGACGCTATCGTTGGTGACCCCCCCCTACTGGCGCGAGTTGGGCTGGGGGACGCTGTTTATCTCCTGCTGACCAACTGATTGAACTGGGCGACAGCCTGTCTGCTTTTCGGGGACCAAATGTACTAGCTCCAGGAAGTGAATTACTTGTAGATCCTTCGTGAGGGAATAGCCTACAAAACTTTCTTTGTTGGTGCTAAACGTTGGTGACTCCCCTTATAGCGTGAGTGGGGCTGGAACTCTGTCCATAGATGGCTGCTCATACGTGCGAGGTTTTAAGTATCCAGGAAATACACCAGAAGAAGTCACTTGAGGACAAAGAGACCCAGGCGCGCTTATCCGGCGCAAGGCTCCGCTTGGCTGTAAATCCTGTTTAAACTGGTTTGGCTGTGGTTTGCTGGGTGCCCCGTTTAGGCACAAAAAAGGCGGGTGATATGGAATTCTGCTATAGGCATGCTGAGCGGGTTTGATATTCTGGACGCCGCAATGCTCTGGCTGGTAATCCAATAGGCGAGTAGAGAACTACTACTGCGTTTGGCGATTCCAGATTTAGCGTTGGCTCCGTTGCACTGCGTGAGCTTAACTTGGCGTTGACAAAAGGGGTTTTGATTCAGGAACGGGGTTGACGATTCGTTGCTAGATGTATACAGAAACCCTCTAGATCGAAGAGTATATGACTTTCTTCGCCTGACTGAAGTCTGCTCTAGCGATTCGGTCTTCCTGAAAACCCGAAAAATGACTAGAACATAGGCAAACACATTCTAGTACTGTGTTAAAGTTTGCCTTATCTCATGATGGTCATCTACGGGCCAGAAAAATTTACGAATGTCTTTGTCTATTAAAACCAGTCTACTCTTATAGATCACAAGGGACGCTCCCCCCAGCCTGCATATTTCTACAGAAGTTCGGCGAAAGACGTAATCTAGAGTAAGACAAAAGAAATCGTGCGAAAGTTCCCCAGGTAGAGAAATGCATAACATTATGCTCTATCTTGTCTAAGGGGCGAAAACCCAAAGACTGACCGCGATTGTTATCTTCCCCTGAAACAGATCACACTCGTTACCCAGGCCTCAAAGGGTACCAGCCGCTCGTCATCAAACGTTTTAAAGCGACCAGAGAAATTCCCCTGTTGGGACCACAGAGGGTACCCGCCGCTAACGAACCGTTTCTTTCACAGAAACCGTCTTTGGCTCGTTCTAACACTTAAAGCGGACCCGAGAAATGTTTCTCTGGTCGAACAGGTGCGTTTAGATAACATTACGTCTAGCGTTAGCTGACCGCAGCTGGCCAGCGTAAACAACCTCGGGTGGGATTGAGAAGGTGAAAAAATGTAGGTAGAATATGAAAGAAACGAAAATACAAAATGTCTCGGAAAACAGAACATTTAAGGGAGTAATCAAATTATGGACAAGATGGTAAAATAAATTATCTTTCACGTGACAAGTGCCCCCCCCCCCCCTTCCCCCTTTAAAGTTCGAGGAATACGGACAAAAATGACAGTAATTTATCTTTTCCATCGTCTTTTGTTACCTGTCATTGGAACATCCTATACTCATAAAACCAAATACGTTTCCAATTTCTGTCTGTCTGTATTCTTCTTCTTCTTCTTCCTCGTTCGCCTTCAGACTTCCACATTTATGACTCTAATAAAGGCAGCAGTCAACTCAATTTTCCCGACATCTCCAAACAGTTTTTCGTTGACAGAAGTAGGTTGTTGCCATATGCTACCCCGTTCATTACTGTAGGTTGGGCAGTACTGCAGCAGGTGTTCGACTGTCATCGGGCTGGTACCGCAGGTGCAGAGATCTGTTGCACCAATTTTGTATTTGTGGTACAGATGGTATCTCAATCTGTTGTGCCCAGTGCGCAGTCGAAAAATGATGACCTGTTCTTTTCTGGATAGTTGATGATATGCGTCATTTTTCAAATGTCCCGGGTGCTCTCTTTCCCATTTGGACTTGAATGTAGCCTTTATAGTGGTCTTTGCCGTTGCGTAAGTTGTCTCTATATCATTTTGCTGTAAGGCACCTCCTTCTTTAGCAAGTCTATCTGCCTCTTCATTTCCTGGTATGTTGCAATGGGCTGGTATCCACTGGATAGTGCACTTCTTGAAGCATTCGGCCAGTCTTTCAAGGGAGATTATCAGATCTTTCAATCCTTTAGTTGGTGGCTCTTCAGCGCTGATATTATTGAGAGGGCATCTGAAAAGATTACTATCTGTTTTTCTGCCTGTGCTTTGCATTCAATAAGAGTTTCAGCTGCCTGTTTCAGGGCTTCTGCTTCAGCACAGAAGTTGTTGCAGTATTTTCCAGTGGCAATTGCCATAGAGTGAATTCTATTCTTTAATTTTATGAGGATGCCGGCACCCCCATTTTCAACTGCATTTGTTGCCGAACCATCAGTATATGCATGTGTCCAAAGCTTCGCTGGAAATCTTTGGTCAATATACTTGGTTGCTATACACTTTCTTTGTGTTTCTGTCTGTGTTCCCTTACCTTCAATGCCTGGAATATCAGATTTTAACTCAGGAAAGCATCTTATTTTCCACAGTGGGATAGTTGAGCTTGTTGGGATTTTCTTTGCAACTGAGCTAGCTAGTATGGTATTATTGTTAATTTTTTCTTTTGCTTGGGCGACAAAGCTAGTTCGCTTGAGCCTGCCTCTTCCTAGCCTATTCATTCTTTGGTACATGGGGTGTCCTTCGAGCCTCTTAAATTTTTCAGCTTGTTTTAAGACTCTGCTGTCACGTCTGTCCTCCATTGACTGTAGCCCTGTGATGTTTTCCATATGGTTGATTTGTGTAGACTTTAGGGCCCCTGTTATAATACGTGCTGCTTGGTTTTGGAGTCTGTTTACTCTGTCAAAATTTGACTTTGCTGCCGTCGACCAAGCTGTGATGCCATATTCCATAGCAGGTCTGACTCTGCCTGTGTACAGCTTTTTGAGGATATTCTCATCAGCACCCCTTATGGTACCTGCTAACTTTTTCATGATGGCCATGCGAAGTTTTGCCCTTAGCTGTATTTTGTTAATCTGTGATTTCCATGTCATTCGGCGGTCTAGTGTGATTCCTAAGTATGTTGGTGTTTCATCTCCTCGTACTGCCTGTCCATTTAATTGCAGCTTTGCTTGCTGTGGTTTATTTGACAAGGTAAAAATAGTGTGTGTAGTTTTTTCTTCATTTATTTTGAGCAACCACTTTTTGGACCAACTTTCAAGGGCTAGCAGTGAATCCTGCATGCGCACTCTTGCTGTGGAGATGTATTGTTCTGAAGTCCACATGGCCAGGTCATCAGCGTAGAGGGAGTTGTGGACATTCTTGTGGATGTTTTCTGTTATATCATTTATATATATGAGGAAGAGTGTTGGGGAAAGGACCCCACCCTGTGGAACTCCATGTTCCATTGTAGTCTTTTTGCTTAACTGTCCGTGCACCTGCACTCTAGCTGTTCTGTTTGTTAGATAGTTGCTGATCCAGTTATACATTCTTCCACAGACTCCATATTTAAGCATTTTAACTCTTAGCCCATCTTTCCAAACTTTATCAAATGCTTTCTCCATATCTACCCAGACTGCTAAAGTGTGCTTTCTTTCTTGGAAAGCATCTTCGATTTCCTGTGCAATGTAGGTGACTTGGTCCTCTGTAGACCTATGTTGCCTGAAGCCTGCCTGTTGGTGCAGTAAAATTTGTTTTTCTTCGAGGTGCCAGCTTAATCTGGTATTGATCATTCTCTCCATAAGCTTTCCCGTGCAGCTGTAAAGTTTGTATATTGTCCACTGTAAAGTTTCTTTTCTTCTTTCCACTCTGTAAAGTGTCAGTCGGTATGCTCTGTAAGGAAGAGTGGTATGTTGTTGAGATCAGGCATGCTCCAGTCTACCCAGCTGTAAATGGGTAACTCACCCTAGTCCTGAGTTAGGGAAGGCAAAGGCTCCAGGGGAAGCAGGCCCTAAACTTGGTCACTCCAACCGACGCAGGATGGTGTATGTATGGAGTAGAAGTGCAGAGTGTGATTACCGCGAATGGTGTACTGTTCGTGTGCTGACCAATATAACCACTCATACACTTGTGTCTACAAGGCACCAATGCAGACTGCTGGAATCTTTGTTTACTCAATTTATTCAGACGTACACACTGGGACATACGAGTACATCATGGTATGTTGACATATCAATTTGTAGGTATACATAGCAGATCTGAAGTCATGACACATTCAGAAATAATGGGCAGTACATCAAAAGTTCAATGTCATGATACATTATGGCCGCATCCCCCTATCTGACTAAACGCGTCAGTGAAGGCAGATCGGTAAATAACTAAAGTTACTTGACGTCCATAGTTTGTAGTATATATTATGAAACCACGAAAGAGGGGGTTTCTAGCAAGATTGAGATCTCCCTGTCACTGTCCGATAATAGGATAAATAATCTGTTCTCTTGGCAGTGATCAAAACATATGATGACCGAAATCTAACATGGCTGCCTCCCTGAGTTGTCGTTCACTCATTCATAGGAAGGAGAATATAAGCCAGAGTTAATTTATAATGGGTATATAACTGATTTCATAAATGTTCCCATACAGCTCTACGATGATCAGGTTAATTCACGTAGCCATAACCGCTGTAGGAAAGTCTGTCATCTTTGTCGATACAAAACACGACCCTAGCGATACGAAGCACAATGTTCCATCTAGGTCGAATCGACATGAGATCATCAAAATAGGGTCTGGCAATACATGGAGTCCGAATTATACATTGTACCGTACCTTAGGAGAGTCTCTAACATAAACTATAGTAGAGATACCATCTCCTTTAGAAGAAAACCACTTCCTGAATTATATTTCCTTAACAATCTACCAGCCCTTTGAAAAGTGCGTACACGCCATTATCACGGTACATCGGAACTCATCACGACTTGTCAAGACAACTCATACTTCCGCTAGACCGGAATAATAAGAATCTAGTCCCGCCTACCCATCCAAAATATACAATATAGGACTGATTCTACTTGTACTAATAATATGTAATACATATGAATTCAGGCCATAAACATAATAAGCAAATTAATATATTTTCTGGCCCTAAAAAATAAGTACAAACGTAAGCGCAATCCATGCACCGGATCAATATCAAGAACGATTACTCCTATAATCAAAAGTGTGAATCAAACATGGATTCTCTCGCTTTTACCATAGACAGCATTTTCATACACAAATGAATGAATGTCTATATTTTTTCCATATTAAATAGCCATATCGATTTTTGTAATATGTGCGTCAAAATATGCACGCAACAGATTACCACACCCCTCGGAAAAAAAAAAAAATGGTACTTTTTTTTTTTTTGAAACACATCTAGGAGCAACATACAATAGGCTCACAATGCACCAATAACAATGCGCAGATGATAAGCATAAGTTTTATGACCTTAGAGAAGGTACTTCTCTAAGTAATAATATTTCCAGAGAGGTGTCACCAACGCATACTACAATATTAGCAATGACCCAATTTCCACATTAGTTTATACATAAATTTCATCTAAGATATCTTAACATCATGATCATCAAAGACGAAAAACATTGAAAGATCAGCGGTGAATAAATATCAATGAACCGCTAAGTAGTGTTACAATCAATATATGATATATTACATATGTGTACACATTTCAACATAGAAACAACTGTATCAAAGTTGTATAACAGTTATGAATCATGTGGGCATCTAGACAAAATATCTGCCATCACATTTTCTGACCCACGGATAGCTCGCACCGAAAAATGAAATGGCTGTAGAGCAATCGCGTATCGCGTTGATCTCACGCTCTTCAGATTTTTACTCTGAATAGCCGTAAGAGCTTTCTGGTCAGTTTCCACAATGAAATGCGCGCCCAGAAGAAATCTTTGCAGTTTAAGGATTGACCAAACCATAGCCAATAATTCACGGTCTAGGACCGAGTAATTCTTCTCTGCGGCATTTAATTTTCGAGAAATATACATTACAGGATGCAGAGTTCCAGAGTACTCTTGCATTAGTGCCGCTCCAATCCCAGTGGATGAAGCGTCACTACGAAGAATAAATGTCTTATCCTTAGAAGGCAATACTAGGATAGGTGAAGTAGAAAACATAGTTTTTACCTTATCCAAAGAGGATTGACATTCTTGAGTCCAATGGACTACATTAGGAGACCCTTTCTTTAGCAAGGAAGAAAGAGGTGACATAATGGAGGACAGATTCGGGATGAATCGTCCATAAAATTGTATTAGACCTAAGAGACTTCGTACTTGCTTTTTAGTCTTAGGAATAGAAATGTTAAGTATCTTACTTGTATTATGGTCTTATGTTTTTAGGAACCCATGACCAACACGGTGTCCTAAGAAAGATATTTCGCTAAAACCAATACATGCTTTCGATGGTTTCGCTGTCAGGTTATGCTCGCGTAAGATAGACAATAGTTCATTTATACCATTATAGTGATCGTTCCAAGTATCACTGAAAAGACAGATGTCATCAAGATACGCAATGACATCTGAGCGATGAGATAGGATTCGACGCATCATGCGTACAAATGTAGCAGGGGCGTTCATAAGACTGAAAGGCATGAAATTCCATTGGAATAGACCCCTAGGCGTCGAAAAAGCAGTAAACGGTTTGGCGTGTTCGGATAGTGGAACTTGCCAATATCCCTTAGACAAATCGAGTTTAGTAAAGAAGTGAGAATTCGACAGTCTCGTAAGTAGCTCTTCTAGTAAAGGCATAGGTTCCGCATCAAATTTAGTCACTTGATTCAATTTGCGATAATCCACGCAAAGACGTATGTTATTGTCTTTTTTCCGTACTATAACCATCGGCGAAGAATATGCTGATGTGGATGGTTCAATAATTTTTAACTCTATCATCTCATCTAACTCTTTCTCTACCTGTGCTTGAAAATGTATCGGGATAGGATACGGTCTGACTCTTATAGGACTATGGTCAGTAAGAATAATGTCATGTTGAATGACATCAGTTTGACCAGGAATGTCAGTAAGGACATCCTGAAATTGTTCTAACATAGTAGAAACTTGTTTCTGCTCTCCTGGAGATAATTCTGGAGAAATTGCAACATCTTTCCATGATTCATTAGAGTGAAGAGGAATCATTGGAAAAGGTAAATTTACATCCGAGAAACTCGTTTCCTCATCCTGTATTACTGACAGAGATGAGTACTGTCCATGTTGGACTGGAAAATCGTCCGTTGCCTGGAAAACAGGTTGTAAATAATCAGGACGTTCATGGAATTCCGTGAGCATGTTGATGTGGAAGGTTTTACGCTTCCCGTCAATATCGACGATATAGTCAACATCGGAAACTTTTGATATTATATCGTACGGACCTTTCCAAGAAATGAGAAGTCTATTTTCCCTACAAGGTAGCAAGACAAATGCTTTGTCACCTGGACAAAGTTGTCGCAAACATCTCTTTTTATTGGCAAATTCCCTTGCCTTCTGTTTCGCAAATTCAGAAGAAGCAGTTGCCAATTTGCATGCTTCAATAATCTTGTGTCTAAGTGCGATGACATATTCATAAGAGGATTTTGTGTCATCGACAATATTATCAGCAGTTATAAGATCATGAAGTAAGGACATGGGACCTTGCGGTTTCGCGCCAAAGACAAGTTCAAAGGGAGAAAATCCTGTATGTTCGTTGGCGACCTCTCTATATGCAAAGAGAGCCGCGGGTAAAACCCTATCCCAATCCTGAGGATGATCTTCTGTTATCTTACCTAGTAGGTTTTTCAGAGTTCTATTCAAACGTTCCACCATCCCATTGGACATAGGATGATAAATACTACTCAGTGATCTCTCTATCTTCAGAGTCGACATTACTTGAGACATGGTATCCGATATGAGTTGGGTACCATGGTCGGATAATATTTCTGCTGGAAACCCCAGACGAGAAAATATTAACCAAAGAGCATCTGCGACATCAGCAGTAGTTATGCTCTTTAGAGGAACAGCCTCCGGCCAACGTGTGCACATATCAACACACGTCAAAATAAATTGGTGTCCTCTAGCAGACTTTATCTTAAATGGACCAATGATGTCTATCGCCATTTTTTGAAATGGCCGAATGGGAATGTCTGCAGCCTGAATAGGTGCATCATGGCGTGGACCTCTGGATTTAATCTCTTGACATACTTTACAAGATCGACAATAGATTCGTATGTCCTTATTCACAGCAGGCCAAAAGAAAGATTGAAGAACTCTAGCTTTAGTACGGGAAAAACCCATATGTCCAGCACACTGCGAATCATGAGCGTGCTGTAAGATTTTAACTCTCATATTTTTAGGCACAAGGATTTGAGAATGAATGGACTTAGCGGAGTCTTGTACCATACGTACAAGTACGCCATTCTTCATCGTAATCCAAGATTTACGATTAGTATCCTTATTCGGATCACCTTTTGTTGCCAGAGTAAAGAATTTCTTTAGAGTAGGATCATCTTCCTGCTGTTTGATAAAGGAATCGTGGGAAATCTCCAAGGGATCATCTTGGATCTGCGCATCATTATCTTCAGAATGTGAAGATTGTGGCATAATAAGAGCTTGAGCCCTAGTGATTACTGCATTAGCAGATTGCATATTAACATTTTCCCAATTAGAAATTTGCTGTGGAGTGCATTCTTTCACTCCGTGAATGCGACCGATGATAAGATCAGCGATCGGATTCGGCAAGAGACATGCTTGCACCTCTCCTGTTAAGAAAGGCGTAGCAATATTGATAATGGCAGTGGAGTACTTCTCCAATGTGCCACCAAATGTTACACATTTGACTATATTGCCTGTAGCTCGAGAAGGAATTTACGAGTGATTGCCTCACTCCAATGGTAGTGCACCCCGAATCGAAAAGAATTGATACCGGAGTACCATCTATTAGGCCCCTATTAAAGACAAGAGCACCCCTTCCATTATGCGCAATTGACGCATGGAGAGCGGGAAGCGGGTGACCGCAGCTTAAAGTAGACACTGTGGTTGGATCGAATAATGTTTTGCATTGCGAACACTCAGATGCTCTAGCAAAATCGAAAGCGGAATTTGCTACACTATTGGAGTCTTTTTTTTATCATTATTCTGATTATCGGTGTCGTGGAACTCCTGTTGTGCAGAGTTAGCCTGGTAATAAGATTTACCATGTCTTTTGTGTTGTGATCTACCTCGGTTATAATTGTCTCTATAATTATTATTGCCTCTGTTATAACCCCTATTTGGGTTTGAATCATAATATTCATGATCATAATCATCACGCTCGTTATATTGAGTATCCCTGTAATATTGTTTCTGTTGTCTCCATGAAGCACTTGGGTAGTTCCTATAGCTACTCCCTTTCCGAGAATTTCTAACATTATGGGTACCCCTCGCGTGTCGAGGACTATCAGCTCGATTCCAGTTCTTCGAAGAAGAACTCTGATTTGAGCGGTTATCTTGGTTTTGATACTTATTCCAATTAACCTTTTTATCAAATTTATTTTTAGCTCCTTGGAATTTGTGTGAGTAATTCTGATTATATTCTGTTGCCGAAGCAACTGGCATACTCTCTCTTTAATGTTAGAGTTACTAAGAATCATGTCAGGGTGTGCCGTGGCATACTGGTCACAATATTCTTCCATTTGCTTTATTGTACCAGGTTTACGCTCATGTAAGAACTCTAGGAATGATTTATTTACAGAAGACATGACCTTGTCTCTTAGCAATAAATCCGTAAGACCATCAAATGTTTTCTCTGTTTTGGATAATTCAATCCATCGTGAAAGTGTAATTCGTGCTTTTGAGATGAAATCTGAGAATTCTACACCTACCTCAGGTCTCATTGTTTTAAACAAAAGACGGTAACCTTCCTCAGACAGCTGATATCTCTTTATCAAAGCTGCCCTAACAGCATCATAATTATCTTTGTCGGCCTCTTCAACAAAATATAACTTACTTAGAGACTCCCCTTTTAGATTTTCAGACAACTGATTCACATACTGTGATTTGTCAACATTATGAGATCGACAAGCCCGTTCAAATCTAGAAAGCCAAAATGTTATGTCATCACTGGTAGGGTTAAACGCTGGTACTTTGACCTTGTACACAAAGGGTTTACCATTACCACCAGATGCCTGATTAACATTACTCATACATGTCAATTTTAATTTCTCTAATTCAAACTCATGTTCTCTTATTGCTTTTCTCTCTTCAGCTTCTCTATCTAATCTTCTCTGTTCTGCAGCAGCTTCTAATTTCTTCTGTTCTGCAGCAGCTTCTAATTTCTTCTGTTCTGCAGCAACTTCTAATTTCTTCTGTTCTGCAGCAACTTCTATTTTTTTTTGTTCAGCTGCAGCTTCTAATTTCTTCTGTTCTGCAGCAGCAGCAACTTCTAGTTTTTTCTGTTCTGCAGCTAATGCTTTGTCATATTGAGCAACTGCCCATTGTTCTAAGTCTTTTCCAGTCTTATCAAGAGATTTTCCTTGTGCAATGAAATAATCTAATGTAGACATATTGTCTTCTTAAATCAGAAACCTGAAAAAGTAAATAAATTACCCTCTTTCACGTTAATGAGAGACAAGTCTATACCATAGACTTAGTCTTAGTCCAAACTTGTATGGTTTATAATAACCAATGATAACTTGAGTACCTATGGACACAATAACTGTATCTCAAATACTGTGGGAGACAAGCCTTACAAAGGTCTTGTATACCTCAATGTAATCAAAGATCAATTGAGTACCTGTGGAAAAAATATTTCCCTTTACCAATCACTTTGGGAGACAAGCCTTACAAAGGTCTTGTACATTTTGTTTTATAACAATAACAATCATAAAGTACTGATCTGTACTATACTATCAGTGTATACCACTATACGTCATATGTCAACTAAAGACATTACAAAGGACAAACACGAAAAGACAATATGAACACATTTGCAGAGATCAAATTAAATTAAATAGGAGAAATGAAAAAAAATGATCACAGAAACCGTGATGATAACTGCAATAATAAAATGACAAGACAAATAACGCCACAGTGTATAAACATAAGGGTGTAAAAAACTGAAATGAAAGGAAAGATGAGACCTACAATTATACAAACAAATCAAACAAAAATAAAGAACAGAAAAAATGTTACAAATACAAATATGAAACAGTCGTCACAACTAACCAAATATATTTGCAAACTATGTTGCATGCAAATTTCAATTAAGAAATTGCTCCCTATCGAACGCCAGAACAAGACCAATATCATTCGGTATTTCCTGTTCTAGTCACCTCCCATCCAGGCCCGCAACATATAAACACCTACACATATAAACAAATAACATGTAAGCATAAATAGCATCTAGCATACAATATAATTTATGTCATGAATGGAATGTGTTGCAGGTATAGTGTTGTAAAGCAGGCACAGTTTATTTTAATACTAATAACTTGCCACTTTATTGAGTAATAGATTTAATTCTAAACTATTACACTGTCAATTTTTTCTCTTTTGAGCATATGAAGATCCAACGATGAACTATGCACTTTATGTTCAACAACACTGTGATTCTTCCGTACGTTGAGAAATGTCAACAATACTGCCCCAGATATTTTCTACACTTGATACCACTGTCCTGTGTAATACTGTCTGTACAGCGAAAAAACTGTCAACAAGCGCTGACCTAGATACAGCATCCTATCGGTAATACAGGTCAAGCTGACATCGACTGTATAGCTGTCTTACTGGTGTTGATGTGGTCAAACAAATGTTCTTTCAGCTGTAAACTGTGATTCTCAACACAAAACTGCGTAAGCTGGACCCAGGAATCTGGCTCGCCACTGTAAAGTTTGTATATTGTCCACTGTAAAGTTTCTTTTCTTCTTTCCACTCTGTAAAGTGTCAGTCGGTATGCTCTGTAAGGAAGAGTGGTGTGTTGTTGAGATCAGGCATGCTCCAGTCTACCCAGCTGTAAATGGGTAACTCACCCTAGTCCTGAGTTAGGGAAGGCAAAGGCTCCAGGGGAAGCAGGTCCTAAACTTGGTCACTCCAACCGACGCAGGATGGTGTATGTATGGAGTAGAAGTGCAGAGTGTGATTACCGCGAATGGTGTACTGTTCGTGTGCTGACCAATATAACCACTCATACACTTGTGTCTACAAGGCACCAATGCAGACTGCTGGAATCTTTGTTTACTCAATTTATTCAGACGTACACACTGGGACATACGAGTACATCATGGTATGTTGACATATCAATTTGTAGGTATACATAGCAGATCTGAAGTCATGACACATTCAGAAATAATGGGCAGTACATCAAAAGTTCAATGTCATGATACATTATGGCCGCATCCCCCTATCTGACTAAACGCGTCAGTGAAGGCAGATCGGTAAATAACTAAAGTTACTTGACGTCCATAGTTTGTAGTATATATTATGAAACCACGAAAGAGGGGGTTTCTAGCAAGATTGAGATCTCCCTGTCACTGTCCGATAATAGGATAAATAATCTGTTCTCTCATGTCGATACAAAACACGACCCTAGCGATACGAAGCACAATGTTCCATCTAGGTCGAATCGACATGAGATCATCAAAATAGGGTCTGGCAATACATGGAGTCCGAATTATACATTGTACCGTACCTTAGGAGAGTCTCTAACATAAACTATAGTAGAGATACCATCTCCTTTAGAAGAAAACCACTTCCTGAATTATATTTCCTTAACAATCTACCAGCCCTTTGAAAAGTGCGTACACGCCATTATCACGGTACATCGGAACTCATCACGACTTGTCAAGACAACTCATACTTCCGCTAGACCGGAATAATAAGAATCTAGTCCCGCCTACCCATCCAAAATATACAATATAGGACTGATTCTACTTGTACTAATAATATGTAATACATATGAATTCAGGCCATAAACATAATAAGCAAATTAATATATTTTCTGGCCCTAAAAAATAAGTACAACCGTAAGCGCAATCCATGCGCCGGATCAATATCAAGAACGATTACTCCTATAATCAAAAGTGTGAATCAAACATGGATTCTCTCGCTTTTACCATAGACAGCATTTTCATACACAAATGAATGAATGTCTATATTTTTTCCATATTAAATAGCCATATCGATTTTTGTAATATGTGCGTCAAAATATGCACGCAACAGCAGCTTAGAAGGCTGATGGGTCTGTAGCTGTTGGGGTCCATTCGGTCTTTGTCCTTTTTGGGGATTGGAACTAGTATTGCTTCTTTCCAGGCTTGTGGTACTATTCCACGCTTCCAGCTATTGTTCATAATCTTGAGGAGTACTTTCTTGGCTTTAGGCCCTAGCTCTTTAAGCATGTCATTTGTTACCCTGTCTTTTCCAGGTGACTTTCTTTGCTTAAGGGATACGATGGCTGCCTCTAGCTCTCTCATGGTGAGGTTTGTTGTCATATGCTCTTCTGGAACAGTTGGTATATTTTGGTAAATTTCTTGCTCTTTGGAAATTTCCTGTTTTCTGTCCAGTGGAATATTTATCTGGCTCTCAAGTGAGAATTTTTGAGCAAAAACATGAGCTACCTCTTTCTTTGTGAGTATTTTTTCATTTTGTTGTAGGGCTATTTCCTTATTTTTGCATTCCTCATTATTTAAGACTTTGGCGAGCCTCCATAATTTTCTTCCATCTTTGTCGAGGTTAAGACTTTCTGTTGTTTTGATCCAACTATTTTTGGCTGAACAGTTTAACATTTTCCTGTATTTTGCAGAGATAGCTTTGTAGGCGATGTTTGCCTCAACTGTTTTGACCTGTTCTGCTACATCTCTGGCCTCTGTTACCTGTTCTTCCAGTTCATTGAGTTCTTCTGTCCAGTACGGCTTATAATCTTTCCTCGCCCCTCTTGGTATTGATTCCAGGGTATCAGCCTTTGTGTAACCAAACCTTTCTGAATGGCTGTTGAAATCACCAACAACTAGGCAGTTGGTGCGCCTAATCTCCATTGTGGCTAATGAAAGATCTTTATCTGGGGGGGGCATATAGGTTGTATACTCTAACGGTCTGATCATCTATCGTGATATCAGCTCCTATAATTTCCGCCTGACCGTTTGTAGCAACAGAAAGTTCTCTGCTAGGCAAGGAATTTCTGATTAACATGAGTACTCTTCCCTTGTGTCCCTCTCTATCAAGCCTGTCTGTATGACTAGCTCCGAGTTCATTTCTTTTCTTCCCTCTGTCTAATAGACGTTCAGCGAATGGGATTTTGCGAGGCCACTGAACACTGACATAATCTTTTTCCGAGTGAACATGACCTTCCTTCCCCAATTTGCTTTGTCTGTCCATGGTCCGGAAAATTATCCGCACCTGTTGTGAGTTTCGGCCCCGCCTGAACTCACTGGCCACTGCATAGGTAATCCGTCTGTTATGTGCAGTGTAATCGTTGCTGGACTCGGGCTGTTTAATTTCCGTTATGGGTTTACCTGTCGCGGACTTGAATAACCCTCGATAGCTGCAGTCTGTCGGGGTTTTCCGCGCGCGTGTAACCCTAGTTGGCAAATACAGCCGGTCGTTGGCCGAAGAAATGCTAGCATTTTTCTTCTGCCTCTCCAAACCTACTCCGCTGTTTCGGCGGGAGCATTGATCAATCTTCAGACCTGTGCCGTCTAAAGGCGGGTCTGGAGCTTTCCTTGCCTTGCCAGTCACAACTCTGGCTTGGTCAACGGAAATGATCAAGTTGTTCTGTAATGGCCTGGCGGAGGCGACTACTTTGCTGTCCATCAGTGGGGTTGAGACCACTGGAATAATGCGATTTGAATGAGAAAACTCTGCTGCCTGAAGCAAAGAGTAATCGATCGCATTCTGGGGTTCTACTAAATCATAACAGATCTCCGTAGCTTCTATCCGTGAAGACAGATAGGTAATATCTGCGAGTTGCAGAGTTTGTTGAGTCGCTTTCCCATTACTAGCATGACGTGAGCCAAGGCTCTCAACAATGGCTCCTTGTACAGTAGTAAGGCAGCTTTTCTCACTGTCTTCTGCCCTGAGAAGTGTGAGAGACTCAAATGGAATACCAGGGATCCCTTCGCCTGGAACCCTGTGTCCATCATAAACGTCAACTTTGCCCTCCCCTGAGGAAGTTACTGGCGTCAGTTGAACTTTGTCCTGCAATGCGAGATCCACTTCCTGGTTGACAGGCCCCGCAGACTGCATGCAAAAGACTGGACGGTTTGAGATCCCGTTAGATCGCGAAGTGTCCGAGAAAAAACTCTCGGTGTGTTTTTCCAAAGTTCCTTGGAACGGTTTAGAAAGTTTAACCCTTTTAGCAGGCGACTTATTCTTGCACCTTTTAAGCTCAGGGTGATAAGATGAGCGGCGCCTCCTTTCTACGATCGTTGAGTTGGAGGGATACGCCTCTGCATATGGTTTTCCGCTGTCCGGCCGGGAATCTTGCGAAATATAACGTGATAGGGTGTGGCTCCCTTTTCTCGACGTCACGTGTCGGTTAGGTGCTGCTCGGTCTGGAGCGTGAGAGGCTCGGGGTTCGCCGCTTGCCAGACGGGAACAATCCGTATTACAATGCTTGTTAGCACCTCTCTCACCTTTGTGCAGTTTCCATGCCTGGGAACGTTGCGTAATTTTCCCCGTGGCCTTAGGTCTGCTATCCGGACGTAAATTCTTTCCTTGTTCGGGCTTCGGATCCAAGTCCAAAGGAAAGTCAATTTTCTGGAGTTGGGGTTTGGTTTTAGCAGGCAAGTTTTCTTTCATGGGCGAAAGGTTTGCAGGGGCGTTGACCGTTAAGGGCACAGTAGAAGGGGAATTAGAGTGACTACCTTTAGTATCTGTTCCCATCCTCCGAATTTGGCTATCCAGTTCATTCATTCTGATTTGGTGTAGCCTGCTCCTTTCTTGGCTTTCTCTGTCCCTTTCTTGGCGCTCTATTTCCCATTGCTTGTCCCGTTCTTGTTGCTCCATTTCCAATTTCTTGTCCCGTTCTTGTCTTTGCTTTTCCCTTTGCTTCTCATCTTCTATCACTTCTTCTACATACTGTCGGGTGAATGCTTCACTCTCCCCAGTTTGTTTACATGACCATGCTAAGATTAAACGGCTGTCAAACCAATTGTCTACCTCGTATTGATCCTGCAGGCTTACTGCAAATTCTAGAAAGGGCTGGATTTCGCTATCCTTGTACTCCATGTACTTAGCTACCTCGAGGGCAATCCTATGCACTTTATCTAGATCGGCCATTATATCAGGGTGAGCAAACACTATAGAAGAATAGAACCTAGAGATCTTAGTTACCTAGTCCACTAGGTGCTGATTAACTTAATAATCATTAAAATCTAGGCTAGCCTGGGAACTTTAAAAAACAAGAAAGTTTGTAGCTACTCTGATCGACAAGCACAAACCCCAAAAAAACTCCAAAAAAATGTAAGTGATGTAAAACTTATTACTATCACTTCACCCCAGTTCTGTCAGTACTAAGCTATTGAGAGGATTGGTTACCATCATCCGAATGAACACCCTCCCTTGGTACAGATGCGAGCTAGTAACTGACTATCTGTAGCTTCTTATCTCAGATTAAAGAGCTACTCCTGAAAAAATATTAACCCTTAAAAAAAAAAATTTTCTGACTTTTACAACAATAGTCGTCAGATTTGTCAACCAAAAACTCAGCAGTGATACCATCAACCTTTACCAGCTGTCTCATGTGTAGCATGAACAATAAATGTAACTTAATATTTATGATTGCTGTGGAGAAAAAACGCTGTTCCGACTTCCACCCAAAAGAAATAGTTCGAAATGTCTAGGGGAAAGAAATTCCTATAATCTGCCGAACACTAAACTCTAAGAATCAGAATAGAATCTTGTGAGAGATTCATCCTCGGATCGAGCACATATTAAATGTTGTACTAGATGGGTTCTAGAATCTCGGACGAGCCAAACCATTTGTCGTGGTTGAGTTTTAGTGTAGAGTATTTGTCGAGTTGGACAACAGTAGTGAAATCGACAAGGGATAGTGGACTGACAGAGTTATAGATTACACTTCCCGGCCTGCATATTTCTACAGAAGTTCGGCGAAAGACGTAATCTAGAGTAAGACAAAAGAAATCGTGCGAAAGTTCCCCAGGTAGAGAAATGCATAACATTATGCTCTATCTTGTCTAAGGGGCGAAAACCCAAAGACTGACCGCGATTGTTATCTTCCCCTGAAACAGATCACACTCGTTACCCAGGCCTCAAAGGGTACCAGCCGCTCGTCATCAAACGTTTTAAAGCGACCAGAGAAATTCCCCTGTTGGGACCACAGAGGGTACCCGCCGCTAACGAACCGTTTCTTTCACAGAAACCGTCTTTGGCTCGTTCTAACACTTAAAGCGGACCCGAGAAATGTTTCTCTGGTCGAACAGGTGCGTTTAGATAACATTACGTCTAGCGTTAGCTGACCGCAGCTGGCCAGCGTAAACAACCTCGGGTGGGATTGAGAAGGTGAAAAAATGTAGGTAGAATATGAAAGAAACGAAAATACAAAATGTCTCGGAAAACAGAACATTTAAGGGAGTAATCAAATTATGGACAAGATGGTAAAATAAATTATCTTTCACGTGACACTGATCCACTTGCACGAAGCCCGTACCAAGCATTCACATACTCCTGCGGCAGTTGTTCATGTACCAATTTGTTCACCGTGATGAGGTTGCTAGCCCTATCAACAGCCTCATATGAGTCGCCTTGTACGAGTTGAGATAATTAATGTGGAACTCTTAACAATAACCAGACAAGTAATGAGAGATGAGAATAAGACGTTGGAGATGGATAGGGCACACCTTGAGGAAACTTGCTGATAGCATTACTAGGCAGTCCTTGTTCTGGCATCTCCAGGGTAAAAGACGGAGAGAGAGAAGAAAGAACACACAGGTATGAAAGCTGGAAGACATGAAGGGGGATAAACAAGACAGGGAAAGACCCTGAGGAGACGACACGGTGCATGAAGACTTGGCATAGGTTTGTTCAAGACACTTTCTCCTTGGGCATCTGAGGGGTGATGATGATGATGATGAACGAGTTGTCTGAGAGAGCAGTAATCTCATTCTTTCTTTATCGTTTCAGAGACCCCCGGGAACTTCACGGGGCAGGGGAAAGAAATAAGAGGAGAGAAATTAGTAGACGCCTTTGCCAAGCGGTGAGACTCTTAATAAAAATATGTACGCAGTCACTTCAGGATCAATAAGAGCTTGTATTTGATTGGGTGTTGGTAGGTGCACATTGACACTTTTTCGATCACCCGGTGTTAATAAAGCAAAAAACTAATTTGATATTATTAAGTTATCATTTTCCTGTTCGCTCCGTATGGAGAATGGAACCACCTACGCAGCTGGTCCCCTTACAGGAAGCCTGCACCAAACATTCCCAGGCTCTTCCGATATAGGTCATCATTAAATACGAAAATTTATTGGAACCTTCGCGCTCTCATTGGGAAATGGTTCAGAGTTCCAGGCAGCAAACAGTGAACCCCTGTCTACCGTTTGGGTACACATGACTTAAAAACGATATTTATGTAACGGTAATGTCTTCGTCATATGGCCGGCTACCCTGTACTGTATACACGTCAAGAAAACAAAACTCCTTCGAATCAAAATGACTTAAAATCAAATGTCAAGGCTGTACATTTGTGAAAAGTTAGAACAACAAAAATCGACAATCAAGAAATTACAGCCTTTCATATATGGGTAAAGGTAGTTCGATATTAGATACTGCCATAGGGGAGCGAAGTGTTCGAGACTTCACCATACTAGGTCCAGCATTGAGAGGTGGGGTGACCGGTTTCCTTCCTCGCTGCCTTTCCTTCCCTAACTCAAGAGCAGACTCAGGTAGAAATGTACAACTGGGTAGACTGGAGAGTGACGTCACCGTAGTTCACGTGACGTCACGCGAGAGGCCAGCGCTCTAATCACTCTGCCAATCGGGTGCTCTATAAATGGGTACTTGGCGTAGAATAGAAGGATTGCAATGGTATGACAAGATCACTAATGTGGAACTGATGACAAGAACCAGGCAGAAGTCAGTGGGTCAAGAGATGAGAGGAAGACGTTAGCAATGGTTATGACACACATTCATGAAACCTGTTGCTAGTAGTACTCGTATTAGCCAGAGTCTTGCGTGGAAAAGCTTTACAGAATAGCCTCAAACTGACTACTGCTGTCTTTGAGAACATTCACGTGGACGTCTGAGAGTGTATGAAGAAGAAGAAGACGTATCACATGAAAGTCCTTGTTCTAGAATCCCCGGGTTGAGAGAAGTAGAAGGAGATAGAAGCACACACGGAAACGAGAATTGGAGACATATAGAAAAGGTACAGGGTGTTCCACGAAAAAGCGGCCCCATTCACAAAGTGAAAGTAGCCAGATTTTTCAGCATTTTTCAATGTTTACAAAAATGTCGATTATAAAAGGTTCTAAATAGTACTAGATTGATCTAAATTATTGTCCGTGGTTGGACCGTGAGTTTTTGAAAACCATCGTGTGTGTTTAAATAAACTGTCTATCACAATGCCGTTTTCACTGCAAGAAAGGATAGCTATTGTTGAGAATTATATCCGTACGGGATCGCTAGGACTACTTGGCCATTCACACTACTTCCGACACAATACGTCAGCATTCCATGACGTCACGGGCCGCTTTTTCGTGGAACACCCTGTATAAGGAAGACAATAAAAGAGCTTTAGCTGATGGCACAAAACGAGAAGGACTTTGTGCATGAAATTATTGAAGACCTATGCTCCATAGGGAACTTAGGGGAATGAATAGATGAACGCATTGGTATTTAAACTTTCACCCCCATGTCATCTCAGTTTTGGGATCCCTGTTCTAAAACTGTAATTGTTTTGTTTGTTTTTTTCGCCCGCCTGGCAAATTTCGTTTGCTGCACGTACGTGTTGAAACTTGTACGCCAGTTTTTTGTTTTGTTTTTTGTTTATTTTTTTATTTGCGTTCAACATTTTAACCTCAGTGCGAGTGGGTGTGATAAACATACTTCCTATCTTGCTCTCGCTCGATAGCTATTGTTTCCGCTATACGCCTCTCTCTCTCTCTCTCTCTCTCTCTCTCTCTCTTTCTCTCTCTCTCTTGCCGTTTCCAATCCTTCTCTTCGCCTGCCATTCTCTATTTCCATCACCCTTTTTTACTGCATCGTTTCTCTCCCTTATAATTTGTATATTATTCTACCTATACTATCTGTAGCTTTCCCTTTCTAATAACAACTGATCTCTTCCGTACTTTCATTTTTTACAGTTCCTCTTCTTTTCTCTCTTATCTCCATTTTTCTTTCATTTGTGTTGTCTCTTGAAGATTTCTGTCTAACCTTCACTATCTCCTTTCCTGTAATTCTCTTAACTTTGTTCTTTTATTTTGTCTTCTGTTGTTTATGACACTCTGGTTGCCTTTCACTCCTTCATTTATTCCGACTTTTCTATTTTTACTGTGCATCTGCCACTACCTCTCACTTCTCATTTACATCATTACCTCTACTTTCTGTCTCTGTATTCGTCTTACTGTTTCTATTATCATCATTATTATCTACACCTTTATGGCAGTGTTTCCCAAGCGTACAGTAACTGCGTACCCCTTACGAGATGTTAGTCTTTCTGACGTAATCTTGTGAGGGTTTCGTCTTATCGGCGTACCACTTATGAGATGTTAGTCTTTCTGACGTAATCTTGTGAGGGTTTAGTTTTATCGGCGTACCACTTATGAGATGTTAGTCTTTCTGACGTAATCTTGTGAGGGTTTCGTCTTATCGGCGTACCACTTATGAGATGTTAGTCTTTCTGACGTAATCTTGTGAGGGTTTAGTCTTATCGGCGTACCACTTATGAGATGTTAGTCTTTCTGACGTAATCTTGTGAGGGTTTAGTCTATCGGCGTACCACTTATGAGAATTTACACTGGGAATTCCAGAATAAAAACTACCTTGCAGTGCTATTCGCTAGTGGATTTGCTGTTCGGCCTATTCAATCCAAGACCAAGATCTTGTCTATACGACATGTTCCACTGGTATGTGTTTAGTTCTTTCCATCATTTCCACATTTCCATTTAAACATTCTACTCTGTCGCGAATTGAATGAGATTATCTGTCACTTTCTAGCTGTTAGTACCACCTCTCTCTTACCAGTGATTTTATCTCCTTCCAGTTTTTTCATTAAAAGCACCAACGAGCGTAATTCCTGGTGTAGCCATGTCATTCTTAATTTAGATAGGCACCTTTAAAATGACTGCTGAACATTTGCTTCAAAGTTGCCCAACATGTGCGGAACAGAGAAAGCGCATATGGCCAACACCAGTAACATTCGTGAAATCGTCTTCTTTTTTGTCGAGTACTGGGTTTTTTTGTTGTGTGAAGAAAATTCATATTTAGTGAGTTTTTTTGTTGTGTGATACGCAAGAAAACTCATATTTAGCGAGTTTTTGTTTGTTTGTTTGTTTTTATTGTGAGGATTTTCATTTATATATATATATATATATATATAATATATATATATATATATATATATATATATATATATATATTATATATATATATATATATATATATATATATATATATATATATATATATATATATATATATATATATATATATATATGTCCTAAGCGGTTAGAATTTACTTTCTATTTTACCTAACACTTGAATGTTAACCTGTCCTGTCCTGTCCTTACTGAAATAGTAGTATATTTCAGGGAGGAAAAGCGTATGTATGAAACCTAACAAGAGTTGCGAAGGGGGCTGGAAAGAAGAGATTTAACGCATAGACTTATTTTCGTCTCTCCTGAAGGTCATATTTCACTCTCTATTCACGTTCATGACTCTATCTCTATCTACTATCACGTATCTCATTCAATTTTGTCTGATCTCAGACAACCTCTTAACCACCTCGCGACAAATTCTTCTCAAACATCTAGCTGTGATATTGTCTAACTTCTAGGCTGTAATTTTCGTTCTTCTCCATTTCAGAGCCAAAGAATAGGGTTGCTTTTACATTTGAAATAAAAATTTCAACTTGTATCTTGTACATGGATGTCGTATTTTGAATCTGTCTAACAACACGGTCATATTTACCGCGCTCACTATAGGATTAATAGACCAATAAAATAGCCAATCAGGACGCTCCTTTTCTAGTATGTAGAAAGGAACCTTTTTATGTTGGACAGAAAGGGCCTATTCTGTGTAATTTATGAGAAGGAGTTATTTTATTTCTTAAAGAATAGCGATTTATAAAAGGAAATACATAACTATTATAACACCTGGGGTATTACTTAATAAGTAGGTACCAAGACGGCCTCATAATAGTAATTCCTTTAAAGAGAAAAATTGGTTTTAGTGATATTTCTACTTCAGGGAAGCTCCCGATTTAGCTAATTAAAGACTGCATAGATTTAAATGCCATGTAATAACTAAACAACAAAGATATAGAAAGATAGAGATGAATTAGCAGTTTAAATATCACTTTAAATAATTAAAATCGGCCCAGTAATAAGTTAGATATAAAATATTTAAACTTAGTCACATTATACGGGCAAGCTGAAATACGCCTAGGTTTTGATTCTTAAAAATACTTTTGGACCGTGCTTCCGATTGGGCGGACACGGCGCTATATATAGAACTGTGACGTAGGGGAAGTCCGCCACATAATTTGAATATACCAAGCTGATGAATCGAGCGCAAATGGTTTCTGCAAAGTCTTTTGCCGATCTGAGCTAGAAGCAGACTTAGATTCTATTGAAAGCCTGTCTCAGCTTGTGTATTATTTCCTGAGGGTAAGAAAGATATATATATATATATTTGTATATATTGTTAATTATTTGCCTGTGTATACCCGCTTATGTGTTCGGTGATGTGTAGAAAGTGAAACTACAGGACTAGTGTGTTGCCGCATTGAGGGCATACCTGTGTGATTTTGGAACGAAAGCCAGCTTAGAAAATGTGTATAATATTTGCAAGTAGGGCAAAATTACTACAGTAAGGTTTAATAGGGTATTTGAATGAGTATTTCATCCTGGAATTATACTAAGATCATAAGATAGGAAATTATGATCATAAGATAGGAGTACAGGAATTGTTAACATGATGTAATCAAGCTGTCACTTGCTATTGTGTACTTAACCAAATCATTGTATGGAAGCCAATCATGGGCTAAGGAATCTATCATAGGATGTTTACAGGAAAGGAATAATCACTTGGAACTGGCTGTAAGAGAAATGAAGTTATGTGTCATGTGCAAACTGTTAAGCACAATATCTGAATAAGGTATATGTGATGTTTTATGTGTGTGTGTGAAGTGGTGCTGGAGCCTACATGGAATGCGATTATCTTTCATTCCAGGTTCTGTCTCGATATTCCAAATTACGAAGCAATCCACTGAGAGGAAATCTGTTGGTACCTACAGCTCTACATATATCAAGAGCCATACCACGTTCCCAGCCTGGAGTTGCAGTAATCCTGGCCAGTTGGATGAAGATCATCATATAATAAGATAAGTGGACACTGGTACAGCACATCGAGAAAAAAAAAACTTAAATTTATAAATACCACTCATAATAAAAGCAAAGCTTATAATGATGAGATATGACATACATTTGTACAATAAAGTGAATTCTACAGTCCAGGGACAGTGATTATGGAATTAGGAAAGAAAACAATTAACCTTATCTCATTACCTTTAACATATCATGCCTTATAGAAAAGTACATTCCTTATTATTTATTTAATGTTGTAAATACTATTTGATTTCTTTGAGAATTCCTGACCGAAAAAATAAATCGGTAGAGGACAAATAAATTGTACATAATTTCAGTCAGCCTTGCTTAATAATTTTTATTAAGTTAATGTTCTGTATTGAGATTCATTACCAATAATTAATTCAATTTACCCCTAGATAGCTAGCCATTAAAACCAAAAGTATATTCAGTATCCAATGTGGGATCTAGAGAGGTAGCAGATAGATCTTCAGTACCCAACACTATCATCATACTTGAAGGTTTACATAGCTTGACCCCACTATTGATGTCGATACACCCTTGCTCTTTTCAGAGAAGGGGGTATTTCTTATAAGACCAGTCTCTTATCTGGCACTATCCTGGTATCATCTGATACACCTTTGTTTCCGAGAAAGTCTTTAGTTTAATAACATCCAAACCTCTCGCGACAATGGATCCCGTTACACTCTCATTGAGGCATATTGAGAATATGGTGTTAGGCCTACAGTTTCTTGACCGTACGGCAAGCTAGCGGTGATGTGATCAGCATCACGCATGCCGCATTTAACCTTCTCAGAGTTGCTCTGAGAGACCCAATTCATGAGGTTGGGTAGGGCCAGGAGCCGTTTGCGATCTAAAAAATCCCACCTCAACTGGGGGTCGAATCAGGACCACCGAGCTGGGAAGCCAGTGCGCTAATCACTGCGCTACTCGGCTTTTGTATCTTGTAAATGCAGTACATTAATTAATATTTCCATGCAGTTTCGTTCACATCTGTGTTTTTCTAGGCATTTCTCTATAAGGTGATAACCTCTCTTCCCATCTGTATTCTTATTGTTACATATAACTTTTTGTTCCTCAAGAATTGTCAACGTCGCTACTTAGGAATACAGTAAATATAAGTTGGGGTATTTCTGCAAATGGAATCTACCGGTGTCGCATCTAGCATTCTCACTACAGTGCGTTCCTTCTTCTTCCACTCACCTGTGTGAGTTTTTATATACGTTCCTTCTTCCACTCATCTGTGTGTGTTTTTGTTTGCGTTCCTTCTTCTTCCACTCATCTGTGTTTGTTTTTATATACGTTTCTTCTTCCTCCACTACTCTGAGTGTGTTTTTTATATACGTTCCTTCTTCTTCCACTCATCTGTGTGAGTGTTTTTTTTATACGCCCCTTCTTCTTCCACTAATCTGTGCGTGTTTTTATACACGTTCCTTCTTCCTCTACTCCTCTGTGTGTTTTTTAATATACGTTCCTTCTTCTTCCACTAATCTGTGTGTGTTTTATATATGGTCCTTCTTCTTCCACTCATCTGTGTGAGTTTTTATATACGTTCTTTCTTCTTCCACTCATCTCTGTGTGTTTATATACGTTCCTTCTTCTTCTTCTACTAATCTGTGTGTGTTTTTATATACTTTCCTTCTTCTTCCACTCATCTGTGAGAGTTTTTTTTGTATACGTCCCTTCTTCTTCCACTCATCTGTGTGTGTTTTTGTCACGGATTGCCTCCCCTTAGCTCTGCAGTAGTGATCCACCAGTGGCCAACACTCAAGAGTATCTAATATGGGCCTTCAAAGGTGTCTACCTTCGCACAAGATTACTCTTGGCATAATTGTAGATAGAAGGATAATGACGCTTCTATCTCAAGGGTGTGTTCACAAGATGTTTTCAGAAGTCAAGAGCAATGCTGCATAGGGCAGAGCACTATTAACATATCTGATCCGTCGCCATTTGTGAAGAATTAAGCAATGGTTTCAGCCCGTTCAAGCCCCCAGCTGGTGTAAATCCAGCGAAATTCTTTTATAAGTATTTGCTCTATAGATGAAAATATATGTCTAGATGTAGATATATTAAACACTCTTGCTCATACGTTTGCTTGCATACATATAATAACTTAATCAACTATGATTGTTTTGTTTTAAAATAACATGTAACAAATTTAATAATCAATTAGTCTTAACAGGTTAAAATAGCGATGGAATGATGATGAATTTTAGATGTAAATTAAATTGTCTTCACTGAGATTTGGTTTGAGGATTGATAAAAATAATTGCTGTTTCGTTAATAAACTTAGCTGGTCTAAGTGAGTCCTGCAGCCGTGGTTTTGTCAATTCTTCTGTGATGAGGGCTCTTCTCCACACAACTCGTCCATTGTGGGCGGTTTGTGTTGATTCCCTGCTTTTAACTCACAGCTAGTGGCTTGGGAGCTTTAGTTTTGCAGCTTAGTACCATGAACAGTCTGATAGCTTCGATCCACGAACTTTAGACAAAATGAAAAGAATAAACGCCTCTGCTAAGTACATTTGTGGGGCAAATTAACAGGCGCATTGTCTTGCTGTCAACACACCAATGTTAGCCTCTCTGAATAATTATTCTCCCTAAGTAAACACAGTATAACTCGGGGAATATGATTAGAAATCCCCGTTATTCTTCTGGTTACTTTAATCAGGAAAATACGTCTGGACAGCGTGAGGGCAATGGCTTGCCTGAATTACAATTAACAAGGTATATACGAGTATCTCACATAATGATATTATACACGTTAAGCACATGTGATGTAATCATCACTCATCACTGCTCCATTAGGAGTCTGTGGTCACCTCTGCTGTCGGTTTTCTGTACGACTTGCAAGAAGCAGTCACCAACACTTACTGTAGTGGTTTATGAATATACTATTTTCAAATGTTGAGGTTGCCAGTCTCATATATAACCACTTAGCAAGAAAAACCTGTCAAATTCACATGGTAAAATAAATGTTTACACTTACCCCAAAGTAACTTTTGTGAACATAATCTCCTGGCACAGTTAGAATTGACACAGCATGTTGATGCTTTCGAATTTGGGAAATTTTAGTATTCCTCTTATGACGCGTGATCTGATTCCTTAGGTCTCCAGTCTTTGTATTTAAAAATGCTGGTTTACTTTTAAGTATCAAAGTTGCCCAAATACTCTGTCCTGGTCCTTTAAGTTTCCAGTCTTTGTATTTAAAAAATGCGGGTTTACGTTTAAGTTTCAAAGTTGCCCAAATACTTCGATCTGTCACTTATAATTTTGGAATCCTTTGTCCGATCCTTCTCTCTGGCTCTGGTGAATTGCTAGCTTGACGTGGCGATGCAGTCTGATTTGTGACTCCGATTTCGCTAGATTGAATTTCCATTTATCAGTTCAAATCCCAGATTGTACTTCCGACGAATTTGCCAATGAAAGTCAAAGTCTATTCCGGCTCTCAAATTAAGCCAATGGTAAGCTCTTTAGAACTAAATGGGTCGGGGTGTTAAATCATAATACCCCCCGCGTGTTTTAAAATATCAAATTTTAAAATTCCAATGCGTGACCTCTTTATAATAAGACGGTAATACTTCCTATTTCATCTTTATGCAAACTCACAAACAAATCTGTGAACTTATTTCCTGTCTATGTGATTTCCCATTATATTGTCTCCCCAGACAGATTATCAGTAATATTGATACAAAATTGTCCAGCGGAAACGATTATTTAATTATCACCTGTGTCTTCGCACACCCGAGATGGCTTTCTTAGATAGACAGACCTCGAACCCAGATGGTCACTTGCCTGTTTGTCGCTGGCCCCGGAAATGAGTTACGTCGAAGTCGCTATTCCTCTTCATGTTTACTGTCTGCATCAAAGGTGGCTAGACAACTTAGGTGATAAATGTATTATTATTCGCTGACCTGTCTAAATAGCCTGGTGTTATTACGATTCACCTGGCAAAACGTAAACAAGTCTGGGACGGCTAGGGAAAAAAATGTAAGGGCATAAAATATGCCAAATAATAGGAGGATGAGTGAGGAAAATGACGACAAGAAGTGATACTGCCGGAGAGGACGAAAGTTATAAAAAGTGCACAACTGATTCGTCACAGTTTTTTATTACGTTCCTTCTTCTTCAACTCATCTGTTTATGTTTTTATACACGTTCCTTCTTCTTCCACTCATCTGTGTGTGTTTTTATATACGTTCCTTCTTCTTCCAATCATCTGTTTGACTTTTTTTGCATACGTCCCTTCGTCACCCACTCATATATATGAGTGTTTTTATATGTTTTTTTTCTTCCACTTATCTGCGCGTGTTTTTTACATGCGTTCATTCTTCTTCTACTCATCTCTGCGTGTTTTTTATATGCATTCCTTCTTCTGCCATTCATCTGTGTGTCGGTTTTTTATATACGTTCCCTCTTCTTCCACCCATATTTGCGTGTGTTTCTTTTTAAAGATACGTTCCTTCTTCTTCCACTCATCTATGTGTGTGTTTTATATACGTTCGTTGTTCTTCCACTTATCTCTTAGTGCCTTTTTTATATACTGTACATTCCTTTGTCTTCCCCTCATCTCTGCGTATGTTTTTTTATATACGTTCCTTCTTCTCACAATCATCTCAGTGATTTTTTTTTTCTATATACATTGCTTCTTCTTCCACTCATCTGTGCGTTTTTTATATACGTTCGTTCTTTTTCCACTCATCTCTGAGTGTCTTTTTTATATACGTCCTTTCGTCTTCCACTCATCTATGTGTGTTTTTTGTATACACTCTTTCTTCTTCCACTCATCTCTTCGAGTTATTTTTATATGCGTCCCTACTTCCTCTACTCATCTCTGGGAGTTTTTTGTATGTTCCTTCCTTCTTCTTCCACTCATCCCCGTGTTTTTTTTTTTTTTTTTTTGGTATACATTCCTACTTCTTCCACTCATCTCTGCGTGTTTTTTTTTTTAGAATATGCGTTCCATCCTCTTGCACTCATCTCTCTATGTTTTTGATATGCATTCCTACTTCACGACTGCTGCCGTGTTAAACATGGCGCTGTGTGAGAACGCCGGACCCCCGCCTCGGAGCGACCGTGGTAATAAAACTGTCTGGTGTTGACTGAGAGGGTGTGTCTTCGATTCCCATAGCACGGTCGTAGAGATTATTTTTATATGGTCTTTATGCGTTTATGTAACAATGCCGGGGTATGAAAAAAATATATAGACAAACCGTGGGGAAATTCAACATAAAATATGTAGAAAGGGTTGGGAAAGAAACGAAAATAATCATAGACTCAAATAGCTTTGACCTCCAATGATATTCTTCTTTGTTTACTTAATGTTTGAAGATTCTCTTTGATATTTCTCGATGTGAGGTAATCTTTACAAAAACGAGACACGCCTTTCCGGACTGCATTTCTCAAAATGTTGGTTAATAGGCGGAGTCATAGATTAGATATTATATGGTGGCGGTCGTGCTGACATTTCCAATTAATTAATATTCTATAAACGGCCTGTGTGGTTCCTGTGTGGTTCTTGTGGGTTTCTGCAGAGACAAAGAAAAAATAAAACTACTGCACCCTCACGGTGACTAATATGAGGTTGTGTATGGACCTTGCAGCCTCATAATGTAAAACACATTATCACGGAAAGTAGCACTGCAAAAGCATGTGAATGTATGGCGTAGGCGTCCTGCAAGAGGGCCATCTACAGTGGCGATTCGATGTTTCGTAAGGAGTGCAAAGCAAAAATGATGATGATGATGATGATGGTGATGGTGGTGGTGGTGGTGGTGGTGGTGGTGGTGGTGATGGTGATGATGATGATGATGATGAAAAAAAAATCTCAAGAGTTGAACTTCTAACGATAATATTTTACGGTCGCACGGACAGCTGACAAGACTAAAGATGGCGTCTTGAAACAGGCCCATGAGCAAAGATAACGTTTTACGCACATTAGAAAGTAAGCCATTAGCTTTTCATGGGCATTACGATCATGTAACGTGCCAAAACGTGACAGGAAATAAGTAAGTTGTGCTCTTTCAGGTGCACGTCCTGATGACGGCATGAATTGACCTGTGGTCATTTCATTCCTTCCCGTTCCCTTACAGCTTCATTGAATCTTTGTCGTCAAACTTATCATGACTTAAGGTCAATTGGTCATTGCAATATGGACAAAAATTGAAAGGCCAGCGTTCCCTTTCAATTGGTGTTCAATTTAGCTTTAAAAGGAGGAAGAAGTGGAGGAGGAGAAGATGATGGTGATGACGATGGTGATGATGATGATGACGATGATGATGATGTTAAGAACATCATGATGATGATGATGATTATGATGATAATGATGACGAATATGACGTTGATGACAATAATGATATTGATGATCATAAGGATGATAATTATGATGATGATGGTGGTAATGATGATGATAATGATGACGATGATGATGGTGGTGGTAATGATGATGATGCTGATAATGATGACGATGATGATGATGCTGATAATGATGACGATGATGATGGTGGTGGTAATGATGATGATGCTCATAATGATGACGATAATGATGATGGTGGTAATGATGATGATGGTGGTAATGATGATGATGCTCATAATGATGACGATAATGATGATGGTGGTAATGATGATGATGCTGATAATGATGACGATAATGATGATGTTGATCGACATATACTACAAGAAGGACAAGAAAAATAAGAAAATGAGGAGTAGAAAAATATTAAGATGATGATAATGATGATGATAGAATAACAATAAGATTACACTTGAACAGCAAAACAAGACAGAACGAGAGCACTGCAAGATAAACATAAGCAATAAACGTCACAATTCTTGGCCTTACAAATGCAATGAGATTTATTTTCCTTGAGTATATGTTACACGTTGCAAAACTGTATATTTTCATCAGCTATACTTCTTTTTAGAAGATTTGTTTTCAACTTTATTCACAAATGACTTCATTCACAACGCCGTCTGTTTGTTTAAGATGACCTTACCATTATTTCATAGCACCACATTTTTGACGCTGTTATAATTCCCCACAAGCCGCACTTTCACCGCTCTGTGTGTGCGTGTGTGTGTGTGTGTGTGTGTGTGTGTGTGTGTGTGTGTGTGTGTGTGTGTGTGTGTGTGTGTGTGTGTGTGTGTGTGTTTTTTAAATTTCGATTCATTGTTTTCGGTTCTAGTTTTGTATTCATGACCTGAATCTTTCTGAGTGGCCATTTTGTCTTCTGGAGTTCACGAGAACGTCACCAATTACCTCCATTTATGGATCTTTATCATTTTCATTGTTTGTTAAAATGTTTATTTTACTTAATTCGTCTTTCCTTCTTATCGTTTTTGCTTCATTGGTCACTGAAGAAGGTTCTGCGGCCGTAACGTAAGCAATTTTCTTTTCCCTTTGTCCTAGTAGGACGTATTGCCTGTTATCGGTTACTTCTACTTAATATATTTACGCCAGTGTCCTTTCATAAAAAAGGTAGTCCCATAGCAGACACTGCCGTGGGGGAGTGAAGTGTTAGAGACTTCCCTATACTATGTCCAGCATCGAGAGATGGGGTGACCAGTTCCCTTCCTCGCTGCCTTTTCCTTCCCTAACTCGAATGCAAAGTCAGGTACCCATTTACAGCTGGGTAGACTGAAGCGTGTCGATACCGTGAATCGAACCTGGCACCTCTGCCGCGAGAGACCAGCGCTGTAACCACTCTGTCCATTGGACGCTCTGTCATTTCATACGCCCCCGTTTTCACTTCTGAAGGGAATAGTTTCCCACTTTTAGCATACGCCACTGTGCCTTCTTGTTTCTACGTGTATAACGGCAATACAATCATAATTAATTATTTTGTTTTCACTTTCGTTATTTTGTGTGCACATAATGATCATCATCATGTTGTCTTTGCCCCTTATGGTGCATGGATCCACCACAGCAGCTGCTACCCTTACAGGAGGAAGGCACTAAAGCATTCATATTTTCTTGCAGCGATTTCTTGTAGCAATTTATTTAATTGCCAGAGGTTGCCAGATCTATGCATAACTTCATGTTAGTTGCCTCTTACGACATGCAGAGAGAACATTGTTAAAGGAGATTAGAATGCCCGAGTTTCTCGTTCTCTAGGTTGTTTATAGCATAATTTAATATGCGCATCTTTTACACATTTCAAGTCAGGTTTCTAGTGTACTTGGTCATTTCAACATACGTAGTGATAAAGTCTCAAAGTTTCGAACAAGTTCATGAATTCATTTCAATTAAAACGTAGAAAGAACTTTATATATTGAAGTAACGCTCAGTTGACGAATTATGATTTATTTGACAATGTCATATTGACGAACACTTCTGAGACTGTATAGAATCAAAACTGAGTAGATAGTCATTCGTTCCAAGCTCCCATTTATTCCATCCTAGTATGCACGATATATTCTACTTCAGAATCCATAGTTATGCTCAAGGCTATTAATTTATTCTAGTCAGTTGTTCCTGGCCTCTTTTATCATTATATCCACCTGTACTGCCCTTTTCCATTATTTATATTAACACACTTGTGAGATTTACGAATCCAATACTTGAACTAGAAAATCTTTCTAGTCAACACATTTATATTCCACATTTATCGGGGGATTCAGCGTCCCGAAAATATTAATTAATTATACTTATCTATTATACACCCTTGCCTTATTTGAGCTCAAATATATCAACGGTAATTCCATACTGTATAAAGGCTTAACAGCCACAGACTTGAAACACAGCCAGACGCTAGCAGCGTCACACACACTCTTGCTTGTTTTCGTAATTCCTGGTTACTTATTTCTCAGCAACGCATAGACTTTGTTTCATCTTTCATGCATTTAGTTGAGGTACGACGTAGTGTGGAGAAATCCCGATATTAATAATAAATTCACCGCGATTAATTTCACACCATGAAGTGACCCCAACAAACACGCTGCTTTGGTGGGCCCATGCTCCACAAGCAGTCAAAATGGAAATGGCTATGATGAAGCAGAAGTTAGAGCGCAGTTGTTATGTTGTGCTATGTTCTGTATCAATCCAAAACTGTCACTGAGCCCATAGATCGTTTACAATAAGATTTCTAGACCTTTTAACTCATTGCCTGCCCTAAGAGTTGAAGTTAAACTAGAATGTTTGTCGCCCCCTGAAATCCAACATTTTTCCTTTTAGAGCAGGAATTCTTAACCCTTTCGCCCTCGCACCTCCTCTGAGAGTGCACTAAATGTTTCCACCTTCCGCCCTTTCCCAAATAGATCAAAGAACCAATTAAGTCATAATTAAAATGTTACTATAATGATTATATTTCTAACGGATTCATCTTATTTTATTATTAGAATATTGTACTGTGGGTAACGATAGTCCCATCTTTTCCCACCAAAACTGCAATCTTTTCATTGCGTCTTACAGCTAGGAACTAGCTACACGCCTGTTGAATCAATGCGCATTTCTTCCTAATATACTGCATTTGCCCGAGATGTTTTCCTAATAAATATTCCTGCCTCTATTGCTCTTCGGTGATACAATTTCTGGAATTTCCCCTAATTTATGTTAAGCAGTTCAGTTAAGTATGAATACGTGTCTGCATCATATATTTAAATATTCAGACAGTGAAGCTTCATTGCTCATCATCATGAATGAAGTTTCTATGCTTTCGTGCCACTGTTTCCGTACCTCTGAAGCAAAGTTGAAACTAATGCAATGAGCACAGGAGAATTTAGTGTCGTCAACAGGGTTTGCCGCACAAAAAGCACAACTTAATTATTTCCACCAATATTTGGCGGGTGACTTACTCATCCACAAAGAAAGATATAAAGATAACTAAATTCGTTTAATGAGATGGCTGTTGCTGCTTCCAGTCAGTAAGGACAGAAATTCAAAGATAAGTCTTGAACAATGTTAAGCGGGGGTCATGTCTGGCATCCAACACATTTCTAGCCAGTAACCAAGCATTAGCGATAAACATTCTGGGTGGTACCTCACAGACTGGCTAAATAATGTAAACGCTTTCCTCTCGAGGCGTTCAGGGATCGCAACCTGGTAGCGTCACGCTCCAGTCTACCCAGCTGTACATGGGTACCTGACTCTGCTCTTGAGTTAGAAAAGGCAAAATCAGCGAAAAAGGGAACTGGTCACCCCACTTCATAAAAACTGTATGGTGAAGTCTCTAACACTTCACTCCCCTACAACAATTCCTGCTATGGCACTACCTTTAACGTTTACCTCACACCACCTTTGTGTCACTTTTGCAGATCTCCTGGGTAGGCGCTCCTCACAGGTTTAGAACCCCCTGTTTTAGAGGCAGCCCTATCACTTCATCACAGAATTCCAGCACATTATTCATTTATCCAGTCACATTCCTTCGCAGATTGGCCGCCAGTCATTTTCATGTAGAGACACCCGGTGTTTCTGTTTGCACAGGGAGCGCCGGTCATATGACAGACACACTTGAATACGACGGAAATGTTGTAATCGCTTCCGGACAGAGTTGTTACGAAGACATTATTTGTGATAATGTAGGAAGTCGTGAGTGTAAACATTACCGATAATTGACGAAAATAACAATTCCTTATATGGAAAGTGACGTTTTTAAAAATCACGTAGAACTTTCCTATTAGGAAATTGTTGGAATAAACCCCATCATAACACGCATGATTGAATACAATTGGCTGGGCAATTCTAGATATTATAAACTACACTTCTGATTGGAGCCTGGTCAGATAGTAACAACAAACGTGCTTGGGACGAAAGTTGCAATATAACACTTTCGCTGGTTAGAGCGCTGTGAAATTCACCTCGTCAAGGAGACAACCAGCTAGCCAGAGTAAGGAATATGATCAGAATTCCATTTATTGGACCAGACCTTGTTTGCGTATCTGGTGGACTTATATTCCAACAAAACGCTACCTACATTAACATGGAAAGCCGGAATCCTAGGAATCTGAATATTACCTTTTTTTAAAGAATTATTCATTTTACACTGTTAAATATAATTTATTATTAAATTTGTTATTTGTATGTATACAAATTTATAGTTGATTTAATCCTTTTGAGTGTACTGCGCCCGTATGTCTCAGTCACCTTAAATACACTTAAAACAGAGCTACTAATTAAGATTTCACTGAATTAAAGCAGTTGGGGGCTTGAACGAGCTAAATCATACAATATATCTCTTGACAAAAGTTGTCGGGCAAATAATAAGTTAACTGTCCTAAGACACATGCAGCATTGTTCTTTAATTTCTGAATATCTCGTGAACACTCCCTCACGGTAGAAGCATCATCATCCTTCTATTTGCATCTCTGCCAAGAGTAATCTTGTGCGAAGGTAGATACCTTTGAAGACCCCCATTAGAAACTCTAGGGTTTTGCCATTACTGGACCATCACTGCAGAGCAAAGGGGAGGCAACCCGTAACAGTGTCAAAATATAGCTAATAAATATGTATATTCTTTGTAAAAACATATATTCCTTATATCTAATCTGAAATAATCTTAAGTCAAGAGGTCCCCACCAAACTGGTCCTAATCGGGTCACTAAGTTACTAAGGTCGGCCCCGTGTGAATATGTATGCGTGCGAGAGAGAGAGAGAGGAAGAGAGAGAGAGAGAGATGACGAACGAACGAACGAACGAACTTTATTTTCGAAGGGTTAAGAATTGGGCGCGCAGGCCCGTCTAACATTCTGCCCTTCCACTCTCATTTGTCTTCCATACTATATCCTTTCATTCCCACATGTTACTTAAAGCATTAATATGAAGGCATGCAACATTATAGAGGTAATATAACAGCCTACGTTTACAGTATGCAGTCATAATCAAAATTAAATATTTTTCATTAAACAAATATTATAATAAAATTAAATTTAAAAAAATGATAATAATAATAATTAATCAATAAATTTAATTTAATTTATTAAAAAAAAAAATTAAATTAAATTAAATTAAAAAAATAAATAAATATAAATTTAAAAAAAAATAAAATTAAAAAATAAAAATAAATTTAAAATTAAAAAAAAAAAAAAAAAAAAAAAAATATCCGTACAGTAAATCATGATTTCGAACATAATCAGATTAGGTGGCATGGTATCAGAACTCATGAAGTATTTGACAGTCTGCTATTGAAGGAGGTGAGACTTGGTGTTATTTCTTTGCCCTCCTTAACCCAAGAGCAGAATCAGTAGGAGAGATAGATGGACATAACTTTATTTAAAAGGGTAAAGAATTGGGGACCCAGGTCTGTCCGACCATCCAGCAGAGAGAGAGAGAGAGAGAGAGAGAGAGAGAGAGAGAGAGAGAGAGAGAGAGAGATGTCACGTAGCGTTTAAAGGATAAGAGAATTATTTAGAGGAAATAATAGATCTGATGTGGAAGATTTGGCTCAAGGAATCCCTGCTGGGTTTTCCCACTTCCGAAGGGTGACGAAGAGGGTAAATTCTCCTAACTCGACAGGTCTGGAAAAGATTGTAAGGAGATATTTGGTCTCTCGCTACCGTCGTCCCCTTCTCAGTTATCTATTATTATTATTCTTTAAATTATATTATATTTTACGAGCCCCCCCTCCCTTATAAAGGAAGATAAACATAGACAATATTCAACATCTAATGGAAGGAACAAAGCGTGGGGTACAGTATATACACCCAATTGGTTTATTGCAATAAAGTGAATAGATGGTGAATGATAGTATTGTCGATGGAATTAGTGTCTGCTGTATGTATTATGTGTCTCACAATTCAAGTGTTTTTCATCATGGATGACTAAACTAGGCATTGATGTAGTGAGGTTCCTTTTTCGTGGACTTAGCTTTTCAGCCCCTGGCTGATAGTGAAGTGTGGTTAGTTCTCCGGTCTCCTGACGTTGCCCCGGTAGGTCTTGAATGGTTCGGATTTGCCTTCTCTGTGCTCGACTCCGTATTCTGCGCTGAGATTGGACTGTCGTGCAAGGCTCCACCATAGACTACTCAAAGATGGACGCTAACCCGCAATTAGACACGTGGCTTCAGTGCTTTTAATGCGAGAATTCGCCGATAATTGGGTTAGACCTAGCTGTCTCAAGGGTTCCGGGCAAGTGAAGAATGCCCGTGTTTGGCGCACTTTTAGCGGGACATTTCCGCTTGGACACGTGATCCATAGCGTGCATCATGTGACATTAGCGTCAAATAAACGCTCCAATCAATAGCGTTAAAAGTCACGTGGGGTCTTCCTAAAGTGGCATAAACTGGTTTTATCAGCTTAAGCAGTCTTAAATTAAAACAGGTTCCTAGCTACCGAGGTCATTGGTCAACAATGACGTCGTATCTAAAAATAGCGAGGAGAAAATACTGAATGCTAGGAGAATTTCCGCCAGTGACAATTCCCGGGACTTTGCGATCATGCATTGAGGATGAGAAAAAAACGATGTCACGTAAATAATAAAAAAAATGAAGAGAAGATTGGACAAGTTGTCACACAAGCCCCTCCTCAAGTTTGACGTTCCGTCCAACTCCTCTTGTCCTGTCTTCCTCTTCTTTTCCAGTTTCTCATATCTCCTCGGTTGCGTCCGGATGTCTGCTCAAAAAATCTGCCCCTACGTTGTTCTTCCCAGGTATGTATTCTATGTGAAATGAATATGGCTGCAACAGTAGTGACCATCTCATAAGCCGGGCATTAAGGTTCTTCGACGCTGCAAGAAATATCAACGGTTGGTGATCACACTGCACCGTGAACTTTTTCCCGTATAAATATGGTTGAAACTTCTGCACAGCCCATATTAGCGACAGACATTCTCGTTCGATGGTAGAGTAGTTCTGTTCAGCAGGGTTCAATTTCCTACTAGCATATGCGATGGGGAATAGAGTTGCAGAAGGTCTATCACTAGGCTGCAGGAGAGTGGCTCCTATCCCTATATTGCTAGCATCTGTTCGCAGCGTAAAGTTCAGAGTTAAGTCAGGCAGTCGCAGAATTGGCCTAGCTGTGAGTTTCTCCTTCAGCAGCGTGTAGGCATTTTCGCACTCCGCTGTCCAGGTTACTTTGTCCGGGTTCCCATTCTTGGTTAATGCGGTCAGTGGCGCACTCAGGGTATTAAAATCTTTAATATATCTCTGGTAGAAGCCACATAGAGACACAAATGACCTTACATCCTTTTTAGTCTGGGGTCGTGGGGCCCGCTGTAACTTCTCAATATTACGCGCATCTGGGAACATGCATCCATGCGAGATAGTGTGTCCCAGGAATTCTAGTTGCTCGCAGGCAATTTGACATTTTGTAGGGCGAGCGGTGAGTCCTGTTTCTCTAAGTCTTTCGAAGAGTAGGGAAACTGCGTCCAGGTGCTCCTCAAAGGTGTTCGTGGCAATAAGTATGTCGTCCATGAAATTACTTATCCCAGGGTGGTTCAGGGGTTCCAGTAGCTTCCTCATCATACGAGTAAAGACGCTTGGGGCGTTGCTTAGCCCAAATGGCAATACATTAAACTCGTAATGGCCTTCAGAAGTACTAAATGCTAACATATGTCGAATTTCCTCTTTTACCGGGATCTGGTAGTACCCTTTGCTAAGGTCTATCTTCGAAAAGTATCGTGCTCTACTCAGCTTGGTGAAAAGCTGATTCTGATCCGGTAAGGGCTCCGCTTGAAATTCCGTTACAGCGTTGAGCCTTCGGTAGTCTATGCAGAGGCGATGTTCTCCTGTGGATTTTCTAAGCAACACTACACTCGCACTATAAGGCGACTCTGATTTTGAGATAATATTTTCCTTAAGCAGGTACTCGATTTCCTCACTCAATGCCTTTGCTTTAGCATAAGGAACAGGATAGTTCTTAACTCGTACCGGGGCGAGGTCTGTTAGCTTCATATCAAATTCTATCAGGTTGGTCATGCCAGGTTTATCCGTGAGTGTACTAGTGTGTTTTCTCAACAACTGTTGAACCTGTGCCTGCTGATCCTCCGTTAAAGTTGAACTAATCTGAACATCTTGATGAGTTTCGCACTGACGAAGAGGGTATTCACAGGAGGTCAGGGGTTCTGCCTCAGTTTCCGTCGCAATAGCCAGTGTCAGGAAATGTGCTGGTTCTGCACCTGGTCTTTCATAATATCGCTTCAGCAGGTTTATGTGGTAAATTTTCTGCTTCCCCTTTATGGCAATCTTGTAATTGGTGCGCGACATTTTCTCAACAATTTTATATGGACCTCTCCACCCGATTTGCAATTTATTATTGCTACTGGGCAGGAGTAATAATACCTGTTCTCCTACTTCTAGCTCCCTATCCTTCGCAGTGCGGTTGTAGTAACGCGCATGTTTACGACGGGCACGGCGTACATTTTCCTTTGCCAGTTCCCATCCTGTTTTAAGGCGTTGGGTCAACTCCTTCACGTATTGGGATGCAGAGGTGACCGTCTCATCAGCTTTATCATCTGTCCAAGTACGTAACAGTGCCTCTAAAGGTCCTTTTATAGGTCTACCAAACAGCAATGTGGCAGGAGGCATCCCAGTAGAATTGTGGGGTACTTCGCGGTAAGCAAATAGTGCTGCGGGTAAGTATTGATCCCAGCTCTCTGGTTTTTCCTGCGCAAGTTTCCGAAGGATGGAAATAAGGGTCCCGTTAAACCGCTCCACCTGGCCATTTGCCTGGGGGTGGTAGGGAGAGGTGTGGATATGTCGGGCCTGAAATATCCTAAACACTTCCTCGGTGAGTTTTCCTCGGAATTGGGAACCATTATCTGTCAGGATCTGTGACGGAAACCCTAGCCGAGTAAATATGGTGAGCAGAGCCTCAGCAACATGCTTAGAATCACAGGCGGGCATAGCAATTGCCTCTGCCCACATGGAGCAACAATCCACTAACGTGAGTATATAACTGTTTCTCTTTTTGCTACGAGTAAGTGGACCCACAATATCCACCGCTACTCGTTCGAAGGGTGTGCCCAAGATTGGCATTTCTCCCAGAGTGGCTGGGGCCGTCCAGTGTTTCGGCGCTGTCCTCTGGCACTGCGGGCATGATTTCACATATCTCTGGATATCGGCGTTGATACCTGGCCAATAATAATGACATGAAATACGCTGAATCGTGGCACTTATGCCCATGTGGCCACTAAACGGAAGGGCATGGCCCATTTCTAGGACCTGGGCTCGGTATGCTGATGGAACCACAAGTTGCCCATGTTCCTGTCCTCCATTTCCTGCTTTCCGATGCAACAGCCCATTTTTCTTGTAGAAGTCTCCCTTTTGGAGAGGAGTGTGCGCTCTCGGTAGTTTTTTGTAGCAGGGTGCTAGAGATTGATCCTCCGTTTGTGCCTTTTTTAATTCCTCAGGAAGGATGTTGGGTGGGGATTCCAACTCCGTATTCCGTTTGGCCTGTCCTCTAGTGGTGACAGCCGCCACAACCAGAGGGTGAATGGGTTCTCCCAAGAACACATACCTACACCCTAAGATCAAGGGATAAATAGGGTCGTCCAAGATCGCTGCCCGGATTTCCCCAGTCACATATTTTGATTTGACCTTAATCTTGGCTATGGCCAAACGCATAGGTGCTGCACTTTTAGTAGGTCCTTGTATTTCTATAGTGTCTTCTGTCATCTGGTCAGGCTTGACTAGGGATGCACAGACAACTGCGTCGAATGCAAGGCCTGTATCATAAAGGCAGGTCACCTCTTGGTCATTTACGAGGACTGTCTCAACGACCGGGGGATGTCGGGGTTTGTCCAGAGGTTCTTCCGGTCCATTTCCCCTTGCGGCACTTTTACGTAAGCAGGCAGCATGATGAGGTGGGTTTTTCCGGTTGCACTCCTGCGTATTGTGGGTGATGGTTCTACAGTGCTTACACCATTTTTCCCCTTGCCTCTGCTGCTGGAAATTAGATCTCTGAGTAGTCTTGTAGTCTGGCTTGTCATGCTTTTTGAAGTTAGTATACGGTGGTTTCACTTGGGGGTCCATGTGTGACTGAGCGGTCTGTCTAGGTACGTAATCTGGTTGTTTCCGTCTGGGTGGTGGATTCTCTGATAGTGCTGCCTGATATCGTTCCGCTAACTGGACTATGGATTCTAAAGTGCTGGCCCCATTCTCTGTCAGGAATCTTCTCATGTCGGAAGTCATGGTGTCCTTCAGTTGTTCGATCATGACCATTTCCTTCAGGCCTTCCCAATCATGAGTAAAATTCCCTAGGGCACCCCACTTCTCCACGTAGGAATCCAGTCTCGCAGCAAACTGAGCAAAGTTCTCTCCGACTTCCCTCCTAGAGTTACGGAACCTCTTCCTATAGGCGTCAGCATGTAGCTCATAACGAACCAATAGTGCCTTTTTCAAAGAGTCGTAGTCATCCTGTAAACCTGGAGGAAGCTTGCTATACACGTCATAAGCAGTTCCTCTAAGCCCTTGCGACAGTTTCAGGTTCCATTTGCTCTTCTCCAAACCAAACGTGGTGGCAAACTTCTCAAATTTGTCGAGATACCTATCGATCGAGTCGGCTTGTTCCGAGAAAGCTTCAAATGGAAACGTCAAAGGTCCCAAAGTTGACATGAGTGAGGATGGCAAAGGTCCGGTGCCCCCTGCGTGCAAGGAAGGCATATCATCTGACCGTGGCGATAGGTTGCCTGAGGAGGTAGATGCGGTCGCACCGGCTACTGGTTCAACTCTTTGAGCTTGTCCCTGCATCTCTAACTGCTTCATCTTCAATGCATGCTCGCGTTCATCTCTCTCGCTTCTTTCTCTAGCGTCTACAGCTTTTATCCTCTCATCTATTTCTGCTAACTTTATTCGCTCTTCTCTTTCAGCTTTCGCTGTTTCTCGAGCGTAATACTTATCAGTCTCGACACTGACATAATTTGCAAGGTCCACCCCACTATAACCTAGATCTCGACCGGCCTCCCCTAGTGCTGCCTTAAGCTTAACTATTTCAGCCATCTTTTGCAGTTAAAGTCCACACTGAGTAAGCTAGTGCTACCTTCCAATAGTATTTCTAGCAACAAGTAAATACTAATTATTTATCCGACTGCTGTAGAATGAAATTACTACAGTTATGGAGACTTAAGGTCTGTAATTCAATGAAATACAAAATCAAGAACTAACTTAATTAAACACAACATATATAAAGGGATTCACCAATCAATGCCTGAATTTCTAGAAAAAATGTTTTCTGTCTTTCTAGAGCTCACTGTGTGAAAATACATGTGTTAAAATGGTATACTGTAATGACTGAATGGATGATACTATCCCAGAGGTATGATAAAATACATAAGTTCAAATCCCGGACCGAGACACCAGTGTCACGTAGCGTTTAAAGGATAAGAGAATTATTTAGAGGAAATAATAGATCTGATGTGGAAGATTTGGCTCAAGGAATCCCTGCTGGGTTTTCCCACTTCCGAAGGGTGACGAAGAGGGTAAATTCTCCTAACTCGACAGGTCTGGAAAAGATTGTAAGGAGATATTTGGTCTCTCGCTACCGTCGTCCCCTTCTCAGTTATCTATTATTATTATTCTTTAAATTTATATTATATTTTACAAGCCCCCCCCTCCCTTATAAAGGAAGATAAACATAGACAATATTCAACATCTAATGGAAGGAACAAAGCGGGGGGTACAGTATATACACCCAATTGGTTTATTGCAATAAAGTGAATAGATGGTGAATGATAGTATTGTCGATGGAATTAGTGTCTGCTGTATGTATTATGTGTCTCACAATTCAAGTGTTTTTCATCATGGATGACTAAACTAGGCATTGATGTAGTGAGGTTCCTTTTTCGTGGACTTAGCTTTTCAGCCCCTGGCTGATAGTGAAGTGTGGTTAGTTCTCCGGTCTCCTGACGTTGCCCCGGTAGGTCTTGAATGGTTCGGATTTGCCTTCTCTGTGCTCGACTCCGTATTCTGCGCTGAGATTGGACTGTCGTGCAAGGCTCCACCATAGACTACTCAAAGATGGACGCTAACCCGCAATTAGACACGTGGCTTCAGTGCTTTTAATGCGAGAATTCGCCGATAATTGGGTTAGACCTAGCTGTCTCAAGGGTTCCGGGCAAGTGAAGAATGCCCGTGTTTGGCGCACTTTTAGCGGGACATTTCCGCTTGGACACGTGATCCATAGCGTGCATCATGTGACATTAGCGTCAAATAAACGCTCCAATCAATAGCGTTAAAAGTCACGTGGGGTCTTCCTAAAGTGGCATAAACTGGTTTTATCAGCTTAAGCAGTCTTAAATTAAAACAGGTTCCTAGCTACCGAGGTCATTGGTCAACAATGACGTCGTATCTAAAAATAGCGAGGAGAAAATACTGAATGCTAGGAGAATTTCCGCCAGTGACAATTCCCGGGACTTTGCGATCATGCATTGAGGATGAGAAAAAAACGATGTCACGTAAATAATAAAAAAAATGAAGAGAAGATTGGACAAGTTGTCACAAGAGAGAGAGAGAGAGAATGGGACGATTGAGAAAAAGAAGCTAAAGTTAATTTTGAGAAGTTAAATACTTTCATAAATTAGTGAGAACAAGACCTGTGGCAGTAGATTAGGTGATGCAAAGAAGACGCTATCGATGGATAGGGCACACATTGAGGAAAGTTGTTGATAGTATTACAAGGCAGCTCTTTTACTGGAGTTCACAGGAAATGAGAGGTGCCGGTAGAACGAAAAAATAAAAACACACACAAAGAAGAGACCTGAAGACAGATTTGAAAGGGATGAAAAAGACATACACAGATCTTAAGTGTATGGCACAGAGAAGGAAGACCTGGCATAAATTTATTGACGGCTTATGGGAGCCGCGGTAGCGGGGTTCTGGTTCGATTCTCAGTAAAAAAAAACCGCAAACGGCTCCGGGGTCGACCCTGCCTCATGAATTGGGTACCAGAGGAACTCTGGGAAGATTAAGGCGGCCGGCGTGATGCTGACCACATGTGCCAATGGTCAAGAAAATATGGGACTAACACCATATTCCCAAAATGCCTCAATGGGTGTGTAATGGGATCCTTTACCTTTTTACCTACCTATGTTCCTTGGGGAACTGACGCGTATTGATAATGATGAACAAACCAATCTAAGTAGTTAAATAATTGAAGGTTGAGCATAATACATTCAAAAACATTCTTTCTTTTGTATCAAAATGTGCGTGAGAGAGAAAAAGAGAGACAGAGAGACATAGAGCATCTTTTGTGAGTATTAGAAAGAGAGAACGAACAAACGAACGAACTTTATTTTCAAAGGATTGAGAATTGGGCACGCAGGCCCGTCTGACATTCTGCCCTTCCTTCATCTCATCTTTTATACTGAATTCATTTATTCTCACATGTATTTTACATATCACTTTAAAGGAATTCAATGTTGTACAAGTAAAATAATAGCATACTCACATTCACAGTATCTAATTATAATCATGATATAAAATATGTTGAAAAGTACAAACATCATCATTAGAACCAACATTCCATATTATGTTTTTATTTAAGTATATAAACCAATAAAACGGTATTGAATCAGTTCTACAAATTAACGGTTCACATGAAACAAGGGACGTTTCGGGTTTTACCCTTCGTCAGCCACAGTTACAAACAGGTGACAAGGACAAGAATTACATATTCATTCATTCATAACCCTCCACTCCCCAAGGAGCATAGGCCTTCAACAAACACATGCCAAGTCCTCCTGTCACGTGCCATCATCTCAAGTTCTTTCCACTTTCTCCTCATCATTTTCACCTCTGTTTCCAGCTCTCTTCTCCATGTGCTTCTTGGTCTACCTCTGCCTCTCTTGCCCCGGGGGTTCCAGAACAAGGACTGCCTCGTAATGCTATCAACAGGTTTCCTCAGTGTGTGTCCTATCCATAAGAATTACATATAGGTACTACAAAAACATACGATGATGAGAAACATACACCAAATGAGCGATACAAGCAGATGGAAAAAGTAAAAAACCACAGTGATGAGCGTAAAAAGAACAATAATAATACAAGAAAATCGTAAAACCTGAAAGAAATACCGAAACAAGAAAGTAAATAATCAACGAAACGAAAGAAAAAAAGAATGAACAAAACTTTGGAACAAGTAAAAGAACACTGAGGTATTTTGTCCAAGGAATTGTCTAAGGAAGTGACGTATAAATTTATTTGAAACATTATCAATTTAGGGGGCACGTAATCAGCACTCATGAAGTATTCGAAAAAGACAGATAAATAACAGAAAAAGAGAGAGCTAGGGAGAGAGACAGGACACAGAGAGAAGTTGAGTACAGGAAGGACACCAACGTAAATACTTCACACCTCCCACGCTAACCCCGGATGTGGCAATGGGTCATTTCCTTCAAACATTTGTATCAACGCCCACGACAGGGCAACAGAATGTACACAGACAAATCCGCTATCGTTCCTTCACACACTTCCTTCCTGGGCAAGCCTCAGCAGTAACTTCATACCGGAACAATTCTTTTTTTTTTACAACAACGAAAAGCCCCGTATTGTTCCAGGGGGGTCTCGGGGGGTGACAAATAATGAACAGGACTACTGTTTCCTCAGGCATGTCGTAATAGGCTATTAATATGAGGTTGTGCATGGGGGCTGAGGGTTGGCTGCCAACTGGGCAAAGTGGAGACAGTTTGTTTCTACCTTACAAGACGCCACCAGGCGTGATGGTCATTGATCGCTTTGTCAGTCAGTGACCAATGACAAAAGAAGAAAAACATTGGGGCTGGTAATCTTATCATGTATAACATCATCATCATCATCATCATGTGACGTATTCTCTCCAGAACGTTGTCTCCTGTCACGGTATTGCCTCCCCTAGCTTTGCAGTAGTGGTTCACTAATGGTCACCACGCATGCGTATCTAAAAGTAGGTCGTCCAAGGTATCTATCTTAACGCAAGATTACTCTTGGCAAAGATGTAGATAGAAGATGAATGACATTTCTGCCTTAGGGGAGCCTTCACAAGATAATCCCAGAAGTCAAGAACAAACGCTGCTTAAGGGCTGAACAAATTTGTTAACTTATTATCTGGTCCGTCGCCTTTTGTGAAGGGGTTATGCTACGATTCTGGCCCGTCAAGCCCCCAGTTGGAATAATCCAACGAATGCCCTCTTATAATTAATGGCTATATATATATATATATGAGCCGCGCTGGTGTAATGGCTTCGGCGTTGTACTGGCGACCAGGTGTTCATGGTTCAAACCCGGGCGTCGGCGTTTGAAGAAATGTTTACGGCCGGAAATTTGACTGAATAGCCTGAACGGCTCCTGTGATAAACCCTCTGTGGATGGGAAGGAGCGAAGCTCCTGACCGGGTTGGAAGGAAAGTCCTCAGGTTCCCCAGCCTCGCAATGACATGTCATTGGGCCGAAGGGCTGAAAGCCCAAGTGCCGCTGGTTAAGGAAAAAAAAAAAAAAAAAAATATATATATATATATATATATATATATATATATATATATATATATATATATATATATATATATATATATATATATATATATATATATATATATATATATTTAAAGAAAAATTGGCTCATACGTTTTCTTTCGTACAAATAAACTGAATCAACTATTACTGTTTAGTATAAAATAACATACAACAAATTTAATAGTCAATTAGTTCAACAAGTTAAAATAAGGATTAAAGGGAGTGAAAGTTATATTAAATTTTTCCTCATTGAGGTTTTGGCAGGGCGTGACTAATACTGTACGTATTTTTACTTTAGCCTGTTGCACGCACCTTAACTCCAGATGAGTCCTGCAGCCGTGGTTTCCGTCACTTCTTTTTGGTGATGAGTACACTTCTCCACGTAATTCGTCCACTGTAGGCGGGTGGTGGTGATACTCTTCTCTCACACTAGTGGCGTAGGAACTTCAGTACTTAAGTCTGATGTCTTGTAACCACGAACTGTGACAAATTAGAAATAAACAAATGCCTCAGTACATTTGTTCTCCGCAAACTAACAGGCCCATTTTCATGCGTTCCACCCACAAATGTTAACCTCTCAGAAGAATTAAATTCCCGAGCACACAATGTAACTCAGGGAATAGGATGAAAATTCACTAATATCCTTCTGGGTGTCAACTAGGATATTGCGCCTGGAGTGCATGAATAATGATTTGCCTGAATTACAATTAAAAAGGTATATAAATCTCACAAAATGATTCTATACACTTTAGGCACTGTGATGTAATCATCACTCATTACTCGTCGCTACTCCCGTCGGGGTCTAGGTCATCTCTGCTGTCGGGTTTCCCCGCACGACTAGTCAGAAACAATCACCAGCTCTTGCAGTAGGGGTTCATGAATATACTATTTTCATATGTTGAGGTTGCCAGCCTCATATATAACCACTTAGCAAGAAACCTGTAGAATTTACATTAGTAGATAATTTGTTTACACCCACAGCCCTGCAGTTAGATGCTGTTCGTATCACTTAAGTCTGAGCAATTCCCCTTATGACGGGTGAAACACTTGGTCTGGAAATCTATAATTCCTCTTATGACTTCTTGTGATAGAATTCCCAAGTTTCCAGTCTTGTTTTAAAATGGCAGGATTACTTGTGAATTCCAAAGTTGCCCAATACTCGATCTGGTACTTATAGTTGTGGAATTGTAAGTCCTATCCTCTTTCTTCTGGCTTGTAGGTGTTTAGTTGACGCTACGATGCAGTCTGCCTGTGTTGTGTGCTGTGACTCCGAGTTTGTTAGATTATATCTCACAATCCTTGGTTTCAAATCTCAGCTGTGTTTCCGCCGAAAGTTCAGATCAAATCATAGTAGATTCTGGCAAACCAATCCAATCTATCTAGCACTGTTTGAGTGCGGACATTTATCATTACTCATCCCATGCGTATTTGAAAATATTAAATTTAATATACACGCGTGGCCTCTTACACAGTGATGTCATATCATTACCTAAGACTTCCGGCACACCTCTGTTTATCAGAATAATCTTCGTGCCTACGCCAGACAGATGTCTGGACAGCCCGTGTGGTCTTCTTTCATCTGATCACAACATCCGCTTGTGTCAACACGATCAGCCGCTTTTCAGTGGGGTCAAATGTTTGACGGACACGTTACCAATGGTGTTCAGACGGATTAGGCGATAAAATATTATCGCTGGCCGGGTCACCAAACCTGGCGAATCGTAACAACAGTCTATGATTGAAGTGTGAAGTAATAAGATACGCATTACTCCCATAGCAAATACTGCCATAGGAGAGTGGCGTGTTAGAGAATTCACCATGCTATGTCCAGCATAGAGCAAAATAGTAGAAATAACGAATGAAAAGGCATGATTGTCGTAAAAATTTTGAATCTGTATGACACCACGCTCAAATTCCCCGCTCAAAAACTAGCATAATATTTGAATCTAAAACTAACTTGTGTATTTGAATTTTTCTAGGACCCAAGTCAAAATCTACCGCCCACCAAAATTTATCTAAGAGCATAGTACAAATTGAACAACCAATCGTAATGCTTCTATTTTTCTTTTTTTTTTTTTTTGGTAAGTGTTACGCACAGATCTTCATTTTTTCTAAAGTCATTATATGATCATTTTTTCTAAAGTCATTGTATGATCATTTTTTCTCAAGACATTGTATGATCATTTTTTGCTAAAGACATTGTGTAATTAGATTGACTGAAATGTACACTTTAATTTGTTTCGGTCAAAGCTACATAACTCTGGATAATTGAGATTATCATTTAATATGGTGTTACCTCCTCTTGTGTCGAGACACGGTCGGTCCATATTTTTATTAACGAAGTGTGACCATTCTCCTTATTTGGTAGTATCGGTCAACTGTTGTTGGAATGTCTGAAACCTGTGTTGAGGTCTCTGTTCATGACCATATAAGGCTCGATCTAGTATAAATCTTATCTGGAATGTTCCTAGATCGTCTTGTTTTGATTGCTATTCAAGTGTATGGGTTCTGCGCATGTCCGGACGCGGGGCGTCTGGGAAGTTTCTTTATCTTGGGAGACGATGTAAAGCTGTGAAGCAGAAAAGACGCGTTTCGGCGTCTCTGTGATTTTGTTAGGGATTAGGAGCCTTATTGTGAGATAGTTAGCTTACAAGGTCCTTCCCTTGAGTATTCTAAAAACGCCTGGAGGCGTATGTTTTCTGTGGTGTGGATTTTCGAACGAAGGTAATGCCTCATTTACATCCAATCTGTAACTTTACTTTATGTTTGACAATGGTCGATCTCTGCTCACGTATGCATTACAGAAAGGAAGGTTCTTCTAATAGATGTCACGCCCCAGGTATCTTTATACCTGAGATCTACATGTACACGGGTCATAAACAGCCCGAAGGACAGTTCTTTGTTCTATGAACGTCGCTGTGTGTCAGCGATTATGCATACGTCAAGGTTAGACTTAGGAATGCCTGTAAAGGTCAGTTTGACCTGCACTCCTGGAATGCTATCCTCGTGCGACTGATGATTTGACTCGTTTAGCACATCTGAACAGTAAGAGGATTTTTTGTTGATGTACTTTTGTATTTGGAGCCAACCATATAATACCTTGGCGCCATATCATCATCTTTAGAATATGCCAAATGCATTGATAAACTATGTAAGCTGATATTCGTGAATGTCATGACTTTGCTCTATTGTGAACTGGATGTACGTACTTGTACCTGTGACGTCAAAATAAATGATAAAAAAACGTCCAGAGCAGTTTACCCATTTATGACTTCACATGTCGTACCCTACGTGCTGTAACTCTGTGAACTACATCACTACTATACACAGCAACAACAACAACACAAAACCAGATAAGACACCCTACATTTTGAACTATAATACCTGGTGTCGATAGGGGTGGTATTGTGACGGGGCTAAAGATTTGCAACGAAATTGGACCTATACCTACAACGTCCATGGTGGTCAGTCCTACCATTAGCATTTTATGGAGCATCACAATAGCGGCCTTATCACCGAAGAGGAGCGAGCCCTAAATCCACCCTTATCATTTCATGGTGGCCAAAAGTTGGTTTATTCTGGTACCAGCTCTCAAGGGGGTCAACAAACTCAGACATCATCATCAGACTACAAGACAACATTACAGCTTCAACTAATACCTTCCCTGAAAGTTTTTTTTCAGATATTGGTTTGGGAAGAAGGACAAGTGCCGTAACAAACTGTTCCTGTTGTATTTGAAGCTCTTTTTACTGAAGTACCCGGCGTTGCTGACAGTTGGTAATATTTTGAAACTACCCAGCGCTGCTCGGCAGTATTGCAGTTTTCCTACGATAGAAGGACAAGTACCGAGCGAATCGATTTCCTGATCAGTAAGGAAGAAGGACAAGTGCCGTAACAACTGTTCCAGTATCAGAAGCTCATTTTCCTGCGTCATGGCTAGCTATAGGAGCAGATGTTGATCAACGTTGGATCATTATCCTCAGAATGCTGATCTCAACCTGTTCTACACCGTGCTGACGTTTGGACACATAGAAGTTAAGTGGCCTGTTTTGTTTGTGAACTGTGCCCTTATGTTCTAACTGAGCCTTCTGTCTCTCACACTTTTCACACTGTTTACATGCTACATGTTTATATGTTATATGTTATTTGTATATTTATATATTTATATTTCAGCGGGTTTCGGTTGGGTGGTGTCTTTCAGTAGAAGATACCACGTCACAGAGGTTTCTACTGTTAGCGTTTTCTTTAGGGCCTGTGCAAATTTCCTATTGTGAAATTTGCTAGCGACAAACGTTGCTATATTTGTTTAGTTGTGACGAGTTGTGCTTTATTTTCGTTGTTTTTTGTAATTTTTTTTTTCTGTTCTTTAGTTCCGATTTCATTTGTTTGTGTTTGTAGGTCTCCCCTTTTCTATTATTCAGTTCTATACACCATTTTTGTTTATACATTGTGACGTCATTTGTTTGTTTACTTTTTCGCATTTTGTCATTCACATTCTTTGTGATACTTTCTTTTAGTTCTGCTGTTTATTTAGTTGACTTATGCGAATGTTTTCGTATTGACTTTCATCTTTGTTATTGTTTACATTGACTTTGATCTTTGTTATTGTTTACATTGACTTTGTGATCTTTGTTATTGTTTACATTGTCTTTGTTCGTTGTTATAGGTTACATAGTTCTTGAGTACTTAGCTTTCACTATTGTTACATATTTGCTCATGCACTATTGATTTATAGTGCACTTATCATAACTAACTGGTGAATTGAGTTATGATAAATAACTGATGATAATGTGGTTATGCACTATTGGATGTGTAGTGCCTTATGATTAAGAAGTGACTTGTGGTATTATTATACATTGCATAATACAAGTTCTGTGTCAAAGACTTGTTTCCCACAAAGATTGGAGTGAACATTGGGATTATACAAGTACTTATTTAAGTCTTGTCATTATTAAGCTTGAGATAATTTAATTAATTATTTCAGGTTTTGGACTTATAATATTAGACATCATGTCTACACTTAATTACTTTATTGAACAAGGGAAAGACCTTGGTAAGACTGGTGATAAATTGGAAGAATATGCGACTACTCAGTATGATAAAGCATTAAAGATGGAAGAGAAAAAAATGGAAATGGAAGCTGAACAAAAGAAATTGCAGATGCAGGTGGAGGAAAAGAGATTCCAAATGGAAATGGAAAAACAAAAAAGAGAAGCAGAAGCAAAATCTGAAGAGAAAAAACTTGAAAGAGAAGCTGAAGAGAAAAAACTTGAAAGAGAAATAGAGGCTGAAAATAGAAGACTTGAAAAAGAGGCTGAAAATAAAAGACTTGAAAAAGAGGCTGAAAATAAGAGACTTGAAAAAGAGGCTGAAAATAAAAGACTTGAAAAACAGGCTGAAAATAGAAGACTTGAAAAAGAGGCTGAAAATAAAAGACTAGAAATAGAGATGGAAAATAAGAGACTTCAGGCTGAGGCTGAAGAGAAAAAGTTACAAAGAGAGGCTGAAGAAAGAAGGTTACAAAGAGAGGCTGATGAGAGAAAAGCAAAAATGGAGCATGAAGTAAAACTCTTAGCTTTAGAGTTAGAAAAGATGAAATTGTTGAACACTGGTAATGCTAATAATGCAGATAAGGTGTCAGATAAGACTAATGCTAATAATTTCAAGCTTAATCTACCAGCATTTAATGCCTCCATTGATGACATAACATTTTATTTAGACAGATTTGAAAGTGCATGTAAGGTGCATAACATAGATTAAACACTATATGTTTATCACCTGTCCAAGATACTTAGAGGTGATGCTTTGACTATGTTGGGCATGGTAGATGTGCTTGACAAGAACAACTATGAGGTTGTCAGAGCGGTCTTGTTAAAGAAGTACCAACTTAACGAAGACGGCTATCGTCTTCAATTTAAAAATATGTTGCCAGAAACTGGAGTGGAATTCTCTGAATTCATATCAAGGATACGTCTTACTTTTTCACGATGGGTTGAGCTGTCTAAGACAGAAAATACATATAAAGCTCTTATGGACTTACTACTTAGAGACAAGGTTATGTCTTCTGTAAATGAATCTTTTCTTTCCTTTCTTCATGAGCGTAAGCCTAAAAACATAAAAGAAATGGAAGAATACTGTTGCCAGTATGTGACTGCGCACCCTAACGTAACCGTTAGCAACTCTAAAGTAAAAGAAGGTCTGCCAGTTGCTTCGGCAGCACCATATGGCCAAAACTTCAAACGTAAGTTTCAAGGTACTCAACATAATATTAATAGAAAGAGTAACCGTAATTATGATCAAAATCATAGCAATCAATCACATGGTGATTCTTCTTCGAATAACTGGAGACAAGCTGACACTCCTCGTTATTATGGATCTAATAATTTTAGACATTTCCGCAAAGGTAGTCAGTATAGAGGTAGCTATTTTTCGCGTAGACCTCAAAATCAATCTACTAGATTTTCAAATCAATATAGAGATGATAATGACAATTATGGAAACTGGAACACAAACCAGGATAACAATTACAGAAGAGAAAATAATGATAATTTCAGAGGCAATAATGGTCGCGGTAGATCTCTTCATAAGAGAAAGAGATATCAACAGACAAACTCTGTACAACAAGAATCTCAGGGAGCAGATAAACAAGTTAATAATAATAAAGACCATAATGCTATAGGATGTTCTTCTTTTGACTTTGGTAGAGCAAATAAATGTCCCCAATGTAGTACTTTGTTCGAACCAACTACCGTAACTACTTTAAGCTGTGGTCATCCTCTTCCAGCTCTTCCTGCTAATGTTGCGCATGACGGGAGAGGTTCTCTTATACTACATAAAGGTCTTGTAAACAGTAATCCATTCTCAGTTTTGTTTGATTCTGGATGTACTACTGTTGGTGTTAGGCAATCTCTTGTAAATCCATCCTGTGCTACAGGAAAGGTCATCAAATGTGTCACATTTGGTGGCACTTTGGAAAAGTATCCTACTGCCATAATACATATTGCTACTCCTTTCTTTACGGGAGATGTCCACGCGTGTCTTCTTCCAAACCCTATTGCGGACCTTATTATTGGTCGTATTCACGGAGTTATGGAATGTACCCCACAGCAAATTACTATTTGGGAAGAGCAAAACATAGAAGCTACCAATGCGGTGGTCACAAGAGCACATGCTCTGGATCCACCTCAAACTTCATTAACTAATAATGAGGAAGTAGATAGCCAGGATGGTCACTTGATTATTTCACGTGACTCATTTATAAAATTGCAAGAAGAAGATCCTTCTTTACAAAAATTCTTCATTCTAGCAAAAAAAAAAGGTGATCCAAATCAGAATACTAATAGAAAGTCTTGGATTTCTATGAAGAACGGCGTACTTGTGCGTATGGTACAAGACTCGTCTACGTCCACTCATTCACAAATTCTTGTGCCTAAGAGTATGAGATTGCAAATATTGCAACATGCTCATGACTCGCAATGTGCTGGACATATGGGTTTTTCCCGTACAAAGTCGAGGGTTCTTGCGGCTTTCTTTTGGCCATTTGTGAGCAAGGACATACGAATTTACTGTCGTTCTTGCAAAGTATGTCAGGAGGTCAAATCTAAAGGACCACGACATGCTGCGCCTATCCAGGCTGCTGACATTCCTATTCGCCCTTTTCAAAAAATGGCAATAGATATTATCGGTCCTTTTAGGATTAAGTCGGCCAGAGGACATCAATTTATCCTTACATGTGTCGATATGTGCACACGTTGGCCAGAGGCTATACCTCTCAAGAGCATCTCAACTGCTGATATCGCAGACGCTCTTTGGCTGATATTTTCTCGCTTGGGTTTCCCCGGAGAAATATTATCAGACCATGGCACTCAACTTATATCAGACACTATGTCACAGGTAATGTCTATGCTACATATTAAAAGGTCTCTCAGCAGTATCTATCACCCAATGTCTAATGGGTTAGTTGAGCGTTTAAATAGGACTCTAAAAACTTTACTTGGGAAGATAACTGAGGATCATCCTCAGGATTGGGACAGGGTTTTACCCGCAGCTCTCTTTGCTTATAGAGAGGTCCCCAATGAACACACAGGATTTTCTCCTTTTGAACTTGTCTTTGGCGCGCAACCGCGCGGCCCTATGTCTTTACTACACGATCTTATCACTGCCGATAATATTAGCGATGAGACTCAATGTTCTTATGAGTATGCCATTGCTCTTAGGCAAAAGATCATCGAGGCATGCAAACTAGCAACTTCTTCATCCGAATTTGCTAAAGAAAAGGCAAGGCAGTTTGCAAATAAAAATAGATGTCTACGACAACTTTGTCCAGGTGACAAAGTATTCGTTCTTCTTCCGTCAAAAGAGAACAGACTTCTTATTGCATGGAAAGGTCCATATGCAATAGTCTCCAAAATTTCCGATGTCGACTATGTTGTCGATATTGATGGAAAGCATAAAACTGTCCACATAAATATGCTCACGGAATTTCATGAAAGACCAGACTATTTGCAGCCTATTTTCCAGGCAACGGACAATTCTAAAGTACCTCATGGTCATTACTCATCCCTGTCAGTTATACAGGATGAGGAAACTACTTTTTCTGATGTCAATCTTCCACTTCCTATGGTCCCACTTCATTCTACGGAATCTTGGAAAAACGTTACCGTTTCTCCTAATCTTTCCGCTGAGGAACATCGACAAGTTTCTTCGATGTTGCAAACATTTCAGGATGTCCTTACAGACATCCCGGGACACACACATGTCATCGAACATGACATAGTGCTTACTGACCATAATCCTATCAGAGTCAGACCCTATCCAATACCTATCCACTTTCAGTCACAAGTCGAGAAAGAATTGGATGAGATGATACGGTTGGAAATAATCAAACCATCTACTTCACCATACTCTTCGTCTATGGTTATTGTTCGAAAGAAGGATAATAACATTCGCATTTGCGTAGATTATCGCAAATTAAACCAAGTTACGAAGTTCGATGCTGAACCTATGCCTTCATTGGAAGAGCTACTAAATAAACTTTCTAATTCTAGATTCTTTACCAAACTAGACTTGTCTAAAGGTTATTGGCAAGTTCCTTTAACTGAATGTGCCAAACCTTTTACAGCGTTTTCTACACCTAGGGGTTTATTCCAATGGAATTTCATGCCTTTCGGTCTTATGAACGCTCCTGCTACATTCGTACGCATGATGCGGCGAATTCTCGCATATCGTACAGATGTCATAGCATACTTAGACGATATCTGTCTGTTCAGTGATTCCTGGGAAGATCACTATTTGGGTTTATACGAATTACTGTCTACTCTTCGCGAGTATAACTTGACTGCAAAACCCTCTAAAGCCTTTATGGGATTTAGTGAGATTTCTTTCCTGGGTCATCGTGTTGGTCATGGTCTTTTAAAGACAGAGGACCACAATGTTTCAAAAATACTAAACATTTCTGTCCCTAAGACGAAGAAACAAGTGCGGAGTCTCTTAGGTTTGATCCAATTTTACTGACGATTCATTCCGAATCTGTCCTCCATTATGGCACCGCTTTCTACTTTATTGAAGAAAGGATCGCCTAATCTGATTCGCTGGTCTCAAGAATGTCAATCCTCATTGGACCAGGTTAAAACTCTATTTTCATCTCCACCTATCCCTAGGTTACCTACTATTGAGAAGACTTTTGTTCTTCGAAATGACGCCTCGTCAACTGGGATTGGGGCAGCACTTATGCAGGAGTATTATGATACTCTGCATCCGGTGATGTATATCTCTAGGAAACTAAATGCAGCAGAAAAGAATTACTCGGTTTTAGACCGTGAATTATTAGCTATGGTATGGTCTATTCCGAAGTTACAAAGATTTCTTCTAGGCGCACATTTCATTGTGGAAACAGACCAGAAAGCTCTTACTGCTATTCAGAGCAAAAACTTGAAGAGCTCGAGGTCCACTCGATATGCCATATTTCTTCAACCATTTCATTTCACCGTGCGAGCTATACGTGGTTCGGATAATGTGATGGCAGACATTCTGTCCAGGTGCCCACACGATTCCACATAATTCTTCTGTCATATATATTTCCTGATATACAGTTCAATACTATAATGACATATTAGCACATATTTTCTCACTTTTTGGCAATTTATAACGTTGTACCATGTAATTTCCTTTTTTCTGTTACCAATTTGATCATAACAGAAGAAGGCTTAGTTAGCGATATACGGGCCAAAAGATCACATGGCCACATTTAAATATTATATTTTAATGATTGTATTAAGAGATTTAACATTTGTCTTAAAGATTTGTGTTATTGATATTTTCGCAGCACATCATTGAAGTCTGCGAGATTTTATACATTGTGGAACTTTGAAGTTATCAAGTCCTGTCCCGGATTGGGAGCGGACGATGTCCACATCTTCTTGTATCGGTTGTATTTATGTCTACGAGGAACAGCACATGTATTAGTAATGATTAATAATGCATTATTTAATGTACTCTTTGTTTGAATGTGTGTAGTATTATAGTGCGGTATATCAGTATATTACACCGCTGTTTGCACAACACTTCATTGTATAATACTATGATAATATATTTAATTTCATAGATTTGTATGAGTATAATTTGACTTTCATTATGATGTTGCCATCACTATGGCGTGCGTTGGTGGCACCTTCCTGGAATATATACGCGTATACTTAGGTAAATTTTTGTTTCTCTAAGGATCTGAGATATAATCTCAGTTTCGCTCCATGCGTCGAGCAAGCCTCATTTTTAGGCAATATATCCGCGCATTATACGTGCGTTAGGAGCCTAGGGTTTTTCCCGGCTCCAGGACTAAAAAAAAATGTTTCATTTTTTTTTCCCGGTAGGGTGCGGTAATGTTACGCACAGATCTTCATTTTTTCTAAAGTCATTATATGATCATGTTTTCTAAAGTCATTGTATGATCATTTTTTCTCAAGACATTGTATGATCATTTTTTGCTAAAGACATTGTTGTTACGCACAAATAATTACTTTTTTCCAAAGTCTTTGTATGATCGTTTTTCGTATGTATGATCATTATTTGACTGAAATGCATGTTATATATATTTTATGGTCAAAGGGACAGAACCCGATATATCGATACTGCTATTTTTTATGAGTTTACCTTCTCTTGTATAGAGACACGTTCGGTCTATAATGTCTTGAACGAAGCGTGACCATATCTCCTTATTTGGTAGTATCAGTCAACTGTTGTAGATGTTTGAAACCTTTCTTAACGCTTCTGTTCATGTCCATAAAAGGCGCGACTGTGTAAGACTTTTATCTCGAATGTTCTTAGAATCGTCTTATTGTGAACAGCGACTCAGAGATTGTCACTCTGCGCATGTCTCGACTGGGTTGTCGTTTGGTTGTTCCGCCCAGGTCGGGGAGTTGAGAAATGGACTGATTAGCGAGCGGACGCGACTGCGTCTTGTGATTCTCTGAGGGAAATACATTGTCTTTGTGAGTTAGTTAGCTAACTAGACTATTTCCCCGTATTATTCAAGCCTGCCTGGAGGCATATGTTCATGGTTGATTTTCCGAAATAAGGTAATTCCTCTTGTATCGAACTTTAGGCTATCATCTAGAGGTTCGTCATTTTGTCGCCTTTTTGCTCGCCTGTGTGATTCAAAAGGGAGAGGTACTTTGACTAGGATTAAGTCACCGGTATCTTTATACCTGAACTAGTTATATATCTATGGGTCGCTCTAGACCAACAAGACTATTGTCTGTGTTCCAGGATTCGTTATATCAGAGATCACGTCCAAGTCAGATGGTTAGACTTAGGAAGGTTATAAAGGTTGAGCTGACCTGTAATCCATGTATGCTACTCACGTGCAGACAGTAAACGGACGTATTGTATACATCTGATCTGCTAGCATCAGGAAGGAATAATTATTATTGTCTATGAACATTAAGGATCTGCAGCTGACCACGGTTGCAGAAGTTATATGTATTATTTATCAAGCTTCGCTATGATATTTGTTTTCCATACAACTATTGAGTATTGACTCCTACATGACTGTCAGTTAACATGAGTTTGAATGCTGCATTCGTTGTGCTATGCCGATGATAACATAAGTATCATGACTGTTTTGTGGCGTGCAATAAATGGTATAAACCTAAAGCGAAGTTACCATTTTTATGACTCTACACGTCATGTTGCCTGTGGTGTACCCTGTGAACTGTTCTACTGCAACACACACAGCAACAATCTAAACCAGATAAGACACCCACATCTTGCATTGTAATACCTGGTGTCGATAGAGGTGGTAATTTGACGGCATCCTAATTCCACCCTTATCAATTGTGTAATTAGATTGACTGAAATGTACACTTTAATTTGTTTCGGTCAAAGCTACATAACTCTGGATAATTGAGATTATCATTTAATATTGTGTTACCTCCTCTTGTGTCGAGACACGGTCGGTCCATATTTTATTAACGAAGTGTGACCATTCTCCTTATTTGGTAGTATCGGTCAACTGTTGTTGGAATGTCCGAAACCTGTGTTGAGGTCTCTGTTCATGACCATATAAGGCTCGATCTAGTATAAATCTTATCTGGAATGTTCCTAAATCGTCTTGTTTTGATTGCTATTCAAGTGTATGGGTTCTGCGCATGTCCGGACGCGGGGCGTCTGGGAAGTTTCTTTATCTTGGGAGACGATGTAAAGCTGTGAAGCAGAAAAGACGCGTTTCGGCGTCTCTGTGATTTTGTTAGGGATTAGGAGCCTTATTGTGAGATAGTTAGCTTACAAGGTCCTTCCCTTGAGTATTCTAAAAACGCCTGGAGGCGTATGTTTTCTGTGGTGTGGATTTTCGAACGAAGGTAATGCCTCATTTACATCCAATCTGTAACTTTACTTTATGTTTGACAATGGTCGATCTCTGCTCACGTATGCATTACAGAAAGGAAGGTTCTTCTAATAGATGTCACGCCCCAGGTATCTTTATACCTGAGATCTATATGTACACGGGTCATACTCAGCCCGAAGGACAGTTCTTTGTTCTATGAACGTTGCTGTGTGTCAGCGATTATGCCTACGTCAAGGTTAGACTTAGGAATGCCTGTAAAGGTCAGTTTGACCTGCACTCCTGGAATGCTATCCTCGTGCGACTGATGATTTGACTCGTTTAGCACATCTGAACAGTAAAAGGTTTTTTTGTTGATGTACTTTTGTATTTGGAGCCAACCATATAATACCTTGGCGCCATATCATCATCTTTAGAATATGCCAAATGCATTGATAAACTATGTAAGCTGATATTCGTGAATGTCATGACTTTGCTCTATTGTGAACTGGATGTACGTACTTGTACCTGTGACGTCAAAATAAATGATAAAAAAACGTCCAGAACAGTTTACCCATTTATGACTTCACATGTTGTACCCTACGTGCTGTAACTCTGTGAACTACATCACTACTATACACAGCAACAACAACAACACAAAACCAGATAAGACACCCTACATTTTGAACTATAATACCTGGTGTCGATAGGGGTGGTATTGTGACGGGGCTAAAGATTTGCAACGAAATTGGACCTATACCTACAACGTCCATGGTGGTCAGTCCTACCATTAGCATTTTATGGAGCATCACAATAGCGGCCTTATCACCGAAGAGGAGCGAGCCCTAAATCCACCCTTATCAGTAAGGATAAAGAAAAATTTTAACTTAGTAACAATGCCTATTTTGTGTTTTTAACCGAACGAATATATTTTATTTCTTAACAACTACAGATAATTAAACATAAGGTAATGTCTCAAATTATAGCGCTGATATTGCTTAACACATAAGCATAACTATTCACGCATGATAACATTTTATTGTAGTAGAAAAATTTATTTTAGTGATATTTTCACATCAGGGTAATGCCAAATTTAATTACTTAAAAATTACCCAGATTGAAATGCAAAGAAATAACAGAAGGAAAACCATATAGAACGATAGAGAACAATGGGCCGTTTAATTATCACTTTTGATAATTAAAATCGGTCCGCTAATAACTATAATATATAATATTTAAAATTAGTCAAATTATACAAACACGCTCAGAACCGCATAAGGCACAAATCTCAAAAATAAATTTTTTGACTTTTCCTCCGATTGGTCGGATGTAGTTCTATAAATAGTAACAAGGTGGTACTATCGGGGCCATTCGAAATTTAAATTTACACCGAGCTGACAGCATTGGAAAGATAGAAAGATCAAGTTATCGCCTTCTGATCTGAAAGCAGTTCTAAGATCTCTTAGAAGGCCCGTTCAGCTTGAGTGTGTATGAATATATTTACCTGAGGGTAAGAAAGATATATTTATTTGCTTATTTTATTAATTATTAACTTGTGAATAAACAGCCTATGTGTTCCATATTAATTCGAAAGTGAAACTGCCGGCGGGATGTGTTGTGTCACACTGACCTAAGTAGGAATGTGTTTAGTATTTGCAGGCTTGTTCGAAATGAAAAAAAAATGTGTATAGTGTTTGCAAATATGGTAACAAATTACGACAGTAAGTGTTAGTAGCGATTTAAATTAGTATTTCTTCTGGCGTGACACACTGTTCAAAGATCATGTGATAAACGTACAGGAGAAGTTAGAATGAAGTAATCAATAGGTCACATACTGTTTTGTACTTAACCTGATTATCGTACGGAAGCCAAGCATGGACTATGGACACTAACAGGGAATTAATACAGAGAAGGAATGATCAACTTGAACGGACTGTAGGCATAGAGATTTTAGGTCTTGTGCAACTTGTTAGCACAATATCTGACAAAGGGTAAGACTTGATGTTGTTTGTGGGTGAATGAATTAAGGCAGACTTCTACATGGAATGTGGTTGTCCTTTTATTCCAGGTTATATCACGAAAGTACCTCGTGGCTGTATTCAATTGAGAGGAAGTGTTGGAGTTGAGAGGTCCTCATACAACTGGCACCAGACCCCATCTTCTCAGTCAGGAGCTACTAAGTTTGTGGTCCTGACATGTGCATATATGAATATCAGCATCAAGATTCGAAGATAAGTCCTTTAAAAAGGCCATTGTCAGTTTATCCAACTCATTCACCCAAGAGTAAGCAAACTAGAATTACAACCCTTTTATGATGAATCAATAAGACCAGCAAAATAATAAAGAGAACCTACAGCATAGTAATAGCAGACGTTATCACTCATATGAACAGAAACTGTATGTGTAGTTATTCCAGTGAACACTCTACAAACATGGAACAGTTTTTCCAATATATTTAATTTCATGTGTGAATATCATTTTATTGCTTTTTGAGTTTTCCCGACCTGAAAAGATTGAGGTTCAGGACAATTAAATTGTACATAAAATTTCATACAGCCTTGCTTAAATAATTTTATTAAAGTTGAAGTTCTGTTTGAAATTAATCATTAATTATATTTAATACATTCCCTAGACTCGTAGCTAAATCAATTTGGGATCAGATGAGGTAGCAGTTAGGGACTCAGAGTACATCATCATCATCTTCTCTGAGAACTTACATAGCTTGACCCCACCTTGATATCTATATACCTGTTGCGCATATTACCTTACACATATTCTTTTGTATGGAATTATGCGACACACGGATTACTTCGTCTATTTAATATGGAAAATATATAGTTGTATTTATTTGGGTACGAAAATGCTTCCCTTGGTAAAGCTAGATAATCCATGATTGATTTATACGTTTGATTATATGGATGATCTCTCTTGATATTGATTCGGCGTATGAATAATTGAATTCATGTCAGTTCTCGTTTGTTATGGCCAGAAAATAGATTAATTTTGCTTAGAATGTTTATGGTCCGAATTCATGTGTACTACTTGTCTAGTGCAAGAAGATTAAGTTTTATATTGTATATCTTTGTATGTTTTAGGTCGGACTAGATTCTTTGTGCCGGAATCTGGCGCAGGTATTCGTAGTCCTACTGGGTTGTAAAGAGTTCCGAAGTAGTCGCCGATAATGGCTGTGTGTTTTTCTAGGGCTGGTCCTGTTATGATTAAAAAGTGATTTGTGGATGATTTTTCCATAAGGAGGGAATGTCTCTGCGAGAGTATTGTGTCAGAGCTTCTTCTCATGTACTTTATTATGTTTAAATTCGGACTCCAGGTAAAGCCAGACCCTCTTTTCTTTGATGACCTTCATTCGGTTAGGTTTAGATGACAACCTAGTTCGAACGTCGTTGGTCGTCCATATGCACAGTTGAAGATGACAGGTTCCACTAGTATTCCTATCTACATGAAACAACCCTATTAAGGTAGAGCTAGATGGAAAACTCTATGAAGATATATATAGATATATGCAAATGTTGAATTAACTTTGGCTTTATTATTATCCTTCTGTTGGACGAGTGAGTGAAACTCACAGAAGGTGGCCATCTTTGAAGTACTGTCATTATAGTGCATCACTGGCCTGAGAACAGAATCTAACTCTTATTATCAGACAGTGGATCGGAGATCTTACCATCAAGGAACTCCGTTATTATGAAATAACATTATAATTGTCAAGAAAAGGTTCTAGCAACGAACCGCTATTACTATTCATGTATGTACATTTACTGAGTATGCGACGACAGACAACTAGAACGTCTGCCTACTGTCGTCCCATAATATATATTCGTATGCTGCCTGAATACATTACTGATGTTGCTACTCAATTATGCAATATGATGATGTCCTGTCAACCATGTACTGTCATATGCAGATGTTCACGTCAAGTGTGTGTGTCCTTAATAAAAGGTGCAAAAAAACGTCAGCTGTAGTTCCAGCCATCTTTGACTCGTATAAGAGTGTGTGAGTGCAGTATTATCTAGTGTCAACTACATAGAACAGTCACCATTCGCGTTGCTTCCACTCTCACACTACATCTACATGACCAGTAGATACAGCGCTGCGCAAGGTTGGGTAGTTGATCAAGTTCCCACGTAGATTACATCTTTCAATCATACAGTGGTAACGCAGATGTCGTGCTCCTCCTGGAGCCTCAAGGGAAACCGGTTCCAGTATGACAAGTGCTGTCCAAAACATGGAAGTCTCTCACCGGGTCCTTTACAGTAGTGGTCAGTCAAGCAAAAACCAACACTTTACAGTGGTAGGCCAGTTCCCTGGGTCCAGCCTTCGCAGTCTTGATGATTGAAGTCACCAAGTATAACAAGAACGTTTATTTTGGCAAAATGTGACACACATCAACACCAGTAGGAACTATACAGTCGATGTCAGCTTGACCTGTTCTGACAAGTGAAATGAATCTGGGTCAATGCTTGTTGACATTTTTCGCAGTACAGAGCTGAAAACTTTGAAGGACATAAACTGTTCGGTTGTTACAGTGTTTGATTACCTTGCTAAAGAAGAACATAAGTGTTGTTATTTCATCGGTGGATCTTCTCATGCTCAAAAAAATTGAACAATGTAATAAGATAGTTCAATAATTTAAAATTGATTAAAAGTGCCAGTTTATTTTGATTAAAAGCTGTGCCATTAAAGTGAAAGCTGAACATACTTTGCAACACATTCTATCCACAACACATATATTGTATTATATGCATTTATGTTTTACATGTATTTATGTTTACATGTTATTTGTGGTGTGTTAAGTTAGTTTATATTCCGTGGGTTTAAGGTTGGGCGGCGACTAGTACAAGGTATACCGAGTGACATTGGTCTTGTACTAGTGTTCTATAGGTACAAATTTTCTTAATTGGAAATTTGTTAGCAAAAATTTGCTGCTATTTTGTTAGCTGTGACGACTGTGTTCATATTTGTTTTTGTAATATTTTTTCTGTTCTTTATTTTTGTTTGATTTGTTTGTATAATTTGTTGGTCTACTCTTTCCTATCATTTAAGTTCTTTACACCCTAATGTTTATACACTGTGGCGTTATTTGTCTTGTTGATTTCATTGCAGTTATTATCACAGGTTCTGTGACTATTCTCTTTAGTTCTCCTAGTTAAATTATTTAATTTCTGCAATTGTTTTCATATTGTCTTTTCTTGTTTGTCCTTGTTAATGTCTTTAGTTGACAGATGATATATAAGGTATAATTGAATACACTTATGCTATAGTACAGACCAGTACTTTATTATTATCATTGGTTACATTAAGGAAGTATACAAGACCTTTGTAAGGCTTGTCTCCACAGTCATTGGGATATACAGATATTATTTTCCACAGGTACTCAAGTGATCATTGGTTACATTAAGGAAGTATACAAGACCTTTGTAAGGCTTGTCTCCCACAGTCATTGGGATATACAGATATTATTTTCCACAGGTACTCAAGTTATTGTATTAACTATACAAGGTCTTTGACTAAGACTAAGAAAGTGAAGTGAGTATTAAAGTGGAATAAGGTAATTTATTTACTTTTTCAGGTTACTATTTCATTAGACAGGATGTCTACATTAGATTACTTTATTGCACAAGGGAAATCCCTTGATAAGACTGGTAAAGAATTAGAAGAATGGACAATTGCTCAATATGACAAAGCATTAGCTGCAGAAGAGAAAAAAGCTGCTGCAGAGCAAAAAAGACTAGACAAAGAAGCTGAACAAAAGAAATTGCAGATGCAGGTGGAGGAAAGGCGATTTGAGGCAGAGCCAAAAAGACTAGACAAAGAAGCTGCTGCTGCTGCTGAAGAAAAAAGACTAGACAGAGAATCTGCTGCTGAACAAAAAAGATTAGAAGCTGAAGAAAAAAAAGCAATAAGAGAACATGAATTTGAGTTAGAGAAATTAAGATTGACAAGTATGAGTAATGTTAATCAGGCATTTGGTGGTAATGGTAAACCCTTTACTTACAAGGTCAAGGTACCGGCGTTCAACTCTGCCAATGATGACATAACATTCTGGCTTAATAGATTTGAACGGGCTTGTCGAGCTCATAATGTGGATAAATCACAGTATGTGAATCAGTTGTCTGAAAATCTAAAAGGGGATTCTCTGACTAAGTTATATTTGGTTGAAGAGGCCGACAAGGATAATTATGATGCTATTAGGGCAGCCTTGATAAAGAAATACCAATTGTCAGAGGAAGGTTATCGCCTTTTGTTTAAAACAATGAAACCTGAGGTAGGTGTAGAATTCTCAGAATTCATTGCAAAAGCACAACTTACACTTTCACGATGGATTGAATTATCCAAAACACAGAAAACATTTGAGGCTCTTACGGATTTATTACTCAGAGACAAGATCATGTCTTCAGTGAATAAACCATTCCTAGAATTCTTACATGAGCGTAAACCTAGTACATTAAAACAAATGGAAGAATATTGTGACCAATATGCCACGGCACACCCAGACGTGATTCTGAGCAACACTGATATTAAAGAGGGTATGCCAGTAGCTTCTGCAACACAATACAATCATAATTCTTCACATAACTTCCAAGGAACTCAAAATAAATCTCACAAAAAGGTTAATTGGAATGGTTATCAAAGCCAAGGTAACCACTCAAATCAGGGTTCTTCTTCGAATACCTGGAACCGGGCTGACAGTCCTAGATACAGGGGTACTCATAATTATAGAAATTTCCGAAAAGGTAGTCACTATAGGAACTACCCAAGTTTTCCTTCATGGAAGCAACAAAACCAACATTACAGGGATACTCATTATAGTGAACATGATGATTATGATCATGAATATTATGATCCTAACCCAAACAGGGGTTATAGCAGAGAAAATAATAATAACTATAGAGGTTATAATAATCGAGGTAGATCACAATACAAAAGACAAAAATCTCATTACCAGGCTAACTCTGCACAGCAAGAGTTTCATGTAGCCGGTAATCAAAATAATGATAAGAAAGACTCTAATAATGTAGGATGTTCTGCTTTTGACTTTGGTAGAGCCTCTCAGTGCTCCCAATGCAAAACAGTATTCGATCCAACCACAGTTTCCACTTTAAGCTGTGGTCATCCTCTCCCCGCTCTTCCTGCGTCAGTCGCGCATGATGGAAGAGGTGCTCTTGTCTTCAATAGAGGTCTAGTAGATGGTACTCCGGTATCAATCCTTTTCGATTCGGGATGCACCACCATTGGAGTGAGGCAGTCACTCGTAGATCCTTCTCGAGCCACGGGGAAAGTAATCAAATGCGTAACATTTGGTGGCACATTGGAGAAGTACTCCACTGCCATTATCAATATTGCTACTCCTTTCTTTACAGGAGATGTGCAAGCATGTCTTCTGCCGAATCCGATCGCTGATCTTATCATCGGTCGCATTCATGGAGTGAAAGAATGTACTCCGCAACAAATTGCTGATTGGAAAAATTACAATATGCAAACTGCTAATGCAGTAGTCACTAGGGCTCAAGCTCTTAACATGCCTCAATCTTCGCCTTCTGAAGATAATGATGCGCAGATGCAAGATAATCCCTTGGATATTTCCCACGACTCCTTTATAAAACAGCAGAAAGATGATCCTACTCTAAAGAAATTCTTTACTCTGGCAACAAAAGGTGATGCGAATAAAGACACAAATCGTAAATCTTGGATTACGATGAAGAATGGCGTACTTGTGCGTATGGTACAAGACTCCGCTAAGTCCGCTCATTCTCAAATTCTAGTGCCCAAAAATATGAGAGTGAAAATCTTACAGCACGCTCATGATTCTCAGTGTGCTGGGCATATGGGTTTTTCCCGTACTAAATCTAGAGTTCTTGCGTCTTTCTTTTGGCCTTCTGTGAACAAGGACATACGAATCTATTGTCGATCTTGTAAGGTATGTCAAGAAGTTAAATTCAAAGGTCCACGCCATGCTGCACCTATTCAGGCTGCAGATATTCCAATTCGACCATTTCAAAAGATGGCGATAGACATCATCGGTCCATTTAAAATAAAGTCTGCTAGAGGACACCAATTTATCTTGACGTGTGTTGACATGTGCACACGTTGGCCAGAGATGTCATCGCACTTAGACACAAGATTATTGAAGCATGCAAATTGGCAACTGCTTCTTCTGAATTTGCGAAACAGAAGGCAAGGCAATTTGCCAATAAGAAGAGATGCTTGCGACAACTTTGTCCAGGAGACAAAGCATTTGTCTTGCTACCTTGTAGGGAAAATAGACTCCTTATTTCTTGGAAAGGTCCGTACGATATAATATCAAAAGTTTCTGATGTCGACTATATTGTCGATATTGATGGGAAGCATAAAACCTTCCACATCAACATGCTCACGGAATTCCATGAACGTCCGGATTATTTACAACCTGTTTTCCAGGCAACGGACGATTCTCCAGTCCAACATGGGCATTACTCATCACTGTCAGTAATACAGGATGAGGAAACGAGTTTCTCGGATGTGAATTTGCCTTTTCCGATGATTCCGCTTCACTCTAATGAATCATGGAAAGATGTTGCGATTTCTCCCGAATTATCTCCAGGAGAACAGAAACAAGTTTCTACTATGTTACAACAATTTCAGGATGACCTTACTGACATTCCTGGTCGTACTAATGTCATTGAACATGACATTATTCTTATTGACCATAATCCTATAAGAGTCAGACCGTATCCTATCCCAATACATTTTCAGGCACAGGTAGAGAAAGAGTTCGATGAAATGATAGATTTGGAAATATATGAACCATCCACATTAGCATATTCTTCGCCGATGGTTATTGTACGGAAAAAAGACAATAACATACGTCTTTGCGTTGATTATCGCAAATTGAACCAAGTGACGAAATTTGATGCTGAACCTATGCCTTTACTAGAGGAGCTACTTACTAGACTATTAAAATCTCATTTCTTCACTAAACTTGATTTGTCTAAGGGATATTGGCAAGTTCCACTATCCGAACACGCCAAGCCGTTTACTGCTTTTTCGACACCTAGGGGTCTATTCCAATGGAATTTCATGCCTTTCGGCCTTATGAACGCTCCTGCAACATTCGTACGCATGATGCGTCGAATCCTATCTCATCGCTCAGATGTCATTGCATATCTTGATGACATCTGTCTTTTCAGTGATACTTGGGAAGATCACTATAACGGGTTAAATGAACTATTGTCTATCCTACGCGAGCATAACCTGACAGCGAAACCATCTAAAGCATGTATTGATTTTAGCGAAATATCTTTCTTAGGTCACCGTGTTGGTCATGGTTTCCTAAAAACAAAAGACCATAATACAAGTAAAATACTTAACATTTCTATTCTTAAGACTAAAAAGCAAGTGCGAAGTCTCTTGGGTCTAATACAATTTTACGGACGATTCATTCCGAATCTGTCCTCGATCATGTCACCTCTTTCTTCGTTGCTAAAGAAAGGGTCTCCTAATGTAGTCCATTGGACGCAAGAATGTCAATCCTCTTTGGATAAAGTTAAAACTATGTTTTCTACTTCACCTATTTTAGTGTTACCTACTACAGATAAGACATTTGTTCTTCGTAGTGACGCTTCATCCACAGGGATTGGAGCAGCACTAGAGCAAGAGTACTCTGGAACTCTGCATCCTGTGATGTATATTTCTCGAAAACTAAATGCCGCGCAGAAGAATTACTCGGTCCTAGACCGCGAATTATTGGCTATGGTTTGGTCAATCCTTAAACTTCAAAGATTTCTTCTTGGCGCGCATTTCATTGTGGAAACTGACCAGAAAGCTCTTACTGCTATTCAGAGTAAAAATCTGAAGAGCGCGAGATCAACGCGATACGCGATTGCTCTTCAGCCTTTTCATTTTTCGGTGCGAGCTATCCGTGGGTCAGAAAATGTGATGGCAGACATTAAGTCTAGATGTCCACATGATTCCACCTAACTGTTAGATCCTGAGATTTCTAACATGTCTAACTTTACTACAGTTTTTCCTATTTTAAAGTGTGTACACATATGTAATATATCATATATTGATTGTATCACTACTTAGCGGTTAATTGATGTATATTCACCGCTGATCTTTTGATGTTCTTCTTCTTTGGTAATCATGATTTTAAAATACCTAAGATGAAAGATTTTTGGATAAATTATTGTAGAAATTGTGACTTTGCCAGTATTGTAGTATGCGTTGGTGACACCTCTCTGGAAATATTTATACTCAGAGAAAAACTTTCTCTGGATTCTAACATATATTCTAACTTGTCGTATCATAGGACGACTTAGCCTTACATTGGGCGTTACATTTGTTTGGTATGCTTATCATCTGCGCATTGTTATTCGTGCGTTGTGAGCCTATTGTATGTTGCTCTTGGATGTATTTCAAAAAAATGTACCATTTTTTCCCCCGGGGGGTGTGGTAATCTGTTGCGCATATTACATACACATATTCTTTTGTATGGAATTATGCGACACACGGATTACTTCGTCTATTTAATATGGAAAATATATAGTTGTATTTATTTGGGTACGAAAATGCTTCCCTTGGTAAAGCGAGATAATCCATGATTGATTTATACGTTTGATTATATGGATGATCTCTCTTGATATTGATTCGGCGTATGAATAATTGATTTCATGTCAGTTCTCGTTTGTTAGGGCCAGAAAATAGATTAATTTTGCTTAGAATGTTTATGGTCCGAATTCATGTGTACTACTTGTCTAGTGCAAGAAGATTCAGTTTTATATTGTATATCTTTGTATGTTTTAGGTCGGACTGGATTCTGTGTGCCGGAATCTGGCGCAGGTATTCGTAGTCCTACTGGGTTGTAAAGAGTTCCGAAGTAGTCGCCGATAATGGCTGTGTGTTTTTCTAGGGCTGGTCCTGTTATGATTAAAAAGTGATTTGTGGATGATTTTTCCATAAAGAGGGAATGTCTCTGCTAGAGTATTGTGTCAGAGCTTCTTCTCATGTACTTTATTATGTTTAAATTCGGACTCCAGGTAAAGCCAGACCCTCTTTTCTTTGATGACCTTCATTCGGTTAGGTTTAGATGACAACCTAGTTCGAACGTCGTTGGTCGTCCGTATGCACAGTTGAAGATGACATGTTCCACTAGTATTCATATCTACATGAAACAACCCTATTAAGGTAGAGCTAGATGGAAAACTCTATGAAGATATATATAGATATATGCAAATGTTGAATTAACTTTGGCTTTATTATTATCCTTCTGTTGGACGAGTGAGTGAAACTCACAGAAGGTGGCCATCTTTGAAGTACTGTCATTATGGTGCATCACTGGCCTGAGAACAGAATCTAACTCTTATTATCAGACAGTGGATCGGAGATCTTACCATCAAGGAACTCCGTTATTATGAAATAACATTATAATTGTCAAGAAAAGGTTCTAGCAACGAACCACTATTACTATTCATGTATGTAAATTTACTGAGTATGCGACGACAGACAACTAGAACGTCTGCCTACTGTCGTCCCATAATATATATTCGTATGCTGCCTGAATACATTACTGATGTTGCTACTCAATTATGCAATATGATGATGTCCTGTCAACCATGTACTGTCATATGCAGATGTTCACGTCAAGTGTGTGTGTCCTTAATAAAAGGTGCAAAAAAACGTCAGCTGTAGTTCCAGCCATCTTTGACTTGTATAAGAGTGTGTGAGTGCAGTATTATCTAGTGTCAACTACATAGAACAGTCACCATTCGCGTTGCTTCCACTCTCACACTACATCTACATGACCAGTAGATACAGCGCTGCGCAAGGTTGGGTAGTTGATCAAGTTCCCACGTAGATTACATCTTTCAATCATACAGTGGTAACGCAGATGTCGTGCTCCTCCTGGAGCCTCAAGGGAAACCGGTTCCAATATGACAAGTGCTGTCCAAAACATGGAAGTCTCTCACCGGGTCCTTTACAGTAGTGGTCAGTCAAGCAAAAACCAACATTTTACAATACCCTTGCTCTTTTCAGAGAAGGGGGTATTTCTTATAAGACCAGTCTCTTATCTAGCACTATCCTGGTATCATCTGATACACCTATTTGTCCAGGATATCCCATACTTTAGTAACATCAAAACCTCTTATGACAATGATATACGCCAAATAAAAGCGATGAGGGAGAAAAATGAAGAAAAAGAAAGGATACTACCGGAGGGTTGAAGGTGTGAGAGATCACACAAAAGGACATGTACAGACGTGTCGTCACATCTCCACTACAGCTCTGAACGCATCAGGATTGTGGGCAAGTCGACCTGTATCATCCAAAGACAAGTTCAGACTCTTTGATTTCCGTATTCTAATGTTGTATTTAAAAAACATTCAAGTTTCGATTATCGTGCAAAATTTCATTTTAGTGTGATAACTCCTTCATGTTCAACTGATACCGCCAAAACTTTGGAAGCGTTTTTCTCAAAACACGCTTTAGTGGAGATGGAATAAAGCAGTAATAGGGCGACGAATTAGCAAGTGAAAACTTCGAGCTGACCTTCTGGAAGGGGACCCTACTCCGTAAGGAGCGCCAAGGAAAAATGATGGTAATGATATGTTGTTGTTTCTTCTTCTTCTTCTTCCTCGTTCGCCTTCAGACTTCCACATTTATGACTCTAATAAAGGCAGTAGTCAACTCAAGGTTCCCGACATCTCCAAACAGTTTTTCGTTGACAGAAGTGGGTTGTTGCCATATGCTACTCCGTTCATTACTGTAGGTTGGGCAGTACTGCAGCAGGCGTTCGACTGTCATCTGGCTGGTACCGCAGGTGCAGAGATCTGTAGCACCAATTTTGTATTTGTGGTATAGATGGTATCTCAATCTGTTGTGTCCAGTGCGTAGCCGAAAAATGATGACCTGTTCTTTCCTGGATAGTTGATGATATGCATCATTTTCAAATGTCCCGGGTGCTCTGTTTCCCATTTGGACTTGAATGTAGCCTTTATAGTAGTCTTTGCCATTGCGTAATTTGTCTCTATATCATTTTGTTGTAAGGCACCTCCTTCCTTAGCAAGTTTGTCAGCCTCCTCATT